>JAQFVV010012987.1:0-196678 GCA_028023455.1 Epiperipatus broadwayi
ATATATAAATTATAACAATACACGGTATAGCCCCAAAAAAGTTATAATTTATCTACATCATATAACCATGAAAACATTAAGTATAACATATATATATATATATATATATATATATTCAAATATAAGTATATTTATACTAAATGTTAAAAAAGACTTGAAGTCAGACTTTCAAGCTCTCTACAGCTATGCAATCCAGCTTATACAATTGAAACACATGACCACATTCATGTGAAAAAGATAAATGATTTCTAGTATACATATTTCATGCTGAACAAGTACTCATCAGTTGGTTCAGATCATCATCTCCCACACATATATATAATCAGTGCTCAGTTTATATTAAGATAGCAAATCTTTATACTTTAATGAACCAGCTTTAATCTTTTACAACCTCCAAGTCTTCAGCCATCCTTATCATAGAAAATCAATGATTGATATCACTATTATTGCATACCCATGTTGGATTTAAATCACCCCAACTCTTCAAATACAGGATCTTAATATGTTCATTTAAATATAGAGAAGAGGGATGGCAGAATACAAGCTGTATATGTCTTATTCAAATATAAGTATGTTGAATAGATATATTAATGATATATTTATTTTATAATAGTATTTTAGATGTAGAACAGAGGAGACGATCAATTAACTGGAGTAATGAATATTATTATTGAGACAAATGCTTTTGGAATCTGCCACTATTATAATGAACTAAAAATATTACATGCTAATATTTTTAGTACAAACCTAGGGTTCAAATCCAGGCCAAGTAATTTTTCTTTAAAAGTCTTATGTTTTTTTTATGCAGCTGGTCTATAACCAAGCCAGATAATTATTCAACATTGTCAATTAAACATTAATTATTTGGCAATTGGAAATACTGATGATTACTTTCTAAAATATAATTATTTAATTAGCGAATAACCATCTACAAGACCATTACGAATAAAAATGTACAAAGTTTGAATCACAAAAATAAAATAGTAGGAACTGGATGGGGGGAGGATAAATGTCTTATTTGTCAGCATATTATAATAAGAATTTCATTTTAACAATATATAATAAATATTGTTAGATTTGTAAAATGAGTCTCACAATTGTTTTTGCACTACAGAGTGCGTTTTAAACATTATTATTTGAAAAACAATATGTTTTACCTTCAAGTGAATGAACAGTTTTTCGTATTCTCAAAATAGAATCCACATGCTTAACATGTAACATGTATTTGTAATCCTAGCATAAATGGTCAATTTGCAGTTTGATGTAGTTAAATCTGTATTGGATGATCTTTTCTTTTATTTGGTTAGCAGCTGTTAATATTTAACCAGTGCATAATTAGTTTGAGATTTACTGATGCTGAAAGCAAAATCTGTATACCATACATATGCTAAAGTGAAATTACTATAATGGATTATGCGGGATTCGAACTCAGACTTTCACACGACCCACTACTCTCAGTGCCATCTCATATTGCTGACCCACCTGATCACACACATGTTGAAAAGATAAATAATCACCAATATACATATTTCATGCTAAACCAGCAATCATCAGTTGGACTAGATTACTATCCTCACATATATATATAATCAGTGCTCAGCTTTATATTAAGATAGTCAATCTTTATACTTTAATGGACAGGCTTCAAACTATTCCAACTCACAACTCTTCAGCCTTCCATTTCATTGAAAATCTGATGGTGGAAATGTTCAAAGCCCTTGTTAGTGCCAAGGTTGTCATCCTACCCATGTTGACATATTAGTCATTCTGACGCCTCATATACAGGAGAATAATCCATTTATACGTACATATGTGAGGGATGGGCAGACCTTTTACACACTATTTATATAAATTAATACATTGTACAGGCTTAAACCTGTATTAATACATGTAATATATGCGGGATTGGAACTCCGACTTTCACACAACCCACTACTCTCAGTGCCATCTCATATTGCTGACCCATCTGATCACACACATGTTGAAAAGATAAATAATCACCAATATACGTATTTCATGCTAAACCAGCAATCATCAGTTGGTCTAGATTACTATCCTCACACATATATATATAATCAGTGGTCAGCTTTATATTAAGATAACCAATCTTCATACTTTAATGGACAGGCTTCAAACTATTCCAACTCACAACTCTTCAGCCTTCCATTTCATTGGAAAATCTGATGGTGGAACATTCAAAGCCCTTGTTAGTGCCAATGTTGTCATCCTACCCATGTTGCCATATTAGTCATTCTGACTGATTATATATATATATATGTGTGTGTGTGTGTGTGTGAGGATAGTAATCTAGACCAACTGATGATTGCTGGTTTAGCATGAAATACGTATATTAGTGATTATTTATCTTTTCAACATGTGTGTGATCAGGTGGGTCAGCAATATGAGATGACACTGAGAGTAGTGGGTCGTGTGAAAGTCTGAGTTCCAATCCCACATATATTACATGTATTAATACAGGTTTAAGCCTGTACAATGTATTAATTTATATAAATAGTGTGTAAAAGGTCTGCCCATCCCTCGCATTTGTACGTATATATGGATTATTCTCCTGTATATGAGGGGTCAGAATGACTAATATGTCAACATGGGTAGGATGACAACCTTGGCACTAACAAGGTCTTTGAATGTTCCATCATCAGATTTTTAATGAAATGGAAGGCTGAAGAGTTGTGAGTTGGAATAGTTTGAAGCCTGTCCAACAAAGTATGAAGATTGGCTATCTTAATATAAAGCTGAGCACTGATTATATATATATGTGAGGATAGTAATCTAGACCAACTGATGATTGCTGGTTTAGCATGAAATATGTATATTGGTGATTATTTATCTTTTCAACATGTGTGTGGTCAGGTGGGTCAGCAATATGAGATGGCACTGAGAGTAGTGAGTCATGTGAAAGTCTGAGTTCGAATCCTGCATATATTACATGTATTAATACAGGTTTAAGTCTGTACAATATATTATAATGGATTATCTAACTATCTCTGACTTATGTAAAATGCTTTCAATGCATTATTTACTTGAAATTAATGTGATATGTGATCATGTGAGTGATTTACAATTTATTATACTTTCAAAATGGAATATATGCTACTGGAAAAAAGATGTTACCATTTGTTCTTAATGTCTCATCCATGATCTCACATCTTCTCTTATCTTGCTTTTTCTGATTTCTTAGAATCAAGTTTATGATTTCAATTGCAATCTATTATCATTTCTTCTAACAATATATTCAAAACAGCTGTTATTTCAGCTGCTTAATGTTAATCATATCTTTATGCTCTTATTCAAGTTAAGAAGATTTTTTTTATCATATTATTGCACAAATAATGTGGAAATGTGCTCTGGTAAATCCAAAATTTTGGGATTAAATATTTATCTATTTTGCCATGAACATCATTTTTATCCACTATTAATCTACTGCAGATGATCTTTTAAAGCTTAATATAGTTTTCATTTTTTAGTCTTTATTTTCCACATTATTCCAGATATAGAGAAATCTCTTTATTGTGCTTCTTTTAATTTCCCAAGTCTAAGAGCATACGTAAGAATTGAGTAAAACTAATCCATTAAAAACATTATTTTTCAAACACATAAGCATATTTCAAAATAAAAAAAAATGTTATCATTGAGACTATTAAAAATTAAAAAACTGTAATAAAGCTTAGACTAGACATAATGCTAGAAGAAGCATAATTTCCTTTTAAAATATGCTTAGGTCTTTGAAAAACTTTTTTAATAGATGTTCTTTACCAGTTCGTACACATCTCATCTACCCATCTCATATGTGGTAACTTTTTATATCTTTTACAATATCTTGAAATCCAGTTTAACATTTCACTTACAATCAATTATTTTCTCTTCTAGCAATATATGAAGACTAACTTTATTTCACTCTCCTATTCTTTCAATAATGTGAACAATACCTGTTTGTTATCTCACACATTTATTTTGTTTTTGAAATATACTTAAGTAGTTTGTAAAAAATATTTTTTAAAGATGCATCCAGCAGTTTTTACCTAAGGATCTGAGAGTTGAATATTCAACATAAAAAACAATTGTTTTGCATTAATTGAGGCAAATCAGTTATTATTATTTTTATTTAACTCAGAAACATTAGCAATATGGTAAATCTCTCTCAACATTTATGAATTCATTTAGCACAAAAAGATAATCTTTGACCAAATATGGCAATGAACTCCCCTATTAGAGGCAAGTTTCTGTGCTCAAGAATTAGCTTTATATTTTGTAATCAGGTATATTGAGTAATTTATGATAATTAGCCATCTTTTATTACTAGTTTTGTCAAAATAAACGAACAGCTGCTTATTCCTTTGTAAGGTACGACTAATTTACAAATTGGATAAATTTTATTTAAATAATTAAGTAGACTTGATGCGTTGCTATAGCAATGCAGTGAATTCAGATTACACAATGAAATAAGGAGACAAAGTATAAGAATATAGGAAAAAAGCAATTGAAAATAAAATACGAGAGTTATAATAAGGCTGAAAGTATGCAAAAATAATAACAAAGCTTTTAACAACAACAAGAAAAAAAACGAATAAAATCTCAATTAATGAGTCTGTGAAAATTGTTTAGAATTTAATTATGTATAAAATGTTTTAATAAAAATCTTCCAAACTTTAATTCAGATTATTTGATATGAAACTAAAAGAAAAAATAAGATAACAACAATACGGAAGCTTAAGATTGAAATAGATGCAATTAATATATATTTGTAGATAACAGAGTAATTGTATTAGAAAATATATAAAGATCGGAAATATAGAAAACGTTTATTTGTACAAAAATTAAATCCACAGACACCTTCTACCACTTTTGGTGCTCAAACGTCTAAAAATTCCGAGCGGCAAACAATTATATTATTACTTTTTTAATACTATATCCGTTAAACAGAATGAGTAATATTTCAGCATTGTATTTGATTATTATTATTATTATTTTGTTTATAAATAAAACAAAACCTGTTTTTTTTATTAAAGAAAATATTGTTATAATAATATTTTTATTTTAAAATATTTTTTGACAGAATTTATACATACTTTTGAAGCTGAATACTAAAATAAACCACACAAATGTCTAATCTTTGTTAAAAAATATAAATAATAAATTTCAATGTGGTTATCTCCCCACCCCCTCCTCACAGAACTAACAGGTGGAGTAAATTTTATGATTAAAAAATTTAATATAAAAAGTTTATCTATTGTTGTTTAAACATTTTTTATTTTTCATAAAATATAATTAACTAAAAAATTACGCAATGTAAAACCTACATAAGCTAATAAATATATATTTTTACGGTATTTACAAAAAGGGTAGAATAAATAGAGAGACTAAAACCAAATAAATATTAGTAACTCTATTAGTCATACTTTGAAAATGTGGTGATGATTTGAATTTCCTATTTATAAAATCGCATAGCAGCACTTATTATCAAGTAATAGGGACCAATTACATCCATCTTCTTACATCGCATAACTATCATTAACTATAATAAATAATTTCCATAATTATCATTAACTACGATAACTAATTTCCATCTTCAAAATTGAAGTTTAATATCAAATACCATTGTGAACTTAGATAGAATATAGAACTGAGAATAAATGCTAAAACTTTTATTATTAATAAAACAAATAATTTAATGAAATAGAATCCGAACAAGGTGCAAAGTAAATATTTTTCCAGGTTAAATATTTAATAAATCTGTTGGCACATAGCAATATTTACATTTAAAGTAATAATTTTGAAATTAAACTATCTTGGATTTGATATGTGTTACTTCAAAAATATTAATATAGAAAACAATTTTTATATTCAGTCACGTGGACACTATAATAATATATCGTTACATAAACAAAGCTTGGAATGTAATCTCATCGATTCTCTTCTAATATTGGGCTGTGGATTACTAATTTTATTAGATGTTAACAAATAGTATGAATAGAAAGAAGAAGAAAATATTACTATTGTTTTATTTAACTGTCGAGGTTAAACAATAATTTATCTCCAACTAACTGGCACCTAAACAAATTAATGTTCACTCTACCTTATAATTAATTAGTACTACTAGCAGATAGTTCTTTGAAGTAAGCTGCAAGTTAATAATTCCGTATATCTTTTATAATCCGTCTTGCGAGTACATTAGTTGTTAGCAACAACGATTATTATTGTTGTTGTTCTAAGCAAATAATTATTTCTCAGCGATGTATCCATTGTTCTGGGTAGTATCACATGTCAGGTTTTAATTAATACATCACACTTCTCCCACTACACAGAACTAGGAGTAACATGGAATACATTTTGTTTTTCTCTATAATCCAACATAGCATTTTCTCTTTTCTAGTGGACATAGTCCTTTAAGAATATGGGAGACTGTTTTTTTCTCTGAGGCCTTGGTGATCTTTCTTTAATGTTGTCATCTGCTACTTCCCTTGGCATATCTTCATGTTGTAGTGTAGTATCATCTACCCCTTGTTCCTTCTGAGTATCTGGTTGTCTAGTTCATGGTTTATCTATCTCTGATTTCATCTCTGCCGGTTCGATGATTTTATTTCCACTGGGTTTATTGTTCTCCCAGCTTGGAGAACTGCAATTGCGTATGTGGTTTATGTGACGCTTGTATACTACATTATCTTCTGTTCTCACTGCTGCTATAAATTTGGATGTTAATTGGACAATTTCTCCCTTTATCCATGTTTTGTGTAGACTATCTCTGATCCATACTTTTTCTCCTGCTATGAATGTTTTATGTTCTGTTTCAGCCTGCATGTACATGTTTTGGCAGTAACAGTGTCAGTTCTGTTCTTAACCTCCGTTTCAACAATAGTTGAGCTGGAGATTTTCCACTCATTGCTGTTGGTGTGGAGTGTTGATTCAATAACATGCGGTGCAGGGTTTCCGGCATTTTTGTTGATGTTTCTTTTTTCAGTGTGCGTTTAAGCTGGTTTACTGCATTTTCAGCCAATCCATTGCTCTCGAGATGGTATGGAGGTGAGTACATATGTTTAATGCCTCTGGTCTCTAAGTATTCTTCAAATTTTGCTGAAGTAAATCAGAACAATTATCTGTAATGAGAGTCTCTGGGTAGCCCTGTGTTGTGAATATTTCATTTAGTTGATGAATGACTTCTTCTGACCCAGTGTTTCTCACGATTCTGTATTCTACCCAGTGGGAATAGGCATCTACTAGTATCAAGAAGGTTTATCCCATAAATGGACCTGCATGGTCCATGTGGACACGTTCCCATGCATTTTTAGCTGGTGGCCATGATCTATATTCTTTTATTGTTGATCAGGCATTTGATTGACATGCTGTGCATGTTTTTGTGAAGGATTCAATGTCCTCATTTATCTTAGGCCACCAAACATAACTTCTGGCAAGTGCTTTTGCCCAAACAACTCCTGGATGTCCATTGTGCAGCATTTTGAGCACTTTGTTTCTGCCCTGCGAGGGTATTATGACTCTATCTCCATTTAGTATGCACTTTTTGCAGACTGATAAGCTTGAACGAACATTCTAGAAAGCCAGTGGCAAGATCTTTGGTCGTTTGTTGAGCCAACCTTTACTAATCCATTTTATAAGTAATTGATATCCTGGATCATTATCTGTCCACTATTTATCCTGTTGTCTATGTAGTTTATTTACACATTGACTTTTTTTATTTCAGTCATCTCTGGCATCCGTGAATGTGCATCTGCATGTTGTATCAAACTGCCCCCTTTATAGTTAAGATCATAATCATAAGCTGAAAATAGTGTTATCCAATGCAGCATGTGTGGGCTGAGATGATCTGGGATTGGTTTTATCTTTGACAATATTCCCAATAGTGGTTTTTGGTCAGTTATAACTGTAAACTGTCGGCCATACACATATTGATGAAATTTTTTAATTCCAAAAACTATGGCTAGGGCTTCCTTG
This sequence comes from Epiperipatus broadwayi, assembly GCA_028023455.1. Classification (NCBI taxonomy): domain Eukaryota; kingdom Metazoa; phylum Onychophora; class Udeonychophora; order Euonychophora; family Peripatidae; genus Epiperipatus; species Epiperipatus broadwayi. The sequence goes on from JAQFVV010012987.1 coordinate 7,966, forward strand.
TCAAGTTGACTGTAGATTCTTTCCACATTGTTTAAGGTTCGTGATGCATATGCTATTGGTCTCTCTTCATCATGTGTGGGATGAGTCAACACTGCTCTGATTCCATATTCTGATGCATCTGTGGTCAGTACAATCTCCAATTTACTGTCATAATGAATTAGTAATTTTTCTGATGTTAATAATGATTTTGTTTTCAGAAATGCCTCCTCTTGATCTGTTGACCATTCCCAGTTTTGATTTTTCTTCAAGAGTTTATATAGAGGTTGAGCCATGGGTGCTTTCCCTTTAAGGAAGGGTTCAAAGTAGTTAATCAGTCCTAGAAATGCCTGAAGTTGTTTTGCATTTTTTGGTCTGGGTGCATTCATTACTGCTCTAATTTTATCCAATGCAGGGGCTTTCCCATCTTGTGAGACTATGTGTCCCAAAAACTTAAGTTTTCTGGTGTTCCATATGCATTTTTCAGCATTTAGTGTGGCTCCAAAATCCTCAAGCCTCCTGCACACTTGTATAATTTTCTCTCTGAGTGTTTCTTTGGTGTTAGCTGTAATGAGAATATCATCAAAATATGGGATTACCCCCACTATACCATTGAGCAACCTATCAATTTTTGCTTGAAAAATGTTAGGTGCTATGCTGATTCCAAATGGAAGACAGTTATATATGAATAAACCTAAGTGAGTTGTAATTGTTAGTATTTCCGAAGTTTTCTTACATACTGGTATTTGGTGATAAGCTGCCTGGAGATCGAGTTTAGCAAAATGTGATGATTTTTGCAATAATGCTAAAATTTCTCATGCATTTGGAACAGGATATGCACTTTTACAAAGATTTTTATTAACAGTTATTCTATAGTCTCCACATATTCATATTTTACCGTCTGGTTTATTAACTATAACAATTGGTGTGGTCCATTCAGAATCTTCTGTTGAACTTATTATTCCTTTTTGCATGAGTTCATTTAATGCTTCTTCTGCTTTAGTTCTTTGTGCAAATGGCACTTTCCGTGATTTACATATAATTGAGGTTGAATGTTCCTTGAGTTCTAATAGCACTGGTGTTATTTTTAATTCACCTAGTTTTGGCTTAAATAGGGTTGGGAATTTATTTTGCATTTCATTTTCAATATTGATTTTTTTAAATTACATTTATGGTAATCCTGAGTGGTCTCTGGCCTATTAATGGATTTACTTGTTTATTGACTATGAATAGGGGTAATTTTCTGATTTTTGAGTTTAATTTTACTTTTACTCTTACCATTCCAACTATTTCCACCGTATTGCCGTTTACGTCTTTGGTGCTTATATTGGTTTTTTACATTTTACGTGTAACATTTCTTTGCACAGTAAGAACTTTCCAATCGCTAAGGGACATTAGTGTAACTCCGGAACCGCTGTCAATTTCCATTTTAACGTATTTCCCTTTGATGAGTATTGGCAGTTTGAATTCTGCTTCATTACATTTTAAATTTTTAATGCCTGTATTAAAGTTTCTTTTGTCTGTATTTTTTGGTTTTTGTTTACGATAGACTTTTGCTAGATGACCTTTCGATCCGCAATTTGTACAATGCTCTCGATTTTCCTTACAATTTCAAGCGATATGTCCCAGTTTGCCACAGCAGTAACAGTTTGTTTTTTTATTGTTTACTCTTTGATGTTTAGACATTTCATTTCCATGTTCAATGGTTTTATTAATTGATTGGTAAAAATTTATCGATGGCATGGTATCCAGATATTCTTTAGCTTGGTTCATCACAAACTCGTGTGCAATTCCTCTTTTAATGGCATCCTTGTAATTTAACTCCAAATCAGCTAGTAGTTGTTCACGGAATTTAGTGTCATATATGCGCCACAATAACTGCTCCAACAGGGCCTCTTCTAGAAATTGTCCATAGACACAATTTTTTGCTAGTTCCCTTAGCGCTGTGTCAAATTCTTTAAAAGTTTCTGCTTTCATTTGCCATCAATTTCTAAAATGCAGTCTAGCGACATGTTTCAACAGAAGAGGAAAGAAGTGTGGTATTAATTTTTGAACTATTTCATCGTATTGAAGAGTTTCAGGCTCTGCCGGTTCACATAGACGGTTTGCGATCTCGAGCACATTCATTCCGGAAAATCCTAGTAATGTGGCCACCTTTATGTGGTTTTCCTTGATATTGTTAACAAGAAAAAAATTTTCCATGTGTTTAATGTATAGTGACCAGTTGGTAGGGTTCTCGATATCAAATTCTCCTATTGACATTTGGAACATGGCGGCCATTGCTGATTACGTTTAATGTTTTCTTTTACAGGTTCTATCCTTCACTGCGCCAAATTGGTTTATTTAACCGTCGAGGTTAAACAATAATTTATCTCCAACTAACTGGCACCTAAACAAATTAATGTTCGCTCTACCTTATAATTAATTAGTACTACTAGCAGATAGTTCTTTGAAGTAAGCTGCAAGTTAATAATTCCGTATATCTTTTATAATCCGTCACGCGAGCACATTAGTTGTTAGCAACAATGATTATTATTGTTGTTGTTCTAAGCAAATAATTATTTCTCAGTGATGTATCCATTGTTCTGGGTAGTATCACATGTCAGGTTTTAAATAATACATCACAACTATATTTAAAATATTAATAAAACATTTATATCTTATAAAATGAACTATAATAAAAAAAAAAACTTTTAAATATAACTAAAATTCATAATAAAAAAAGTGACAAAATTTAATTAAAATAATTAAAATATAAATTAATCAGAAAATTTTAATCTAGGCTTGAGTTTAGTGATTCTGTAATATTTACATATAATTTTATGAGTTTTGTAGGTTTGTTCTTGCGTGCACATAATAAGATGTTTTTGAAGATTCCAATTCTTTCTGGTTTTTATTTTTCAATAAGTACTGTCCTTAAATTGACTTATTTCTTTTTTTTATTGCTAATGGTTATTTTTTAAAGGTTAAAATTCTATTAAACTCTCATCATTTGATATGTAGATATTTGAGATAAGCATTTAATTTTTAGTTAATTACATCATAAGAGAGGTAGTCAAGTTTAAAATCTTAAAATAACAGTTTGAAAAGTCTGGAACCTATATCTTGTCAGGATTAATTACTATTAGCACAGTTGGTGCATCTAATCACATATTTCAGTGATTGCAGTAATGTAGTGAAGCTTTTCTATGTGGCTGCAGGACAACTTCAGCTTATCTCAATAAGTTATTAAACAACAGATTAGAAATTTTTATTGCTGCTAGGTTTATTTGTAAAAATGGCCTCAGAAATTTAATAGGCAACCCACCGAGTGCTGGAATGTCGATTGATTTTTAATGTTGGAAATAATAATTTGAATACTTTTTCAACTTATGATATAATTAAGGACAAGTATCAGAACTAATATTCAATAATCTTACATTATATTTTGACTACTAATTAACTAAGTATCTATTTTCTGTATACCCATAAAACTTTATTGTTTTCCTGCAAATTTATTTTTTAAGTTGCTTATTAAAGTAGACAAATTTCTAGACAATCTAATTACAATTCTATTTTACTTTAAAAATAACAATTTAAGTTTTTGCATTTTTTTCTTATAATAGACCATAGATACTTTACATAAGTTCATCTTTGTGAAATAATTTTACACAAAAGTCATTATAATTTTTAGATGAAGTTATTTAAGTTAATAAAGAATGCAATTAAATTTTCCAAATATTGGAATGTGTTCTAAATCTATAATATTTTTGCCCATATTATAATTATATACTCTTGATATTGTTTTATCTTTTGTTACAAATAATTTCTTAACTCTTGTGGCAAATATTTAATTAGTGGATTGCATAAATATGTTATCCAGTTGTTTCAGTAACTGTCACACATATTTTATTTAGTAATTCTTATTTGAGATTTGTAGAATTTCAATACAAAAATGCTCACTTCTTACATAGTAGCTGGAAATTCAGTAACTTACTCTGTGCATAAGTTACCATATTTTTTTTTTCAAATCTAAAACAATGACATTTAAAATAGCTCAGACAGCATGAATATAGTTGCTGTCATGGAATATAAGTTGAAAAAAAAAAATAAAACAGAGTATGCTTATTTTTATTTGTCTTTAAGTGAAGAAATACAACTAAAGAATCAAATATAGCATTAGAACAAAATGGTTTTAATAAAAAAAATACAAAAGTATTTATAATTTTCTAAACTGTACTGGTTATATTTTACAACTAACCAGGGCCATGGGCCAATGGCCAGAAAACCAGTACTGTACTAATAAAATCAATATGTATGGTCACTTCAATATATATATATATATATATATATATATATATATATATATATATATATATATATATATATATATATATATATATATATATATATATATACCATTAGAAACCAGTCAACACCTAAACATACCAATATAGATAGTAATCAATATTTCTCACTCTTATCAAGGCAACCTCTCTTTTTTTAATAATAAGAGTGGAAATCCACTCTTACTAATGGTCCAATGAAATATTGATTACTATCTATATTAGTATGTTTAGGTGTTGACTGGTTTCTAATGGTTACATATTATCCAAGTTAGCTTTGAGCATTATTTCACACACACACATACACACATATATATATATATATACACACACTGTAACTTGTCTGCACCAACTCTCCACATATCTACTGTACAAATCGGTCTTATCTTTAGCCTAGCTCAGATATTAAACTATAAATGATATAAAAATCACCGATTTATGAGACTCAGCAATTGACTGTAAATATCTATTACATAATATTTAATGTAGATTTAAGAGATAGTTACAATAGAGTAGTATTAACATTGAAAAAACATGTAAAATATACTTCCCAATAATATAGCTATTATAAAAATCTTCCAATCATTATTTTGATATATTCCTTAGGAAAATTTCCACCATAGATAATGATTAATATAACCTTTCATTAAAAATAATGTTTATTTCCTTTTACTTATCTAATCAATTACATAAAAAATAATAAAATCCAATATATTATAAAATACTTTATAATAAATATTTCTACCTTATGTATATGTCAAAGTCATCAACTATTCTTTCATAATAAAATAATAATTACTCCATTTAAGATAATTAAATAATAAGAGGGATTTTATTAAAATCCAACTATCTTAATAATAACCACACCTAGTATTACAAATATAATTTAGATCGTTTTCTTAAGATTAGCATATATCTAAGATATTCCAAATTATTAATTACTACCATATTTTCCAACGATTACTTAATTTACAAATTAGAAACACTAATTATAAAAATGAACCACTTTTAGAATCATCAGAATTTACACCCATTAATTGAAATAACTTTCTCCTTTTTAATAACTTCAGTAAATTAATTAATCAACTTACACTGTTTTTTTTTTTCATATTTTTTATCTGTTTTAAATTTCCTCTTAACTTCAAGTGTAAACTGTCAGGTATTCCCATACCAATCTCTTGTGAACTCATATACTATCTTAAATTGATTTTAAAAATGAATTCAAATTAATTTTAAAACAAATTTAATATGACTTTAAAGATATAAATATTTCAGGTTAAAAATATTATGTTCTTAAATAATATCATTTAAGTAGTTGTACTTTAATTTAATAAACAATTAATTTACCAATTTTTGTTCTTTATAATATTCCCATAATTTATGAACTTAGATATGACGGTGTGATGAAAATAATTCAGAGTAGAAACAAGCCATTAGTCTACATTTGTATCAAAATATTTTTTCTTTAAACAAATAATAATAATTAATAACAAAATTTTAACTATTACATATTATAATAAACACCGATATTTAGTCATAATGTATGACATATTTTCCAAGTATGTAACTGCATATCCATTCGAAAGGTAGATACTTGAAGCACTATCCAGATCTAGTTTCCTAAGATTGGTAGGCCCCCATTAATACTTATAGATCATGAGATACCCTTTAAATCTCACCACTGGAAAAAGTGAATTCAGCAACAGGGCATTCAACACATACTAACATCTATTTGTAATCCCCAATCTAACCTCTGTGAGAGAGTCATGAGGAAGGTAAACCATTTATTTCGGATCTATGTCAGCAAAAATCACCATGGATGGGTGAATCAGACTGAAAACATCACTAATTACATAAATTGGACACAGAATGAATCTACAGGGTTTGCACCCATCAGATTACATTTTGGACAGAATTATCCAATGCTGATAAAGGCTCCCTTGCCTGTAGATTGGGAGAAAATTGATAAAGAAATGGATAAAAGAAGGGCTTGAATAAAGTTGAAACATATGGCCAAATTACGTGTAAAAAGGGAAATCGATGACCATGTAGATTCGAGGTAGAAGACTTGGCTTTTGTACAAAAACCTCACATCAACAACTCAACCCAGCATCAATATAAGAAATTTTTCCCAGTATATGAGAGACCTTTCACTATACAAAGGAAAAGTGGTCCGAATGTCTTTGTATTGGAAGATGAGTGTGGGGCTTATAGATCTTATAATGCATGGAGCCTTAGGCCAGCCATTTAAAAGATAGGAGGTGCACTTAAGGAATTGAACTCAGTGCAAATGTTCAGCTGGGGGAGGGGGTTTAAAGTTTAAAAAAACAAACAGCAAAGAAATGCATTTTTTTTGTGGTGTGATGGGGCAGTTAAACCGGATAATTTATCTGATTCAAAAGTTCTATCATGTAAATTAAAAACAAGTTTTATATGTGCAATAACACACATACTTATTTATATTGAAATCTTATATTTTTAATTCTCAATTGATTTTAGTATAAAATATTTTTTATGACACTTGTTTTCTTTTAAAATAATTAAAAGCTAGCAAATTTTAATTAATCTTTTTATAAAAGTATTTTATTTTAAAAAAAAAAGATTTATTTATTTTTAAAGCTAAGATTTAGTTTGGCATGTTTTTTTTTTTTTATTAAAAAAAACAAAATTAGTTTTGTAAGATAAAGTCCTGTCAGATGTTGTTTTTGTAATTAAGATTGAGTGGTAGTTAAAGATTTACCCGGGTTGAAAGTTGCAATAAAAGATTGCGCGGGAGATAACGATGGACATAAATAGCTCTGAGTTTTTTTTATTCATTCATTCAGATTATTCAGATTGACTATTCTAGTCACTCAGCTTTTTTATTCTGATTGCTCAGCTTATTCAGCTTCTTGTTATTGAAGATTCATCCAGAATTTTCTGTTATCGAACCGCTATATTGTGGAAGTGATTCTAATTTATTTGATATTTGTTCCATGGAATCACCAAGTTAAATTTCCATTGACCGACAATAATTCTACTATTTGCCATGATAGTAGCAGCCATTCAGATGCATGCCTATAATATACACCATGAAGAACCTCCACAACATGATGGGCTAAGCATTTCCAAAGATGAACCTCCAGAGCTCCAAAATTGCAACTTCAATCATGACTTAAGTATCAAGTCCAGAGATGATACCAATAGTGCTTCTATTCTTTTGAATCTAGTAAATTAACACCACCGTATAGGACTCTTTATAACTGAACTTTATGTGAACAGCAGAAATTAATATTACCTCAAGGTAACTTACCTTTCTATATTAAAATCAGGGCTAAATCTCTAATCAAGTCTCTAGCAAATCTCAGCTTAATCTTAAAAAAAATTTATATATTTCTGATGTGTAACCTATTAATTTAAATATTAGTTTTTTTTATATATATATTAGAAACTTAGTGGCAAGATTTTTTATTTTAAAATATTACTTATGTGAGAGTGTATGGTGAGTGATATTTTATGTCTTATATGACTTACCTCTGATAAATACTCAGGTCAATCTTAGTAGTTTTCTTTTAATCACCTGTCCTTTTTGTTTGTTTGTCATTAAACTTAATCAAACATGGTTTGAGTTTTCTGCAAACCACTGATCTTTTGGCTGGTGGTTTAAGTGAGTATAATGTTTTTTTTTTTTTTTTTTTGGAAGAGATTTTATTTTCTATAGTTCTGATTACATAGTCTGTAATCTTCCCTTTTCTAGTGTGAGACTAACCTTGGCACATTTAAATGTATGTGACCATGGACATTTTGCAAAATTAGGACATTCTTAGTTCCAACATTTCTTTTCTGGGCTAAGAAAAGCTTGTCTGCACCATTCCATTAGTTCCCCATAAACATCCATCTTTCTAAATCTCTATAAAAAAAAGAGAAATTGGTTTAGGTGAACCACTAGCAGGAAGATATAAGCTATTCTTATATTATAGATGAGAAATAAACTTGTCTGCCTGAGTATTTAATGTATTAATGCTCTCATACACTCAATGAAGGTCAAGCTCCTATATTTATTTTATCATATGTTCAATAAATTTAAAAGTTCTTGTAATTATTTTGGATGACATTTGTCTCAATGTTTTCTCAATTGCCTGAACAATATTCATGAGCTCTTACTCTTCCTGGGTTTAGTCCAGCACAGTCATGTTTGTATATCATGCCCACCCATCAAATAAATGTCTAGTTCCTATTTTCAGACTAGTGGCACCCTTTTTGCGAATCCAAAATCTTTTATCCGGTACAATATATATATATATTATTCTAAACATAATAAAGTTTAAAATCAAGCACTATACAATCATAGTATTTATATGGAAATTCAATCTATTATTTCTGTTGAAGAGACTTGGATAGTTAAATCTCTAGATCACCTGATGTCAGAGATTGTCCCCAAGAAATATATACTGAAAGAGATCTGTCTGGTTTTTTAATAGGTCAATAGCTCAAGATTATGAAGTGTGATCAGGAATGCTGTGAAATTATTTGAATGATTGCATATTTTCTACCAGCATGGTGTTTAACCTTTGCACACACACATGCATAATGTATATGCTATTACTGGAAGTCATTTATTAAATCATACAATATTGTTTGTATATGAATAAAACTGAAGAATATAAAATTTTATACAAAATCTACTTAACTTAACAAATTTTCATTTATGTTTAAAATTCTGGAATTCTTTACTTGAAAATGTTATTTTATTGTTTAATATATTAATAATTTAAATAACTATTTGTATAAATAATATATTATAGAGCTATATCTTATAATATTAAAAATAGGTGCATTTAAGTGCCCTTAAGTAGTTCATTATTTAATTAAGATATAAGATATTATTTATATATAAACCTATATGGTTTATTACAGTGATTGAGTAATCGATTCTAGAATTTAATAGACAATTAAAAAAATCCTTAATTTTATCAACTAAATGGATCTACTATGCGGAACCTGTCCATTTGGGTTTAGAACATTATATGACCTTTCAGAATAACTAAGCACACTATTATTATCAAAATTATTAGCACTAAGTAAAATTTTGAATTTTAAATAGTTATTCTCGTAAATATTAATTAAGTACATATAAAAAATATTTTGTAAAAAAAAAAAGTACACTTTTTTTTTAATTTAAAGTTTTTTTTTTATAAAAATATTTCTAATTTAACCCCAAATACCAAAATTGTATTTACCTATGATAACTGACATTTTGTCGAATTAAATGCTTAAAATAATCAAAATTTCAACTAAAGTTATTTTAAATTGTGAAAGAAAATTCTACAATCTCAGCAACTGAAGAATCTGTCAAAACAAGGAAAAGACTAGTTTAACATCTTGCCTTTGACTATAACAATAACAATAAAACACAAGTTCCACATATGACAGATATATGACAGCCAAGCAGACCTGCTGAAATGAGTCTTATATAGCTCACAAAACTAGCTGATAGCTATCTTTGGGCTATGTGAAATGTCACAAAAAATAAAGTATTTTCAGCTAATATCGCAGGAACAGAGTTCAAATAAAATCCTGCTACTGTAAAGAGATAGACGAGCAAAAAATTTGTGGTGTGGCTATGAAAAAAAAAAAACATCATTTACATAAACTAACTATAGAATAAAAGCCTATTTTTAATATTCAAATTAAAAATATCGCAATAATAGTAATAGCATTAGAATATTCACGCATTCATATATATATATGCATGCACAGACAGACACACATATTAGGCAAGACAAAACGATTTTAGAATATGAATGTTATTAATTTTTAAATCTTTAAAATAATGTGTACATATATTCACTGTATAGTGAGAATTTATTTAACCACAATGTTGTTGTATTTTTCCGAAAGCATTTTTAAACACCACACATGTAGTTTCTTCTAGGTTCTTTTTTACAATCTCTTGCTATTCAGTTTAAGACTTTAACTGCCTATCTATTACGATTTCCAATTCTAGATTTATTTCAGTTTTTTAATAATCTAATTTTGTTCTCTCACCTATAATTTTTCTTTCAATCCCTTCTTCTTAATTGTAATATAATCTCCTCATACTTTCTTGAATGGCTCGAAATCTTCATATAGACTTTTATGTTGTGTCTAAGTTTTAGATTCATAAGTAGAAACCAGTAAAACACATCTGTTAAAAACTTTTCTTTTCAAACACAGACACGTATTTGGGTTTAATAAAAGTTATTATTATTATTAAAAGCATTTTATGTTTAATTCTATGAATAATTTTATTAACGGATAAATTAAGCATAGATAAAATTAATCAAAACATCAAATAACTAAACTAAATTGTTATAGGTTGCATTTTAATGTTAATAATATTCATATAAATTGTTATTTTTTACTCATCTATTAAAATTTCACACAACACTTCATATTTTGTTCAATTATACTTATATGTAAAATTATAGAATAAAAACACTATACTCTTGTCTTTTTTTTTTTAACTGAGAAACTTTTAAATATTATATATTTTCATTTTTCAACCCAATATAATGGTCCATTTTCAGAAATAACTATAAAAAAGTTTAATAATAGTAATAAAAATTGCATACTATATAAAACTAAAAACAATTGAATTTATGTCTTAGCTTTATGGAATTATTATTATTTATCATTTTCATTCTTAATTTTTCTTTATACAGTTATTTCTGACGATGGTAAAATAAAATAAAATCGTCTGAAACATCAATATATAATAATAATAATAATAATAATAATAATAATAATAATAATAATAATAATAATAATAATAATAATAATAATAATAATAATAATAATAATAATAATAATAATAATAATAATAATAATAATAATAATAATAATAATAATAATAATAAATAGATGGAGCTTTACCAAACCTCCAAACAAGCATATTTTTGTTTACATAAATGTCAAAAGAGTCAGAATTCACTATCTCTTTTATTGGCTCCACCTTCAGATCAGCTGATTTCAAGCTAATTTGCTATCATCAGTGACTCTTTTGACGTTTATGTAAACAAAAATATGCTTGTTTGGAGGTTTTGGTAAAGCTCCATCTATTGATCATAAATGCAAGCGATAGCAAGTTATGTGATTTATAACTTGTTTTTTTAATAATAATAATAATAATAATAATAATAATAATAATAATAATAATAATAATAATAATTCTTCAGATAAAAAGGAGAGCATCATGTTTTTAGTTTTGCAATTATTTATATAAAAGATATATTTATCCATTCATCCATGAGTAATTAACATGAATGATGCACCAACTTTTCAGGTATATCATATCTGACATCAAATGGGTATATTTTCTGGTAGGTATGGTCCAGCAGAATTATCAGTGCAACACCTGACCAGAAGAGAAAAAAAACACACACACAAAGGATTGTATTATATGTAACTGATGCAATATTATTAACAGTGAATTTATTTGAACAGTTTAAATAAAGCCTAAACTTTTCTAAAAACATTAATCAATTAAAACTAAATGATAGACATAGTTCAATATGTAATTACAAGTAAAATTGCCACCATCACAAACATTCAGACTAATAAATAAATTTATATTAAATATTTTTCTGAGCAATAAAAACTGAAATAATTTATTTTTTAAGGTTAAGCTAATCATAAACTCAGAACCTTTAGGAGAACTACATGCCATATTAAAGTTATATGTATTTTTATAGTTATCACATAAGATATTTATCTGGCCAACTCAGTTTATAGATTTTTAGCCCTTAGCTAAGAACAGCCTGATATTAATTTACCAACTGGTAGTAAATGGATACCTTAGGTTGAATGTGGATCAATTAGCTAAACAAAAAATTATAACCTTATTTGATATTTTACATTTTTTGTAAAGATTCACCCTACTTGGAATTGAACCCCAATTAAAAGTATAGTAGATGTGTATGTTAACTACTACATCACAAGACTAAACGTTTCATTTTAATAATTAATGTAAATTACTTTGTTTTAAAAGTGTAACATTATTCCTTTAATTCCATTTCACTCATGTATTTGATTGTTTTTTTAAAAAAATGAATGATTGGGTTTTCCAGAAATTGTACAGCCATGAAGTATAGGAAATGACAAAGTTGAACTAAGGTCGACTCTATCACTGCATTAAAAACCTTTGACTATGGCAATTAATTATGAGACTTGATTGGAATATAAGATATTATAACATAATTTTAAATATACTGAAATATTTTTGCTATGTATTAATTATATTATCTAAGATATTCCTCTATCATGAGGTATATTGCAATCTGCTCTCTAATTTAAATAATTAACATAAAGCAAAGATATAAAAGTTGATAATTTAATGTCATTTTGAAAATAAATATTTTGCTAGTGAATATTGGCAATCTTATCTTTACTCTTATTTGGGCAATCTTATCTTTGCTCCCACCAAGATTTATTACAATAAAAATTATTAATCTCTATAAGTTTTAAACCATGTTAATAAATATATAAAAAAACATTACATGATATTTAATTAATTTTTTCTTTGCTACACTACATTAATCTATTATAAACTTGAATAGTCAACAGGAATTATATGATAATGCTTATTAAATCTATATCCAGTACTTTCCTATCTACGTGTCCAGATTAAATTTTGGATTAAGACCTATATTCATAACAATCTTAAAATAGAACACAATGATAGAGAAGAAAAAATACTACTATATGCGCAATTTTATATATATGCATATATTGCAAATCCCTGCATAGTTTGGTCAATAGTCTGGAATTCAAAATCCAAGGTTTCATGACTCAACTGCCCCTTTCGGTGCCTAATTTCTTATGAACTCCTCAGTAATAAACTATTCGATTATTTAAATTATATATTAAGAACATTAATTAACATTTATTCATTTTAAATCTTGTAATGTTTTTAAAATATATATATATATTTTAGTTACTTTTAACTTTGAGAATTTTTTTTTTTTTTTTTGTAAAAGAAAAAAAAATCTGTGATTAATTATGTTAGGCAACATGGAACATTGCCTCAGAGAGGTTTTCTTCATTTTTAATGATTAAAAATGATTACATTGGAATTTGAAGAATCCTGAACCTTCCAAGGAGTACTAAAATGAAAAAAAAGCTTAAAGGTAGTTACTTTTTTTAATGAATAAATATCTGTGTCATTTGTTATGATTTCTTAATTAATTTAAAATGAATTTTAATTATATCAAAAGGCATATGTCACTTAATATATATCTTTAGAATTCAAAACAAGTACAAACTTTTCCATCTACATTAAGTTTTTCTTATTACAACATTCAACCGTTGGCAGTCGATGTACAATCTATATTTATTGCAATGAATTTTTAATTTAATAACAGAATTATGGAAATGCAGTTTTATAATGCTTTCTTTCAATGTAATGCAATACAATAACTATTATAACTTAATATTCGTTGAGAAATTATGTGTGTGTATGTATACTTTCTAAACTTTTAATTTTTTACTAATGTAATATATAATAAATTGAACCTATGCCATTACTATATGCAATATAAAAGATACTATAACGGAGTATATAATTTAATATTTATTTTAGTACTTAAATATTTGAAAACCAGGCACTCTTCACAAAACCGGAGCTTAATTGTAAGTATAGAGGATTTGTATCAGTTGTACGAGATAGTGTGGATAGTTGAAGGGTGCTTGAAAGTCTGCGTTCAAATCCTTTATATTTAGTAAACTTAGTATACTTTCGATTTAATTCCCATGCATGTTTTGTAGAATTATTAGAATTCAATGTTAAATAACATTTAAAAAAGTTCGTTATTTGAGGTGATGTATTATGGCTTCTCCTTAATAAACGAAGTCAAGAATATCTCAGCAATTATGCCCAGATAAACCTGTTCTCCACTTTATTTTACATTCCCCACTCTAAATTTACCCATAATCTGCTCTATCCCATTTCTACAACATAATCTTTGTCAACTCTATAACCTTTACATCTAAACCTCCCTTATCTTTTCCCAAACCCAGCATAAAAAACAATAATTCACTTTCTGTATAATCACTCTTGTCATATTTATTTTTCCACAACTTCATTATATGTACCCTTTCTGTTTTCAGACATTTATATTCAATTAAAAAATGCCTAATATTTTCAATTCCTTCCTTATATAATTTACAAAATAAATCACCCATATTTTTCCATTTACATGTATATTCTTTTGTAGCTAAAGATCTCGTTCGAGCCTTAAACAATAAACTACTTTCCTTACTATTATCATATATTAACTCACACCTAATATTCTGTTTATTTCTATATATATTTAAACTCTTTTTACTCTCTATACTATTTCTCCATCTCTCTAACTCCCTAGTCTTTATTAATAAATGTATTCTTTTATCCCATTCCTTACTACTATAACACTCAATAATCTTCTTAACACAATCATCCCATCTTTTGACAAATATATTGATATAAATTCTTTATCCAAATCTTTTGCATACCGCATTACCTTTCTCACCCAATTTTGTTACCTGCCCTTTACTCATAACCCAATTAAATACTATTTTAGCTATTTTTTTATCATCCATAAACTGCAATCTACCAAACATTTTCATTTTACTTTTTTTTTTATTTAAATGCTAGTGGCTCCACCACACGTTTGTTTTGTACAACAAACCAGGCTTCTTTTGAATTTTCACTTTATATTATTCATTTCTGTGATATTGACATATATCTCTTAGTGTATATTACTTATATAAAAATCTATATATATATATATCAGCTTTAAAATCTGCCTTTAGTATATTCAGGGTAATAGAAGTGATATTAAATGTCCACATGCTATTTCTAGAATATTTTTTAAGCTTCTAACTATGATCTATCAATTAAAAAAAATATCTTTGTACAACATATTTCAGGCTTTGCCCTCATCAGGTATCTTTAAAATGATTGATAATTCCCAACATAGCAATATTATTTTTATATCACCACAATATTCGATTTCCATGTTGAAGCTCAAACACTAATACTAATACTATATTATTTAATACACTCTTATTTATAATAGCTTAATATTAATATACAAGGCAGTATTTATTTAAATATAACAAAATATTAGTAATTGTTACTTATCATAATGAAATTAATTTGTTAATTCAAATATGTCTATTTGTGTTTAAATAAATATTTGGGTTCTAGTCCACTAGCCACCACACACTACAACATGCTGCTTGATGTCTCTGTTGCTAATCACTTAAAATTAAGTATGGCCTTCCAAACTTCTGATAAAAAACAAAGATAGAAAAATAAATAAAGATGTTTTGTGCTGATTATCTAAATCAACTCATAAAAATGTAAGCATTTCACATCCATTATATGTTACCTCTTAAAAAAGTTCATTTAACATCTTGTAATGCTTTTTTGAATTTTTTTCTTGGTTATAATTTCACAATAAAAGCAAGTAATATAGTGTTTGTTTAAAGCATCTTTTAAATAATGTTTAAAATGTAAATGGCATATACTTTTCCCACAAAACCATGTTCAAGTTTATCACAAAATACATTATAAGCACTCTATTACTGATGTGATAATATGTTGGATTATATCCATCATCTATCATTAAATGTTAAATGTCTAGACAAATTTTAAACTTTATTTAAACTTTTAAAATACAAACAACTGTTAGTAATAATACATAAATAGGCAACTATAAATTTATTAAATGCACATTGATTACATAAGTAACATTTATCAAGGCTGTAACCTTGAGAATATGCATATAAAATGCGATAGTAGGGACCTCTTTTCTTCCATAGCATAAGTTTGTGGTTAAACACCTAAAGAGGTCCCTACTATCACATTTTATACACATATTCTTGAGGTTACAGCCTCGGTAAATGTTATAAATAGGCAACATAGATTAGTAATTACACCATTATCCAGTTGTAGTCATATTTTTTATAAGGCCTAAACTTCAACATAGCATTAGGTATATACTAAGAACTTAGTATTTGCCTGAATCTGCTTTGTGTGTTATTACTAACAGTTGTTTGTACTTGAAAAGTTTAAATAAAGTTTAAAATTTTCTAGACATCCAACATTTAATAATGAATGATTGAAATTGTCCAACATATTATCACATCTAATATAACCTTCAGGCAAATTCTACTGATCATTCACTTCCAGAGTATCAAAACATAGTCTAAAATCCAACTCAACTCTAATTTCATGTCCTTCAGTAGAAAGATCAACTGTCATTGCTTATTATTGAGTACTATTTTCACTAACATTTATTCAGCTTATCTCAAAGTCAGTCTTAAAATATGTTTTAATTAATCATGGCTTAAAACAGAATTCGTGATAAATTAAAATCTTACACATTTACTAAATTTATATAAACATATTGGATTAATTATAGCATATGGTCTGATGCAATGATGGAATAGCAGGCTCTGGAGGACCCAGCACTGTCACCTCCAGTTATTTAATTTTTTATGAACTAATAAACAATTTGATTACTTTACATGATAACCATTTCTTATGCTTGATCATAACTGTTGTTCGCACAGGCAAAACTCTCCATATAGCAGTGCCACTCAGTGCAAGCCAGAGTAATCAATGGATGCCAGAAGGCTTGTACATAAAATCCCTATCTAATGCCCACTCATCCAATATTCCCAGACTAGTTTCTAGCTTGTGGCTTTCATCTGTGAGAAAGTCTTGTATCTAAGATCTAGGTGCAGTGCTCTCAGATCCAAGGCTACTCACTGACAAAAGCCACAAGCTAGAAACTAGTCTGGGGATATTAGATGAATATGCACTAGATAGGATTATTATGCACAAGCCTTCTGGCATCCATTGATTACTCTAGCTTGCACTGAGTGGCACTACTGTATGGAGAGTTTTCCCTGTTTTAATAACATTTGATTACTTGTCCTGCATAGTAAATGACAAACTTCAGATCTTGGAATCACACTACTCTGGCATTTTTGATGTTGATAATTTCTTATGAACTGAATAAAATAATTGATTTTTAAAAAATAATAAATATGTTAATATTTTACTGGTCTAGAAATGACATAATAATATCAAGTCTAATAAATGATTATAAATAAATATTAACATGTTTATCTAAAACTGATAGGGTCACAAATGTGAGTGCAGGAATTTTGACACTTATACATCAAATTGTAATATTTAATATTGATCATATGTAATCATAATTCAATACTCATTTTTTAAAAAAAATACTTGAATTACTTTCCAGATAGATCAAATACATTTGATGCAAAATATTAGTCAAACATGTTTTTATAGTCCTTTGTCATTAATAAATAAGTCTTTTATATACTTTATATGTGTGCTGCATTTTATGAAATGATTTCCTGGAAGTCTGTTTTAAATTTACATGAAAAAAATGAAAATGTAATAATATTAATGGTGATAATATGTTAATTTCAACTGATCAAATATTAAAAAAATATAAGATAAAGAAATTCAAAAATATAACAACGTAATGTAAGGTGTGGGTCTTATATCCCTTCAGAATCATTTACATGTCCTCTTTGGCCTAATTGAAACCCAAGACCCCCTATAAAAACATTATCTACTAAACAGTCCATCAATAAATATAAAACACTATAATAGAAAAACCATTAGTTGGTATATGTTTTTAATTCCCAACTTAATTATACAATATATTTGAATTAAAATATAAGATGCACACATAGCAACTAACCTTTATTAAAGTTATCTTGTTAATTGTGATGTAAATCCGATACACTTCAACAGTATGAGAGAAATATGATTGGATAGAGTAAACGCAAGCAAGAAATAAAATTATTTTAAACGAAAGAAATAATAAATAACAAAATTATTGTTGTTAACATATTACCTATAAATAATAATCATTAGTAATAACATAAACAATGGACCTAAATTAAAATCATGAACTTAATATTCAAAGTCATCTAGAATTACTTTTAATAAAACATCCTTGTTTTAATAATATAAAAATATAAAAACCAATGAGCTTCTCTGAATTCAGATAAAAATTTCTCATTGGCTGAACAACCTGCATAAATTTAAGCAGAGAATTTGAACTTGCAATTCAAATAGAAATACCATTTGCCATTGATGTGAAATAGTAATATATTTGAATATTCAAAACAATAAAAAAAGCACATAGAGTTAAAATTATTTAACTGAGGAATTTGAAACTGAAATCTTTAAAATAAAATTCAAATTATTTGAATTTCTAAAGTGTTTCTAATTTTTAAAGCATGGATCAAACTAACTTTGATTAAGGAAATCTAATAATAAAAATATTGCCATTATTTGATCAAAGAGATTATAATAAAATTATATAAATAAAGATACAGACAATCATGCATTGCTAATCACAATAGTGATATCGGGGAAAAAGGCATCACTCATGTAGCAATAATTGTCAAAACTAGGATGAAATTGGCCTAGCATTTAACATCTGTGCTATGAAACATCAAGTTTGCCATTAACTTGAACAACTGTAAACTCCAAAGCATAAGTTCCAAGGATGGAAAGTACAAGTGACTTAATGGATGTTCTAGAATATTCCCATTTTACCATCTATACTCAAAATGGATTATTGAGGATTATCAAAGTGATTCACTAGGACTTTTTTCATTTTGAAACCTAAAACTACATTTAGGTTGACATCATGAATTTTATTTAGTTATATATTTTATTTCAATATTTATGATCATATCTTTCCTTTAATATGGATATAAAAAAGGGAGAAATAAGTTTTAATATGTAACATAATGGATAAATATAATTGCCATTATTGTAAGTAAAATAAAATATAGGTTACAACAAGAACTTACTTGTTTAAGAATCCAATCGTCATCAAGGGGAAAATAAAATTTTACATAATATATATTTAATCCCAACATTTATACATTTACAACATTATTGTTTGTTTATACTAATATTTTAATTAAATGTTTTCAGTATACTTGACTATTTATTTCTATTATAAATGGTCTTTCCTCTTTTTATTATAATTACATTATATAACAGAGGAATCCCATATCATCAATATGACTGACATGAATTTAACCTATAAAGTTAATGAAAATAAAACAAATTATAATTCCAATATAATGATGTAGCAAGCAAGAATGATTTAGACAATCATAAGTATAACATAAATTTCATTCATGCTAATATGGACATCAAATGACTCTTTTTTGTAGGGGCTATGGGTTTGGAATAATAATTGAAATAAACTATAATCAAAGAGTAACCATAGGTGTTAAATTAAATATTTTACTTGTTGTTATAAATTTTGTTATTAAAATGTTACTTATAAATATATTTGTTACATATATATATAAGTGTTTAAATTTAAAACTCTTGGTGTATTTTTCTATATTCAATTTTCAATTAATCATATCTTCACACATACTTACATATATTTTTACACCTTTACATCTATTTTCATGTATCCACACCTATCCTTATACGCTTACACATGTTCATACATGTCTGCATTTTAAATGATATTAATATACACTGAACTAGATGATCATGCAGATTCTTCATGAGTTTAAAACCTGGGAATAATGGAAATGAAAGATGGTAAGGATGAGATGAGTGCAGGTATATAGTTTAATATTTATGTGACTATTAATCTTTCATCTCCCAGGTATGAAGTTAAAGGGTATATAGATGCAAGGATCCCAGATAGATTCTCTTATTCATTGTGATGACCTAGCTATACCATTATCATACCAAGTAAAATCCCATTCCATTACAATAAATTATTATATTATTAAATACAATAATCCTGTCCATTAAAGTATGAAGATTGGCTATCTTAATATAAATCTGAGCATTTATTGTATATATGGGTGGAGATGATAATCTGGATCAACTGATGAGTGCTGGTTTAGCACAAAATATCTATATTGGAGATTATTTATCTTTTAGACATATATGTTGTAAGTGTACCAGTGGTATGAAATAATGTAGAGAGTTGAGGGGGCGTGTGAAAGTATGAGCTCAAAATATCCTATATATTACTTTGCTTGTACAGGTGTGTGTATATATATATATATATATATATATATATATATATACACATATATATATATATATATATATATATGCTGTATGTTAGATATTAAATAAATACAATAATGTAACAGTAAACTATAAGATTACAGCATTTAAAATTAATTCATTTTATAGAAAATAAAATGTTCTTCAAAAAGTTTTAGAATTTTTTCAAATATTCAAAGATCATCACAATAAAAAAGGAGCATTTTTTTTACATTACAAAGTTATGAATATTGCTTTAATTAAGAAAATTTTCAATAGAAAGTTTTTATTAAATTTTTATCAATTTACAAAAAAATATGATTTTATAGCAAGAGGTTTACATTTTTTTAATTATCCAAACTGATAATTTTTGTTATTTTCAAATCGAAAACAATTATCTGAAGGCATTTATTATGAAAATATTTTAGTCATAATTTATCAGCTAGTTGAATTGTTAAGTATTTTCAAAAAAATTCAAACCTTATTTATACTTTTCCAAATATATTTAACTATTACCATTAGCACCCAGGTTAGTAAAGAACATTTTTAAATACTATTTTTTTCTCTTTTCTTTAGATTTTGCTGGCCTGACCAGAGACAGTACTACCATGGGGCCTTAACTAATGAATTTTTTTAGACACATAAGCAATTAATTTAATTAAGCTATTTTTATATAAAATGGCATTCTAACCTATTAGCATTGTTTTGCATTTGTCAGAGTATCACAATTTGTCAGAGCATCATCTGCTTGGCAAGGTTTGGTGCTGTGGTCAAGTCACAGATTCTGGGTCATACATTCCACATGTCATCTTTTCTGGCATTCAAGCTTGTTATAAACATTTAAGCAACAAAATCATTTGATTATTTTTTTTTAATTAGACCATTACTGTAACAATGAGTATCCATATACAGAAAAGTTACTGGTCCAACCCCCATGCTAGTTCAACTCTCATGGTAGAGCTGTCACTGGCAGACTAGAAACAACTAAAAAAGAAATAAAAAAAATATTACTTAAAGTATTGTGTTTAGTCATTATTTGGAAAACAGGATATTTAAAAAAATCAACAATTCAATTTTATTATAGAAATAGATCAACAAATAATTATATCAAAAGCAAGTGATCATAGTAAAAATGTTATATTATTGACAGAAATTAGTATTGTGATAATTAATTTAGTAATGATATAGGATTATGTAGGTTTATTTAAACTTATTTGTATTAATAATTTCACTCTTGTAGTCAAGTTGCAATTTTTAATATTTATTTAACATATTAGACCATAAAAGTGTATTTCCACATTTACTGATTAGAGAAGATTGCCCTGACAACATATTAAGGTTGTTTATTGTTAATGATATTGATACTGTTTAAGTAACAAAACAAGACACAAATTGTGTAACTTCCTTTTAAGTTTGTATTAAAATGTTCACTAGAGAGAGCTTATCAATAGCCCCAATCCAGCTTTAATTTATAAGATCCAAAAGAAAAAAAATTCAAAATCTTTATCGGAATCTCCTCATTTCCAGACCAATTAGTTTCAAACTTATGGCTCATCTCAGTGAAGTTCTAGGACTCCAGGCACTCAGTGAGAAGCTAGGATTCCAGACACTCAGTGATGAGATATGATTTCATACACTCAGTGGGAACTAGGACTCCAGACACTCAGTGAGGTGAGCCATTAGTTGAAACCAATTGTTCTGGGGATGACAACATTCTGATAGACATTTTTAATTCTTTCTTTTTCAGCACTTATAAATTAAAGCTTGATTGGGACTATTGGTAAGCTCCCTCATATATATAATGTGAAGTAATTAAATAAGAGCAATTCTCTGAATTATTTTCATGATGCACATTGAAAATTAACTTTCAATTAAAATAAGATGTAGCTTAGCCACAAGTTATAGCAACTTGATATCTGATGAAAACTTTTTAGTGGACAAATATAATTCTTAATCAACAAGTGATAGTTATTTTTTTATGTAAATCACAAAATTGATTAAAAGTTGAACTGTAGAATATCTCAACAGCAAGTAGGGGGGTGTATGATTACATATCTGCATTGAAGTTACTAAAATTTGTAAACTGTTCTTATATTATAATTATTATGTTGCTAGAAGTAAAACTGGCATCAAACAAATTATATAAATCTTTTAACAAATAGAAACAAATAGCATTGTGAATGTTTTAGCTTATCTTAAAGGCATTGGTTATTAGTGTCTGGAGAAAATAACTTCTCAAAAGAATAAACTATATCCAATAAATAAAAATATATGAAAGTTGCATCTTCTCTAACATAAGACATATTAATTGTTAAAAAAAATTACTTGATGATGTTAATGCCAGTATATATAAATTTAATTATCCCAAAAATATTTGTATTTGTGTGGTGCTGAGAATACATTTAATCCAGAACAACCGAAGTACTGAGACATGATCATAGCACCACAAGATGAACATACAACAAACTAGATTTATCCTGAAAATTATTATTAAAAAAACAGTCCTGTGATGAAACATTTAAAAGAGTGCTCTTTATTTCTATAGAGAATGGCAAAAAGAAGATCTGTATGTTAAATATCTAAGAGTGAATTTTTGGATAGAGTTTTAAAACAGTGAATTTAATAGATTTATGAGAGATTTGCAATAGAGAGACAGTGGAGTACTATGCTGCCCATCAAGCTATGGACTGAAGAAAGAAAGAAAAATATTCTTATATGGAGAAATACTTTATGTGTTATAGTTTTAAAATCAAAAGATTAGTACTTACTTTTTAAAAAGTAAGACAGATCATCAGAATTAAGGAAGCAGTAAAACAAAAAAGAGCAAAAGATACTAAATAAAGTGAGTAAAAAGTTGAGAAAAAAATTTCATCATAATAAAAAGTATCAAAATAAAAATAAGAGTCACAATAAGCATAAATAAATTAGCATGAAACAAAAGCTGTTCACATCAGAAGACAATGTTATTCTTGAACAAAAACTAAGTTGTTTTTTTTCTAGATAAAATGAGTTAAGTTTACATCAGGTGAATTTAGTGATTTATCATTATTGAAAGCAAAATAATTAATTTAAAGCTGTAATTAGCATCTATTAGTCAGTTATTTTTTCTTTTTTCTGATAATCCTTATTTTTACTCTACTTAGATAATGATTTTGTGAAGCCTCTCTTGAGTTCTTCACTATCGATTAATAGTTTTTTACAGAAAACAAAGTTTTTGCTTATTAACATTTTATTTGAGTCCAAATACAGTCTTAGCTAAACATCAAAGTGAAACTGATTTATTAGATTGTGTTTTCATAGAAGAAAATTAGTTCTAAAAGTTAACTTTGGCTTCATGATCTTATGGTTAGCCTCCATAATAATATTGTTATCTATATTGTAAATTTACTTATAGAAAACAAGTAGAATGTGTAACAGAAGTTCAGAAACTAGGAAAAGGTAGATTATATATATATATTCCAACTTATATATATATATATATATAGATAACTAGGAAAAGGTAGATTATATATATATATTCCAACTTATAGCTGATGCACATTTCAGTGGTGTATTTAGATGCCATTTACCATATTAGAAATATATATATATATATATTATTCAAAACACTTGTACAATCAACATTTCATCTAATAAATTTAATTGAATAAAACATGAGATGTTAATCTAAAAAATTAAATCTTGATTTAGTCTTAAAAAGATAATCAAATGGCTTGAGTTCATAAGAAGTTTGAGTACTGTAAAAGCCGGTGTTGGAATCAAGACAAGAATCTTATATTTCAAAGAAAGACATTCTAATCACTACACTAAACCACATAGGGTCTTGACTTTCACTTATTATAAGTTAATGAATGTCTATTGTTCTGCAAAAATAGAGAAAAATATGTATTAAATGTTCTTCTACTAAATAGTGTAATCTTTTAATATAGTATTTTTTATTGTTAATTGTTGCTGGATTTATATTTGATGTAACGTTCATTATTTTTTTAGAATCAAATTTCAAAGAATTGAATTAATTTACCTTTTAGTGATAGTTCAAAACATTATGTATAAGCAGAACAAAGCTCAGTTAATTCTCTGATTTTTTCACATATAATTGCTATTGTTGATAAATT
This sequence comes from Epiperipatus broadwayi, assembly GCA_028023455.1. Lineage (NCBI taxonomy): Eukaryota > Metazoa > Onychophora > Udeonychophora > Euonychophora > Peripatidae > Epiperipatus > Epiperipatus broadwayi. The sequence continues at coordinate 32,472 of JAQFVV010012987.1, forward strand.
GAAAATTTCTCCACTAATCTCTATCTTGAATGTATTATGTAGTTATTTTATTTAACTTTTCTGGTGGTAGTTAGTTCTGTACTGAAACGTTTTAACATTGGAGATTGAATAATGTTGATTACAATATTCTGAGAGTCACAAAAAGTATGTCTTAGAAAATTGGTATATTGTTGATTTTTTCCTCCTGAAAAAAAAATTGTTTGAGCATTATGTAATTAAAATTAGCATTGCTGTGTGTTCATTTGTAATTCTACAATTTATTTTTATTTTCTGTGAATTAGTATTCTTGATTTTTTTATTTCTAATAATTTGGCTTAATAATATATAATTATTAATTTGTGATGGTCTATTAAAACTTAGAATGAGACTATTTAGAGCCTTTTTGCTTGGTTATAATTTATTCAAAAGTTAGTAAAGTGTATTTGTATAATTTATACGTAGATACAGACACATTACAAAAAATATATGCTAAAATGGGTTTTGTAGAAGCATTATCTAATTAAATTCGAAAGTTCTACGGCTTTTAATACTCTTAATATAATACATCTAACTTTTATAGCTTAAAGTGAAACAACCATTTAAATATTAAAATAAATTATCATATTAGTAATTATGAGTATTTGTTATGATATTTTTATTTGACAGTTTGATTTATTATTGAAGCCAATTTAAAATATTTATAATTTATATTCTAGAATTTTTCTTGAAATAGTTCCAAACTGTTTTCGGGCTTTCAAAATATGATGACTTATCATACCATATCACTTCCTAACAGCACCCAGTTTGATTAACCTGTCATGGTAGCAAACAAATAATTCAGATGTAGATCATTGCTGTCAATAACTTATGTGCCCACTGAGACAGATTAATCATGACGACTAATAATCACTGACATGATGATTTATTGTTTAAAAAAATGTTTAATTATGTATGTGTAGTGTATAGGATATATTATAATAATTAGACAATATCTGAAAATAAAATAACTATTAAAAAATAAATTCTTAAAATTAAAAGGTCGGAAATGACGTTTGATATTTCGCATTATGTATTTAGCCAATAACGGAAGCTGTCTTTTATTATTATTCTTTTTCATATGCCATAGCATTGGCCGGGACGCGAACCCACAACCGTCTGCAACCAACTATTTGCTTGCAAGGCAGCTGCGGTAACCTCTCGGCTAACAACGCTTGACTTATTGTTTTTGTTTAATTTAACAGATTTGACATTGCAATCTCGCAAATAACTATATGGTTACAAATGCGATATATGATTGGTTTATTATAATATCAAATAATAACTGAAACACAGGCTTGTTATATACCTGTGTCTATATATGTAATATATAGGGTATATGAGCACAGTCTTTCAGACGATCCATCACTCTCCACTCTATCTAATAACACTGATACACTCAAGCACATATATGCTGAAAAGATAAATAATCACCAATATACATATTTCATGCTAAACCAGCAATCATCAGTTGGTCCAGATTATCATCTCCCACACATATATACAATAAGTGCTCAGATAAATAATCACCAATATACGTATTTCATGCTAAACCAGCAATCATCAGTTGGTCCAGATTATCATCTCCCACACATATATACAATAAGTGCTCAGATCACCAATATACGTATTTCATGATTTCATGCTAAACCAACAATCATCAGTTGGTCCAGATTATCATCTCCCACACATATCTACTATAAGTGCTCAGATATATTGGTGATTATTTATCTTTTCAGCATATATGTGCTTGAGTGTATCAGTGTCTTAGCACTTATAGTATATATGTGCGGGAGATGATAATCTGGACCAACTGATGATTGCTGGTTTAGCATGAAATACGTATATTGGATCGTCTGAAAGTCTGTGCTAATATCAAATAATGAAGAACTATGTTTAAATACATTATTATGACAGTGTAGTTTGATGCAGGAGTACAATGGTGGACCTAAAAACTAAATATTTCACTACTAAAGTCCAAACTACGACTTTGGATGCTTGAGTATTATGTGACCCCTAAATAACTAACCATTATTTTATTTTTATTACTATAGTAGCTTTCAAATTAAATTTAAGTGAAAGTTCATTTAGAAAAGGTTAAACTATTAATTGGAATATAAAAGTAAAGAAAAAAGAGGTAAAAATGCATAATGTCAATTCTCAAAATTTTTAATGTTAACAATGTATATTAATTTACATTTTATATACCGACACATTTTCAGATTTATTTCCATATATAATTTAAAGTACATTGCATATACATTTTGATGTTAGGTCATTTAATCAAGGCCTATTAATAAAATGAATCTCTGACTCTGCCTTGATTAATGTATAGCAACTTTGGAATAAGTTAATTATAGAAAATAACATTAACATTCTACCAACAGTATTACACTACAATACATTCAGCAATACAATAATAGTGTAAAATGAGTTGCTATTATAATTGTGTGGATGATTACAAGGACTGCAAAGCAGTCCATGAAGAATGATTTTTAAATGTATCTATGCTATAGAGTGATTTTATCAATTTCTTTTACATAATGTAGTAGTTGTAAGGATGGTGATTGGTAGTAACATCTTTTTAGATTTACTTACATGTAATTCAAAATGTATTAATCTACTTATTATTTACACTTAAGTATAAAAATTTGCAATTATATAAATAAAAAAAGCATTCTATAATTAATTAAAAAATTAATAATTTAATTAATTTGCAATATTATTTCTTAAGACCAATACCAGCACAAAGTATTCTGATTCAGAAAAAAGTAGAAAAAGTAAGAGTGCTTACATGATAAGTATGACTAAAGGAAATAATGTTTACCTAGCATGCATTATGTAGATATCAGTTAAGTCTTTGCTACTCTTATATAATTTGTTTATATATTGCTAGTTATATAAAGTAGTAGCAGCTACACATTTTCTTTAATATTTTGTTAACACTTTGTGGCTTAACATAACCATACTTCATTCCAGTTTTTTTCTATTACATATTTTGGTACCACAAAGCATGTTTATACCTTTTTGTTTTTAGTCTTCATTATTCCCATATTTACAGTACATATTTAGGGGAATTCAATATGGAAACCTTGAAATAATAAAAAAAGGAATTGTACAAATTATTACATTTTATTGCAATGTTTATTGTTTAACATTAAGTTTATTTTATAGAGTCATTTCAATGCTTTTAAATAGTCAAAATAAGAGTCATAGATCACATGACCCTATTCTCTTAAGCTTGGAAGTTATAAACAATGAGGATTGCCAATTCCTCAACAAGCTTTGTGATAAATGCTTAGCCAGAGAAAGCATTTAAAATATCTCTGTCAGAAACCCTACCCCCAAACCCTTCCATGGTTTCATGCTTTGGCACTCCTCAGAGAGATGCCAGGGTAGGTTCCTGACAGAGATATTTTAAATGCTTTCTCTGGCTAAGCATTTATCCCAAAGCTTGTTGAGGAATTGGCAATCCTCATTGTTTATTTCAATGCTTTTCTTTGCAAATTCTGAACAATGGCTAGTTAAAAATATGATGCACATGGCATAGTTGCATAAGATAGCTAGCTATTCATCAATTGTAAAACTTAAGTGCAAAATATATTTATTAGTATGCCACTTCAATTATTTATATGATTATATTCTGCTTACCTTCTAGCCTGTTACTCTCACGATTATAATGATCAGAAAATAAAGAATATATAGTTAAGGTTGTAGAGAAAAAAGTATGAGCAGTTATAATGCTTTAATTGCTTTCTCTGTGGTTATAGTTTATCCTTGTTAATAATTTTCATAGAATAAAAATGGACATAATAATAATTTAACAAAACAAATTTTATAATCTAGTTGTGATTGCAGACATATGATACTTAAAAATCAAATTTTAATAATAATTTTTAAATGTAAATATTAGTAATAATAATATTTTAATTTTGATATCTATCCTGGATATACATTTGTAATATGTAGTTATACAATACTTAATAATGTGCAATATTTTAGAGATTAGAGAGATTAACTTTCAAGGCTCCATAATTTGAATATTAGTATTTGCAATGTGGTAATTTGTTTATAAGATCATTAAATTAAGTATTTGATTGCTCTGTCTTGGGAAGATAAATTAAGACATGGCCATGAATGGAATAAAAGCTCTTAATATTATTTAAATCTATTATCCATATAGTAGTATGGACCGTAGATAGAAATCAATTCATTTTTGCCTGCATTGTAACTAGACTTTGAAACTATGAAGCCTACATTTAATGCAACCAATGCTCAGAAATTTCTTCAAAATATTTACAATATATTAAAATTAATGTAATGATTTAGCTACATATATAACAATTTATTGATTTTTTTGAGTTTATTAAATATAAGCATTTACTAAAAATAAATATTTATTAATATTTTCAATATATTCATAGTAATTTATATTTAAACAGTGATTTACAATTTATATGTGTACTTTATTTATAAATAGTAAAATATTATTTACTAACTTTTCTTAAGTAATAATGACTACTTTTTATTTAAACTTATTAGAAGTGTGCCATTTTATTTAAATTTTTATATAAGTATTTTTCCATTGCTTATTGCTTCCCTATTTTGCCTACTAGTTTATAGTTTTGGTGAATAAATATATTTTTATTATTTGTATAAATATATATACTTATCTTTTTTAATGTTAAGGGAGAAATTGTGCTTATTAATTAACAGTGTTTTTTAAGTCCATTATAAAATTTATGTACAAATGTAATCATCTTTACTTTTGAAAGTACAGTATAGTATTGCTACTCAATGCAAGCCAGAGTAATCAATGGATGTCAGAAGGCTTGGGCATAAAATTTCTATCTAGTGCCCACTCATCCAATATCTTCAGACTAGTTTCTAGCTTGTGGCTTTCATCAGTGAGGAGTCTTGGATATGAGATCTATATGCAGTGCTCTCAGATCCAATGGTCCCTGCTGATGAAAGCTACAAGATAAAAACTAGTCTGGGGATATTGGATGAAAAATCACTGGGTAGGGATTTTATGCACAAGCCTTCTGCTATCCATTGATTACTCTAGCTTGTACTGAGTGGCACTACTATATGGAGAAGTTTGCCTATTTTAACTACAGAAATATTATTGATTGTATGTCTCACATGTATTTAAAATCAACAGGGTTTTTTATTCAATGCTCACTTTCATCTTGATATATATATTATTTATCTTTACAATAATGTAAATATTTTTCCAGGTTTAGACAATGCACTTTTGAACAGCCAATAATTGACTTAAAACAATACAAGTCAGAAATATGAAAGATCAGTGCTACAAAACTGTGATATTTTTATTTATATTAAAATTAATGTTGATAACTTTATGCTATGCATTAATATTTAATAAGAAAAATATATCCTTAAAAAAGTGAAAAATACCTTAAAATATTTATCAACCATATCAAATATCTGTTTCAGTCCACAACATTGAACTATAAATAACACATACAACCTAAAACAAGCAGTAATAAGTTAACTATTCTTGTTTTAAAAATATAAACCATATTCTTTGGTTGAGTATTATTTCAGGAATCTAATGAGAATAACAATAATCCCCAATTTTTGTATTAAATGTACTTGAAGAAAAAACATCATTAATCTAAATATCTTTGTATCCAAGGTTTTTTTGGTTTGTGGAATTAGGCTTATTAATTTATAAGCTTTACTATAATCTTTTATTTGTTTTTTTTGTGTGTGTGAATGTGTCTATAGAGAAAGTTATTTATTGTAAAAGTTGAAAATCATCTCTTATCTTTTATTTGAATAATAACACAAGTTTTTGAATAATATGTATTTGGATTACTGATATCCTATCTTTGCTGTAAAAACTATAAATGATTGTGATTATGTCTGATCCTAAGCAATAAATTCTAATAATTACAAAAGATATCATTACAACAATAGCAAAATATCCATACAATAAGGGCACCCAGTACAAGTCATACCAATCAATGGTTGCTAGAAGATTTGTTCATAAAATCCCTATCCAGTGCCTACTCATTCAATATCCCCAGACTCCAAGGCTCCTCACCATGTGGCTTTTATTGGTGAGGAGTCTTGGAGTCTGGGGATATTGAATGAGTAGGCACTAGATAGATATTTTATGCCCAAACCTTCTAGCATCTATTCATTACTGTGGTTTGCACTAGATGGCACTGCTGTATTGAGAGTTTGTTACTGCTGTAACAGCTGCGTAAGCATAGGAAATGATGATCATATCAATTTCTCATTACCGGATTGCAAATAAACTTAACCTACAATGCATCTAATTATCAAATAAAAATATTTAAAGCAAATCATCTGATTTGTTTAGAAATAAATGCTTTTACTTATAATAAAATAAACTTTGAGTTCAATATGTTTTGTGTAGATGTTTTTTAAAGGAATAGCATGGGGTAAATTTGCATTTAATTACTTTAATAACTTCATTTTTTCAAATAAAGAATTAAACTTATAAAAAAGTAACTTTACTAGAAATAAACAACTCGTCAGAATATTGTCACAACTGAAATTAAGTTATTATTTGTCAATTCTGTCATATGAAATGTAGACATAATATCAGTCAAAAAAATTTACATTAAGATTGAAATAAACTGAAATATGTCATATTTTAAAACCTATGTAAAATAAAAACTGAATAAATTAAAATGGCTGCCCGTTTATTTTCTGCTAATGTATGTATATATGAGAGGGTATAAGTATTAATAATATAATCTTAACATTCTAAGTAGACAATCCTGATTTTAAAAATTATATGTTGTCATTTTAGCTAATAATATCATAAACAGATGCAACATTAGGTAACTTATTCTTAAATACATTTTCTTTTACTAAAAAGGCTAATATTAGTTGTTATATTTTTATCCAATCTAAAAATAAGCACATATCTTAATACGACGTAATTTCTTAAAATAAAATTCTGAAATATCTTGTGTTAAAACTATGACTAATAATAGTAAACTATTAACAATAATTTTGATTATAAAATTATATTGCTTTTTTTCTCTGATTGCTTTTGGTAAATAACAAATATACAGACACATAGATAAATATTAATTATATATTTTAGTGCTACATTACAGTGAAAAAAATGTTGTTTAAAAAGATGCAAAATACTTCATCTGTACTCTTCCAAAACAATAAAATTAGTTTTTTTTAAAAACAATATCATAATTAATATTTTCCTGAAGGTTTGTGATGATGGTTTTCTAGTTGTATTTTTATATTGGACTATTTCTATCATCTAATATATGTAATAAATGTCTTTAGAAAAATTTAACTTTGTTTAAATATCCCAAATACATTCAACTGTTAGTAATAGCACATCAAATGGGTTAATATATGCATAGTGTTTTGAGAGGTAATAGTTTCCCTTCTTCTTCAGGTGTCGCTGGTCTGACCAGTGACAGTACTAGCATGGGATTCGAAGCTGGGTCATTATATTCCTGAGGTTTGAATTTTAAAGTAATGCTCTAACCAACAGAACCATCCTGCCCAAGACAACAATCTGTAGTAATTTTATATACTTATTTATAAGGTTCCTCCTGATTTCTCCACTTTTTCCTAAGAGCAAAGTTGATTAGTGGTTTCCATACATTATGTATAGTCACATAAGTTGGCTTATGGGATTTTTTGTCATTGTCATGTGAGCAGCTTTTTTAAATTTTCTTATTTGTACCGTTTCTTCTCTATCCAATATTTTTGTATTTACCCAAGTGAAAATGTGTTCATTGGCACATACATGTTCTGCTACCTTAGACACATCTGTTTTTCTCTTATAATCACCAGTTTATGTTCTTGCAAGCACTTTTAAATGTGATGTCTGGTCTCACCAATACATGTTCTTCTACATTCACATGATATTTCATAGATGCAGTTTTTTATTTTCAGCATTTCAAGTTTAGGCTTTGTAGATGTTAAAATTCCTCATAGTTTAGTATGGCTTTGGAAGGCTGTTCTGATATTATACTGATTGCAGATTTTCCTTAATAACAGTTGTAATGGATACAATTGATTATGACAATAAAATACAAGAACTCCTCATTATATAGAAAAGTGGCAAAAAATCTAATTAATATCCTCCAACAATTTACTATTCAATTTCATTCTCTCTATATAATTATCTATTTTAGTCAACTTCATTTTTTCTAAGTAATTTTTCCATTTAATATTAACATCCTTGTTACTTTCTTTGTTCTTAATAGCACACTTATATTCTCTGCATACTTTTTTCTTCCTTTTTACACTTATACTAACTCTCACTTTCCTATTACTTTTATTCTCAGTATTCTCACCTAAAACCCTTCTTGCCACTTTTTCTATTTCACCACACCAGTCCTTATGCTCACACCCAACCAATTCTTCCATGGTTTCTTCACCTTTTATTTTATACTCTTCCAACTTATTCTTATCATTTAAAAGATAAATGATCCCCAATAGCATAATAGATATTTTAGCTCCACCTATAGGTGATTAGAAATGATTCTATCAACACAAAATTAATCTTATTTAAACACCATTGCTATACTCAATTTGATGTTAAAGCTTGAATATTCAAATATGCAAATTTATATTGTATGCATAATGTATATGTATAATATAATATTTGATTACTAAAAATATAAAGGTTTCATTATTTTATAAAATGAAAAACTGAGTTGGTTAAATTGATTATAATAGCTTTAGCTGCAATAGACTAGAATAAATTATAATATGTGTGTGTGATATTAACATGGCTAATTGCTTTATGTGCCATTCAAGCACCCAGGTGACAGGTAAAGCATAGAAATTCCTTTTGGCTTACTAAAATTGATCTTTTTTAGTGTTATTCACTTGAGTCTTAATCTGAGAAGTTCACCATTAGACTATTGTTATAAATTGTGCAGGCCAATAAATTGCATTAGAGGGAAAGCAATAAACTTTGCCATGCTGAATCAGTATTTTTGGGCAAAGAACTTTATTGTTCTGACATGGATGCTAGACCTAACTCAAAATTTATATTTTAATTAACATATTTTTTATGAGGATTTATTTATAGCATATAAGGATATGAAGAATCAGTTAAACTTAATTAAGTTTATTAATATTAAATACAAGATTTGAAAAGCAATATAGTATTGTTGATGGAATAGTACCAGTGATGAGAATTTTGAAAAGCTTTTTAAATCACACATTACCCAAATTTATAATAAATTCATTTTCAAATTAAAAGTATTTCCCAATTGCTTATAAACACGAAAAAGCAAACAAGAAAATATATTAAAAGTTTACATCCATAGACAATGGTTTTGGAAAATACTTTTTAAAACAATGTGACCAATAAGATGTAAAATATTGTAACTGGCTAAGGAAAGTAGAAAATAAAATATTTAAACAGTTGCCTAATATATATTCTGTAAAAAATGCTTCATGTTACTTGGATATTCACTAGTTCAAGTATTTCTAACTTTTTGTTTTCCATATTCCCTTGGCTTTTAGTAAATTATTCATTATCCCCTATACATTATAGTAAAAAATAAACAGTTGGAGAGTGCACCATGAAGTATATCAGGAATATGCATACAGGGTGCAGATACCATGGAGATGAACTTCAAATGGGTGCTGATTCAGCAATTTCACTAGCTATTTTGAATCTTAACAGATCATTTTTGACTTATCGAACCCTAGAGTAAGAAAAAAATCTATGCAACATCCCTTTGTTTGTGTTGTAAACAGATCCAAAATGTTGCTGGTGTGGGCTGACAAAAAGTACCAGTATGGAATAACCAGAAAATGTTGATAACATAACTATTAACAGCATAATTTACTTATTTACCTGCTAATCACCAGAACCCTTGGACAATCTTCATGCATCCCTTGGGAGTACAGCTACCCCAGATTGCAAACCCTTGCACTAAGTCTTTGTGTAAAATATGATAGTAAAATTCTTTTAAATTAAGAACTGTATTGACTGAAAATTCAAAACATATATGATTTTGAATGATAAAATATGAGGACAAACAAGAAAACGGTGATATGAGCATCAAAACTTATAAATGTATAAGTATAGAAAAAATAATAACTGTCAACACAGATATGTAAATTCTGGTGCTTAATACCTCTGTTTAATACCTCTGTCGTACCTGACAAGCAAAGATTGTTTGAAAAAATGTATAGTGAGAGAAAGAGAGAACAGAGTGGTCTGCATTTGTGTAGTGGCAAATGGTTAAGATGGAATTAAGAGATGCACTAATATATATAAAGAGGGTTTATTTTTTAGTAAAGGATTACTTAAAATGAAATAGATACATATTTTAGTTAAGACTGTGTTTCCGAGATAATTTTTTAAAATTTCTAATCTTTTTGAATGTGTTTTAGATTCCGTAGTAAATTTAGTTATTTTTGCTGTTGCTGTTTAGTTATATACAGAGATTAGCGAGAATGTAAAAAAAAAAAAAAAAGATTAATTCATAAATAAACAAGATTCATCAATTTTACTCTTTATACTTCGGTTATTAAAATATCAGTTTTTATTATAAAATAAGTTTGAGTTTGCATTAATAAAACGAAAGACAAAAATCCACCTTTCATAAATTCGTAATATAAAGAATTATTTATTTTAAATTGTATACGGGTAAAGTTTGATTTGTGACACGAAGCTGTCAAATCCTAAAGCCAGGCATCAGACTTGTCAAAAATAAGTTATTGCAATCGAAGAGATTTACAAATACAATAGATAATAAAAAGTAAATATTTTATTTAAAAGACTTTTTAGCTTAAAATAAGCATGAAAGTTGTAGCTTTGATTGTGTATATATGCTTATCAGAGATGTTTCGAATCTTGAATTGTTTTTTTTTTTAATGCTACAGATAAAATCCATTTCTGATAAAAATGGAAGAAATTTATCAAAATAATGAAGAAGTTTGGATAAAATATTTAAGCATTGAAAACAACAATGGTTAAGAAAATGCCATCAAAAGATGCTTTAACCAAAGTACATCAGGGGAAGATAGTGACATGAAAAATACAAATCATATCCCTGATGTTGTTTATGATGAAGAAAGATGCATGTGGAAAGGGCCATACAGAACAAGGCTTGAACATGTATAGTAATCTTAAGAATAAATTGATTAAGTGAATTATTGTGAAACATAGAAATGGACTCAGAGAATAGTAAATAATTCTTTTAAAAAACATGAAATATTAACAATACTACACATGATAAAATAGTAAGTTATTCATAGATTTTGAAAGAGAAATAATTAAGCAAGTATGTAAAGGAAATATACAAAGAAGAGGCTAGATTTGTTTGAGGATCTTTTGGTATGGTAATTTAGATGAAGAATTACCACAACTGGAGAATAATTTGGCATCAAGAGGTGATAGTGTACCTGTTGGAACTGCTCTAAATGGTAAATGGATCTATCTAAAATGAATTGTAAAAGTAATATGTACCTCAATTTTACTCCATCTTTATTGTTCCATTCTCAAAAAGATGGAGTATAAAGATTGTGGTTAATATTAGTTGATAAAAAGAGAACTAGAAAATAAACACAAAGCAGTTTTGGAAGAAAACTAGTTTGGCTTTCATGAATCAAGAGACATTATAATGCAATTCTCAAGTTTTGGGTTTGACAATGGTAGATCATAGGAAACAATTTATTTTAGTTGTATTGTCCTAGGATATAATTTTTCCAGTGCTTGATACAATTGATAAAAATAGAACTATTTGAAAGTTTAATCAAAGGTATAAGTTTGGTTGTGTTATTAAATAATCCAGTAACAATAAAAAAATTACATTTCATCACATCTCTTCAATGTATAGGTCTATTTTTGAAATTTGAAAAATCACAAATCTGAAAAAGTCCCGGAGAAGGGATTTAAAACTAATTGTGTGTTATCTGTCCTGAGAGAAATCAAAGAAATAAATTATCTTCAATTAAAGAACTCTTTCCAAAAATGGCACATGTTAATATAGATGTACAATATCAGAACTATGAATCAGTGCAAATGTTAAAGAATTTATTGTTCCAAATAAAAATGCATTGAATTTTGCGTATTATAAAAGTACCGTATATGCAAAAACAAAATGTAGAAAATAGCATTATAGATTTGTGGTGTTATACTAAAAGTTAATTCAAATTATATTCTTTCTTAGATAAATAAAGGGAAACAACTGCAGCTTCTAATCAGTTATATCACACTTACAATTCTATCACAACCATCCATCAGCCCAGAATTCATATCAATCTCTTACACCATAGATACATTAGAAACATACACTTTGTCAAGCAATCCATATAGCACATGTTCCAACTCAACTTTATATACACAGAAATTGTGCATGAAATTGAATTGTAACATGTGCTTGGCAAAGTATATGCTTCTAATGTATCTAGGTCTGAGAGATTGGTCTGACTTCTGGCCTGATGGATGGTTGTGATAGGTTGCAAACATGATATAACATATTGGAAGCTTCAGTTATGGCACTATATAAATAAATCACCCATTATATATATGTTAAATAAAATTAAGTAGATCAGTATAATTTTGATATGTATGGGTGTGTGTCATAATCAGGGTTATTCTATTACCAACATTAATATAACAATCCTGATTATAACATCCATATGTTGAAAGTATACTTGGTCTATTTAATTTTATTTAACATATTTAATCTCTTCAAAACAAAGAAAACTCTCCATATATCAGTAGTGCCATCTTGTGCTAACAAGAGCAATCAATGGATGCCAGAAGGCTTGGGTATAAAATCCCTATCTAGTGCCTACTCATCCAATATCCTCAACCTAGTTTCTGGCTTGTGGCCTTCATCAGTGAGGAGCCTTGGATCTGAGAGCACTGCATCTAAATCTTAGGATCTAATGCAACCCTCCAGCACCCATCTTTTAACTTTATTTAACTACAAAACTATGAGAATGAAATTGAAAACACAATTAATATTTTCAATCCAAGCTCAATAGCTTATATAGTCATATGGGTCTGAACTCAGTTCAGCACCCATACATTTTGGTGTCTTTGGCTCTTTAACAATTATGTGCTAGTATGAGATAGTGATCATGTGATATTTAATCTCTCTTATAGTGTTTTCATATTATTATTAATAATAACAGACTCAAAATATTACACACACACACACATATATATATATATAACTGAAAAAAAAAAAAGAAAATTGATTGTATAATGATATTGTAATAGAATAAAGATAAAAAATATTATAAAAATGTCACTAAAAACTAATTGCATATTTTAAAAGTTCATACTATAGTTGTTAAAACGTGAATTATCCAGAAATAAAATAAATTTGAAGTTCCAAGAAAACTTAGAATGGACTATTGGATAGCTAACCCATAACCAACTCCATTCAATTATTATTTATCAAATGAATATTTAGCTATTCTAAATAAAACAAAACAAAACTTAAATCCTCAACATTCAGCTTTTGAGTTAATTTATGTTCCTCTTTCTTATTTAACTACAGAAAGATGTGAAAGGATCTTTACTTTACAGATCATTAGTAGATTGCTTTTATCTTTTCATTTATATTTATAATCCATAGAAGAATTGCGATAAACTCTCACTGATATATTTTCATTAGCATAGGACTCTAAAGCTCTTCTGTGAGAAAATGTCTATAAAAAGCTTAACACTTGGTATATGTCTTAATCTAATAAGAAAGGTAAGTATTTGGATTCAGTCTACATGATTATAACAAACCTGTCTATCATTAGTTTCTTATAAAAATGTTTATAAAGATCCAAAAAGAGTGACCAAAAAAGTAAAGATTCATAATAACTTTGAGATACCCCATATTATTTAAAATCCACATATAAGTGATCAACAAATATTTAGACATTCAAACTAACCAATTTTCAACATTTAAAACAAAAAATTTATTTTTTATAGACTTGAATACAATGCTTTATAATTTAAAAAAAAAATGTACATCTTTATATATACATAAGTACATAATACATACAGATAATATATACATATGTTCGAATGTATTGTATACATATTATAACCTATATTTAAACGAACGATGTACATGCACGTCCGAACCCTTGCAATTGATCAAACTTGTATGGGAAATGTCTTGGATAATTTTAATAATCTATTCTAATGAGTAATAGTATGTGAGAAAATATGAATATAATCTCCAATCTTATTATTTACCACAATGACAGTAATAAACATCAAATTTGCTTTTTTGATAAGCCAATAAATTTTTTTAGAATTTATAATTGATTATTGATTTAGACCTTAAAATATAGTGTTAAAATATATGAATAATAAATATGCATAGTTCGATCTACATCATCATCTCCATAATCATCGTCAACGATTATGAATCCACTACAGAATGCAGTTCTCTCCAAGTTCAATCTATCTTCTCTGATCTCCAGCCTTTTTTTTCCAAATCACATTTGCATGCTTTCTTATTTCATCCATCAATCTCACATGTGGTTACTTACTGGGTCTTTTACAATCTGTTGGAATACAGTTTAAGATTTCAACTGACTATCTATTATCATCTTTTCTAGCAATATGTCCAGCTCTACTCTACTTCAGACTTTTAATTCTTTTGATGATGTCAGTAACACATGTGTGTTCTCTTATCCAGCATGTATAACATGTTCAATCTCTTCTTGTTATTCCTAAAATGCATCTCTCCATACTTGTTTGAATGGTCTGAAGCATCTGTATTGCTCTTCTTTTAAGTGTCCAAGTCTTAGATTCATATGCAAGAATTGGTAAAACACATTTATAAAAAACCCTTCTTTTCAAACACATGTACATATTTAATTTTAATATTAAGATATTTCTATCAAAAGCCCTCCAACCAACTTTAAATCTATGATTAAATTCATCCATTATGTTTTCATCTGTAGTAATAATCTGATCAAGGTATTTGTAGTTGTTAATTTATTCTAACTCATCAGAATCTATCTTTATTTTTATCTTTTGAGAAAATTGATTGAACATTACTTTAGACTTTTTAACATTTTCCTTTAGTCCTACTTTCTTACTTTCATCTGATAACTCTTGTAACATTTCCTGAAGTTCTGAAGCATTATTTGCAAAACAACTATATTATCTGAAAAATCTAATGGGCTTAAATAGTGTTCATTTAATTTTACTCCTTCAGCTTCCCATTTTAATTCACAAAATATTTCTTGCAGCACTACTGTAAAATGTTTTGGAGATATGGAGTCACTCTGTCTTAAACCATTCTCAATGTTGGACTTTCCTAGTATCATTATGTAACCTAATTGTTGCTGTTGAATTTTTTATAATCCTGAGTTTATACCTTGATGATTCAATGCTTTTAATCACTGAAAAAATGTTTATAGAGTGCCTTTTCATAATCTACAAATCCAAAAGATAATGGCAATTCATATTCATTGGTTTTTTTAAGAACTTCTCTCAATACTTGGATATGATCTATTGTATTAAAACCAATTTTAAATCTAGCTTGTTCTTTTGGTTGGTTGAAATCCAATGTTCTCTTGTAGACAAATTATAATTATCTTGGTAAAATTTTTATAGAAAACTGATAAAAGACTGATAGGTTTGTAATTTCTACTATCTTCTTTATTATCTTTTTTAAAATATTAATGTTAATACTGTATTCTTCCAAATCATCTGGTGCATCTTTATCATTTAGACATTTGATATATAACTTTGCCAATTTTTTTCCTGTTTCTTGACCTGCTTCTTTTAAAATGTTGATTATAATTCCATCATTATCCCGGAGCTTTTCCCTTCTTCATAAATTTTATTGCATGTCTCACTTCTTTGTTTAAAATCCTGGGCAATTCAGAAGATATAATAGATATAGGAGAGATTTGCTTTTTATTACTATATAATTCTTGATATAACTCTTCTACCCATTTCATGACATCATCTCTCTTTTTAGTAATGATTTCATCTTTTTTTCTTATTGCAGTTAGAAGTTTTCTACCAATACCAAAATATTGTTTTACACTCTTGAGACTTTTATTCTCTTCTAGAGCTTTCCTTACTAGTTCACAATTATACTTTTTATATTATATCAATTCTTTTTTGCATCATTTTTCAAAATTCAAGATATTCAATCCTTCTTAATGCATCATTTTTATATATCTCCATATTCCTTCTTTTCTTCATAAATTTTTTAGTTTCAGTGAACTTTTATTGGTTAATTGCTGCTTTTTTCTACTAGCTATCTTTGTTGCAGTTTTTAAAAGTGTATCAGTTATTTTCCTATTAATTTCATTCAAATCTTAATCATGTTCAAAATCTACTAATACTTGAAAATGATTTGCAAGTTCTAATTTAAATTCATTAGAATGTTTCTGAAAATTAGGAATATCAGCTGTGAATATTGTTATTCTTAATAATTTTTGTCTCTCTAGTTTTTATATTAACATATATCTACATTTTATAATTGATGATCACTTCCTGTGTTAAATTTATTAAGGACATTACAATTCTTGAAATATGTATTTTTTGTGAATCAAAATATAATCCAATTCTGCTGTTTCTTCATTTGGACGCTTCTTTGTTCATTTCCTTTTAACATTTTTCTCAAATAAAAGAATTCATAATAGAAAGTTTTTCTTTTTCTCTAAACTTCACAAGTCTGTGTCATCTCTCATTTTTATTACCATGACCAAATTTACCTACAGTACTTTCATCTTTCATTTATTTACAATTCTACCATTAAAGTATCCCATAACAATTTTAAAATGGTGTTTACTCTGATCAAAAGCCTTTTATACATCCTTATAAAAATCATCATTATGAGAACTTGTTGGGCCTAAACCTGAATTGTCTGCATTTGGTATCTGCTATTAAGTTGAATAACTAATCTTTCCACTCAGTCCAATATGCCAACAATGTCCACTATATTGTTCTAGCACTTTTTATTTATAATGAATACTACTGCATTTCCAATATTTGTGTCTTTATAGTAGAGTACATGTCCACTTTTTAAATCAATTACCTCTTCATCTTTTGTTATAAATTCACAAACTCCAATAATGTCCCATTTAATCTGAAATAGTTCTTTTTCACTTGAAAGTGATCTACAGTTTTAAGTGCCTAAATAAAAATTTATCAAATGTCAGCCTGGGTCCATAATCAGGGTATTCTTAGCAACCTCTGCCTTTGGCCAAAATCACTGCCTTGGCTAGTGACTTTACAGTCTCCTGGGAACAAGAGCCATGATTTATTTTCATCTGTTATAATTGTATATATCTATTAGAAAAAATTTCATTCACACACACATTCATTCTGCCTTATCAGATAACTAAGAAGAAAGACCATGGAGTTTTTTGATCTTAAACTCAAAGGTAAAAATCCAATAAACCATCAAACTGGCCAATGCATGTTGGTGAGCAGCCCATACATACTTGTATACTATATGAATAAGCATATAGTAATAATAGCTGCAATGACAAGAAGATATGGAGTGGACATTAGGAATTTGCCCTGTTCAGTTTCTTTAAGCCCTCCTCCAAGAGGAATCAAGTCTCTTTTCAGGTAACAGCAAACTCTTTTTTGCAGACTTATATATGTAAATTTTAATGGAAGTAATAATTTTCATTGAAAACTATTAATAGACAATAATTATAGTCAATAAATATTAATAAAGAATTGAGTAACCACCTGTAATACATAGATATAATTTCAAAATGATTTATGCTATATTTAAAATCTGGCTTATTTAGAAATAACAGACTCAATTTCCAATAAAGTTAATAAATGGTCATTTAAATACATAATAACTTTTAAGAATGGATGGCTATCCTATTATTTATTAATATTTATTGACAGAAGGCTATTGCTTATTAATAGCTTATGGAAGATGTTTACTTCCATTTTAATATATTATAATATTTGAAATGCAGATATTCTTCATATACCCAACTTGAGGTCAACATGGGTGTGGAAATAATATTGGCATCAGTATGGAATTTGGGTTTTCCATCATCGTATTTTCAATGGTATGGATGACTGAAGAATTAGAGCTTGGAATAGACTGAAGCCTGTCCATTAAAATATGAAGATTTGCTATCTTAATATAAACTGAATACTGATTATATATGTGTGTATGGGAGATGATAATCTGGACTAACTGATGAGTGCTGGTTCAGCATGAAATACATATATTGGAGATTATTTATCTTTTCTACATATGTGTGGTCATATATATAAGTGGTAATAGATAGTGTGGATAGTTGAAGGATGCTTGAAAATCTGTGTTCAAACTCCTTATATATATATTATATTTAATATTTTCACAGTTATATGATGTAGATAAAATAATATTTTTAGGTACAAACTGTGTATTATTTTGCATTACAATCTGATATTTCAATGGACTAGCAACCGCCATTATCAAGGTTAACTTTTGAAAGAACAATCATTAGATCTCAAACAATAACATGACTCAGTGTGAAATGAGAAGTGAGATTCAACTTAAAGTAGTTCAGCATTCACAATATGAGGCTTATCAAAATGTTTATTTCCCTCAGTTTTTTCACCTATTAATTTCAAGTTAATATTAGATAAAATGAGAGGTTTCCACATAGCTGGAATACATTGTGCTTCATCATCCCTATTTAAACCAGTAGGTAATATTAATACTTCAATTGACTCTCTCATGGTTCTTAAGTCATATCTTTCTAAATTAGCGAGTATTTTTGTATAGTCAAAATCAGGTTTGTGACCAATTTCTAAAAAATGGAGGGAAAAACTGATGTGCTAATTTTTTGACTAAAAGCATTTTTATGTTCCTTAATTCTGACATTTATTCATCTATTAGACTGACCCACATAGCTTCTTGAGCACTGCAAATATGGAATTTTATAAACTCCTTGGTGTTCCAAAAATATTCTGTCTTTAGGTTTATATAATTTTTTTTGCCAGTAGAAAAAGTTGTCTTTATATTAAAACTATATATATATTCACTAGAATAAAAACTACAAAAAATGCCTATATAAAATTAAAGATTAAAATTCTTTGCTATAGCCAGCTTTGGCGTATTCCGTCATCTTAAGTAGCAATACGTTAATATTTAAATATTATTTAATATTTAAATACGTTAATATTTAAATATTAAATATTTAATATTTAAATATATATATATATAAATAATTGTTAAGTTATTAAATTTATTTAAAGATTTATGATTGTATTTATTGCAAAATTATTTTAAACACAAGTAGTATTAGTAATACATTTTAATGTCTGTATTAAGATTATATTTGTTAT
The DNA here is from genome assembly GCA_028023455.1 of Epiperipatus broadwayi. NCBI lineage: Eukaryota > Metazoa > Onychophora > Udeonychophora > Euonychophora > Peripatidae > Epiperipatus > Epiperipatus broadwayi. The sequence goes on from JAQFVV010012987.1 coordinate 51,790, forward strand.
TTTGATGAAGACTAAAGATGAATTAAACATGTAAGTAAATAAAAGATTATAAAAACATTGTTTTTAAATGCATAAGAAGTGGATTTTTTAAGATTTTGAAATAACATTCAAACAATACAAAATGAAATGACGATTTTAACAAATAACACACCACAAAAAATTCAATTAGATATTTCAAAAAGGAAAATTTATAAACACAACTTGTTAGTATAGAGAATGCTATCTAATTTTCTAATAAAAATCCCCCAAACAACCAAAATTCACAGATTAATCAAGCTGGAAGATAAGATTAAAAGCACTAAAACTTTCAAATAATATGTTGTATGAGTAAATTATAAACAAATCATGATAAAAATATCGATTCTTCAGGAAAAAAAAGTCTTTAGCTTAGTGAGATGCATTTAATTAAACTTTCAAAAAAATATTTCCAAACCTTACTATTTTCTAGAATTTCTTATAAAATAATTAGCAATGTAAATATTTTTATAAATTAACTAAAGCAATAAAATACAGTGAAAGCCTTTCATGTACATTAAATATTATGCACAGTACCTAACACTTTCTGAAAAGTTTTGATAATAATACAATAAATATTGTTTAATTTACTGTAATAGTACAGTACAATAATTTTCAGCACATGCATATATAATATACATTTATAAATTAAGATTATAATACAAAATTTTTTAAAAAAAATAAATGTAATTATTAATAATAAATCAAGAAAGCACATTTTTACACTACTGTGTGTGGCTTCAGTTGTTCATATTCATTAAAAAAAAGTAAAACTTTCTTATGCAACACAGGACTGTCAACCAGAATATCCTCACAATTCATACATTTACCATTGATTTGTTTTATTTCTATCTTAGCAGAAAATTGTTTCTCACTTTAATTCCAACATTAGCTACTTTAGAGGTGTATGTAACAATGGCATGATTCTGGTTTTCTTTCCCTTTAATTTCTCTGATTGAAGATTTATTCTTTTGAAACATATCACCCACTTCAGAATATAACTTGTCTTTCCTTCCAAAATCAATGATTATTCTCATTTCATTAAAGTACTTTGCAACTATTTTTGACTTATTGTTCATTATTTTATAAAATATTTTACTAAAGATATAATGCATATAGTATCCAATATAAAATGTTTTGAGAAAAAAAATGCAAAGAAAATTTTTTGTATAGGTGCTTACAACTGCAGTATTCAAATATATTTAATTTATAAAGAAAACATGATTAAATAAATTCATGTCTGAGATTTGAAAACATTATATTTACTAAATAAAAAATGCTACCATATTAAAATAAAATGTAATTAAATGAGATTTAAGAATGTGATATTTAGTGAGAAAAAATGGATGCCACAAAACCAAGGTTTATAAATTTTACAATGTTTTTATTATTTGTTTGTTTACATTTTGTTTTTGTTTATTTATATTTTTTAGGATAACATATAATTTAAGTTATCAAAATAAACACAAATTCATAACTAAACCAGATTATCTAAAGAAAATAAACTCTAAAATACAACCAATGGTTTCATTGCTACAAGCAGATTTCTCACGTATAAAGGACTCCAAAATAACAAATTTATACTAAATATTAGCCACAATTCCACTTACATCTCACACACCCTTAATATTAAAATATTTTTACATAAGTTTTAATTGCTTCAGAATGATAATTTTTTAATAATAAAGATTCTTTAATTCTTTTTTTTATTTAATTTCTTTTAAAGAAGACAATCTTAGACTCATCAAAACTAATAGTGTGATCATCTATATACTTTGATACATCATACTTCGTGCTTTCACTGTAATTTAAAATAGGGATGAAAAACAAATATGGTCATATATTATTATACATTGTATTCATGAATAAAATTTTGGGAAAAAGACATTTCAAGAGATATTGAATTTGCAGGATTTTTAAAAAATAAAACCATTTATTTCAGATGCATTTAGAAATGAATAAGAAAATTTAAATGTATTTAAAATGAAAGTGATTTTATTTTTTAAATAGTAATGTTATTTGCTTTTCAAAAATGTCCCAAACTTCTTGCATGCTTATCACATTGATTCTCTTAAATATTTACTAAAAACGCATTTTTCATATATATTTTTTACATTGCTTTATATAAATCATGTTTGAATATCTAGCAGTCTTCTTCAGATACTTGAAATATCTTTCATCTATTCGTTATAAATTACAAACTAGTTTGTAGTTTGAAAGAGGTAGATAAATGATATTTCAATAAAGCTTTGTGAAAAGGGCATGTTAAAAGTGTTAAAGATTTAATAATATTGCTCAGAATATAATATCACTTAACAACCTTAATGAAACAATTTTCAGGTGCTTGTTAATATGGAGTACAATAATGGTACTACAGTACTTTGGCTTTAAATCACCTTCCACAAACTTTAATGATATTTATCCAATTTTACATTCATTTGATGGCAAAACTGGAGCTATAATATATTATAATGTATAGATCTATTAGCTTAAAGAAAAATCTGAAGATGTCATTATTCTACAACTAAAAAACTACAACAGAATAAAATTCTGCCAATAAGTTTCTGATTGGTAGTTTTTTGTGGGACTAATCATGATCTCTTTTAATTGTTATTGATAAGCAAAATAATTATATATATTCTATAGTTTATTTCAGTATTTATGATTATTTTTAAAAAGTTTTTGTATAATAATTATTTAAAAACAAAAATATATACACTATCATTTCAATTTTGGTTAAATATGTTTTCTTTTTAAAAAAATAAAAGTTAAAGAAATTTCTAATGACAAAAAATAAATTTTCAATTGATAATGATTTTATAAATATATTTTAATAATTATAAATACAATTTTAAATTTTTGAACAGAATTTCAAGATTTATGATTATTAATATTAATTGACTGGTGTTTTAAAATGAAGTTCAATTCAATAAAGTTTATTAATTTTATTTTTCCTTTGATCAATAAAAAAAGAGTAATTATTTTCAATACATACTTCACTTTATGCTTTTTTTTATATTTGTAAAGTTCAAACATTTGTAAACTTATATTTCTAATAAATTAATTACAATTTATTGATTCACAATATAGAATAAAGATTTCAATACTAAAATAAAATGTTTATTATTACCTCAAATTGCCACTAGGGGATGATAGAACAGCACTAAAATTCAGAAAAATTAATACTGATAATAGCCACAGTTGTGACTTACTGGATGTACTTTTTAAATAAATATTGAAATGTCTAAATGATAAAGATGTACCAGATGATTAGAAGAAAGCAGTAATAATATTAATATTTTAAAAAGGTGATAAAGAAGATATTAGAAATTACAGACCTATCAGTCTTTTATCAGTTTTATATAAAAATTTTACCAAGATAATTACAACTCGTCTACAGAGAACATTGGATTTCCACCAACCAAGAGAACAAGCTTGATTTAAAAGTGGTTTTAGTACAGTAGATCATATCCAGATGTTGAGAGAAGTTATAGAAAGGACAAATGAATATGAGTTGTCATTATGTTTTGGATTTTTAGATTATGAAAAGGCATTTGATTCTATAAACATTTCTTCAGGTATAGATCCAGGATATTGTCATATTTTAAAGCATATTTATAAAAATGCAACAGCAACAATTACATTACATAATGATACTGGGAAAGTCAACATTGAGAAAGGTGTAAGACAAGGTGACTCCATATCTCCAAAACTTTTTACAGCAGTGCTGCAAGAAGTATTTTGTGGATTAAAATGGGAAACTAAAGGAGTGAAAGTAAATGGAGATTGTTTAAGTCATTTAGATTTCGCAGATGATGTAGTTGTTTTTGCAAATAATGCTTCAGAGCTGCAGGATATGTTGGAGGAATTATCAGATGAAAGTATGAAAGTAGGACTGAAGATAAATGTTAAAAAGACTAAAGTAATGTTTAATCGATTTGCTCAAAATATGAAAATAAAGATTGATTATGATGAATTAGAAGAAGTTAGCAGTTGATAAATACCTTGGTCAGATTATTAATACAGATGGAAACATAATGGAGGAAATTAATCATAGAAATAAACTTGGTTGGAATGCTTTTGGTAGAAATAACTTGATACTAAAAGGAAATATGCCTATGTGTTTGAATAGGAAGGTTTTTAACAAATGTGTTTTACCTGTTCTTACTTATGGATCTGAGACTTGGACACTTAATAGAAGAGCAATACAGAAACTTCAGACCACTCAAAGAAGTATGGAGAGATGTATGTTGGGAGTAACAAGAAGAGATCGAAAATGCAATGTATGGGTAAGAGAACAAACAGGTGTTACTGGCCTCATTGAAAAAATTAAAAGATGGAAGTGGAGTTGGGCTGGACATATTTCTAGAAGAGATGATAATAGATGGACAATTGAAATTTTAAACTGGATTCCAGGAGATTGTAAAAGACTCAGAAAGAGACCACATGTGAGATAGATGGATGAAATAAGAAAGTGTGCAGGGGTGATGTGGAGAAGAGAAGCTAAAGATTAGAAAAGATGGATTAAACTTGGAGAGACCTTCATCTTGCAGTGGATTGACGATGGTTGATAATGATGATGATATTCACATATGAGATTGGTTTGGACAATTGCAGTAAGTTGGTAAAATTTTAAAAAAATTATCATTTCAAACAGAAAATCACTGTAACTTAAATTATTAGAGTAATAAAATGAAATATTTAAAATGTAAAAAGAAATCTAATCCTCAAGTGATTGACTTCAATTAGTTTTTATTATTAGCTTTGTCCTACATTTTCATTAGAGCTAATACTTAAAGTTAAAAATTAGTTCTGATGAAGACTGTAAACTAGTTGAAACTTTAAATAAATAAAATTATAATAAAACACATTGGAGATTTTAGATTTTGAGCTTATATTAAAAACAATGCAAAAAAAGATTTAAAATAAGATGATTAAAATATTATAAAATTATGAAAGTTAATTATTGTTATTTTCTTTTACATAAAGTTTATAATTGCAAAGTGGAAGTAATTAACTCTCAGTTACATAGCATCAAAAACCAATGAAAAGATAAAATACCATTCTATCTTTGGGCTCTCTTGTTACATAAGTTTAGTTGTTGATTTGGTTTTAAATTATATGGTTATATATCAACAGAATTCAAAGATAGAATGGTATTATTCTATCTTTTCATTGGTTTTTGAAATTACATAACTCAATTGGAGATAGTTATTTTCACTTTGCAATTACAAATATTTAAAAATTATGATTATTTATTTATTATTAAATAAAGTTTAACATATCAGCTATTGAGATATTTTATACTAAGCTGTTTATCTCATAGTTAGATTATTATATTTATGTATAATATATGTATACATAAAATGGTAGTAATAAAATTATTTTGGATTCACAATACTAAATGCTGATTTTAAAAAATAAATTAAACAATGTATCACAAAATCAAATATTTCAGTAATTTACATAAAAACCAATTAAATATTTCATATCATCACTCTGTTGATTTCATCTTTTAATTTCTGATTTTTTAATTCACATTTATTTTAATAAAAAAAAACTTATTTTTTATTTTACCTTCCCATTTTATCCATATTTTATTAAAAATAAATTCAATAAATCAAATTAATCTCAAAAATAAAATATTAATTTTGTAAATAAAAAAAGGATAATAAACAGAAGTAAATATTCAAAATAAATGACTTTGTTTTAGATTTCAAATTTAAAAAATGTATTTTAACTAATAAAATATTCTTCAAAATATGAGATATATATTTTAATAGAGCATAACTTACAATTTATAAAAACTTTTCAAAATATTGATATAGAACTTATAATTACAAAAACAATAACAAAAATAATAAGTTCATAAATATTTACAGTTCATTTTTTGTTTGACATCAATGAAAAGCAATTATGTTTCAATAAATTCTAAATATAAATTTCACATACTTATTTAGAAACAAATGCTTAATAATTTAATAAAAAGTAAAAAAAACAAACATTATATTTAAACTTATTATTTTGATTTCATGATGTAAACAAAAGCCAACTCAAGTACATTAGCATTCTTTCACTCTTGTACAATATGAATAGACTTTCTGCTTTGTTTTTGTTAGTTTCAAATTCTCTATATTATTATTTTTTATATTTATTCCTAACATCTAAATATTTTAGTCACAGTGAGTTTTTTAATTAAAATTTTTACTACTAATCATTCAAAATGGATTTGTTATGCTAAAAGTACACATGTTTGCACTTAATTATAGCTACTATTAATGTCAACCAACAGGTTATGCATACACATCTATCATGATACAACTTAAAATTTGACTCTAGCTAAAATTTAGAAATATTTTTGATAGCAGGATACTTCCAAGCAAGCTTACAATTATTTTTTAGATAACTATCTTATTGACATTCCAGTTAGCACCCAACTGTAATTTGTTAAATGAGAATCCTAATATTATAATCAGAGGGCAAAATAGTAAAACAAAACTACAATAATTTTACTCTAAGATAAATGACAATCTTAATTAGTAACATTTTTCTCTTCACTCTTATTTTAAATGGGCCTTTACTTGACATTGTTCTATTTAAAGATGTTTTATCTTATGTTTACTTGGCTTAAAATACATGCATTGCTTATTTATTTATTTATTTATTTTATATTTCAAAATGCTTTTACTGATTAAAGTATTTGAATTGATTACATTTTAGCACATATTTTCTAAATGTTACATGTTTAAATAAATAAATAAGAATGGATTCTACTGAATTGCTTTATTTCACTTTTAGTCAAAATTTTTTTTCCTTGATGCAAACTATGACAGATACATTTAGTGGTTTTATTTTTATGAACATTAAAATAACTTATTTTTTATTTACAAGTGCTAATTGTTTCTGCATAAAGAAATAAATTTTGTTCTTTCATTTATAAATAAAATATCTTTAAAGAAACCGTTTCCAAAGATATTGGAAAATGAAATACTGCCTCCATTTGATTACTTCTGCAAATCACATGACCCAGACATTAATTATATCCCAGTATTTTTAGGTATTTGTATTTTTAAAAAAATCACAACTTATGAAATTAAAAACATCATTATTTTAAATAATAAATATTGCAGTTCTAAATGTTAATATAAGTGAAAAAGTAAACTTTGACAATCATATTATAAACATAAAATAATAAATTTTATATATTTGATGTATAACTTTAAATTACTTTTAAATAGTGAGTATTAGTAAAATATGGATTGATATCTAAGAGCATATGCTCAAGAATAATCAAGATATAATTAATACTTTGGCTATTTGAAGTGAGTGATTCAATTGAAACGGACTATGGGGGCAATATTAATTTTTTCATATCTTTAAAAAGATTGCAATTTTAGATTTAAGTTAATAATATGTTATTTTGCATGTTTAAAAATAACTTCCAAGTTTTTGTGCATGGTAAATAATAAGTGATTAAAATGTGAATATCTTTAATTTTTAAAGTATATTAAACTTATATCTCAAATTTATAAAATTCAATATTTTATGTTAATGATGTAATTATTGAAGCTTATTTTGTCAGTTACAAAAACATCTAAATTATGCAATATTTGTCATTTGAAATAGCAAAATTTATAATGTAATAAAAATTAAACAAAATATAGTATAGAAATAGCAATTGGTCTTATAGATAGACTTATGAAATGTAATAAATTATTGTTTGTGTGCTTTTTTTTTCGCAATATCAGAATATGAAACAATATTTAATAAGCATTTTTTAATTTCTAACAACAATAAACTTTTATTATGACTTAGATGGTATATTATAAATATGCTTTTATATAAAATAAAGCAATTAACCCAGTTGGGCATTTGCAAAGAGTTTGCTTTAATACTCTTTGTTATTTATTACTAAAAATAATTTTAAGTAGTGAGTCGTTTTTAACCAAACTATTTGAATCTTAATAATAAATAGAAATTAAATATGTTGATCCTTAATCTTCCACAAAAATTTAAAATTTTATGTACATAAATCTAATACCATTATCTCTGGTTATAATTTCAGATATCTCTCCTTTAATTTTGAAATAATAATAATAACAACAACAACAACAACAATAATAATAATAATAATAACAACAATAACAACAATAGCAACAACAACATTAATAATAATAATAATAATAATAATAACAACAACAACAACAACAACAACAATAATAATAATAATAATAATAATAATAATAATAATAATAATAATAATAATAATAATAATAATAATAATAATAATAATAATAATAATAATAATAATAATAATAATAATAATAATAATAATAATAATAATAATAATAATAATAATAATAATAATAATAATAATAATAATAATAATAATAATAATAATACATTTATTTCTCAAGAGATCATATGACATTCAAACATCTAAAATGCTAATGCTGCATTGCACCCACAGGTCTTTTGTGCTCAAGTCCATCATTTTACCACTAGATTAAACCATGAAATAGTTACAATATGCTAAAATGTACAACTAGGTAGTAAAAATGTTTTGAAATAGAAAATAATTAAACAATGCATGGCTTCTTAATTAATATAAATTTAAGATAAAAACAGACTTGATTAATCTGCTGCTAAACAAAATCCTCTTCAATATTTTTCCAGAGAATTGAAAGTTAAACAAGATTTAATTTTAAAAGTGGAATGTGTTAAATAAAAAGAATATTCCAACATGTAGCATATAACTTTTAATCACAGCCTAAAGCCAAAATCTTATTGTCAAAAATAAACTTTACAAATACTAAATAGAATGGCAATCACATTAAACTAAGAACATATAAGATATTATAAGAATAGTCCACAAGTTATTATCTCATAGTTAAAACTAATTCAAACCATTATTCTAAAGGTGTACATAAAATTCTAAAAGTACTTCTTACTAAAAGTAAATATTTATGAAAAATGGAATGCCATGTAAAAAAAAAAGTGATAATTTAAGAAAATAGTATAAAGTAGATGGAGAAAAATGAATAATCCTAAAAGTCTTCTGAAATAAGATGCATGTCAGAAAGTAGCATCTTTGACAATAAGAATATAAAAAAAAATTATTTTTTCTAATTCACATCTGCTACCTGGTATAAGTTTTGAGTAATCAATAGGTAACAGAACTAGATTAAAATATGCAAAACTATCCATACAGTAGTGCCACTCAGTGCCAGCCAGAGTAATCAATTAATGCCAGAAGGCTTGTACATAAAATCCCCATCTAGTGCCTACTCATCCAATATCCCCAGACTAGTTTCTGGCATCCATTGATTACTCTGGCTGGCACAGAGTGGCACTACTGAATGGAGAGTATTGCCTGTTTTAATAACAGTTATGTGCAAGCATAAGAAATGGTGATCATGATGTTTAGCAGTTTAACAGAACTAGAGTAGAGAAATGATTTTTTTATTTAAAAACAATGTTATAAGTAAGTGGGATGTGGTATTTTGTTGGCACAATAAAACATAGAAGAGAATATAATAAAGTAAACCCATTAATTTATAAATCTTTTATAAGTTTCTTGCTAAAGTTTACAAAAAAAGATTAATCAGAGAAGCAGTAAGCTGTAAAAATGTATTTTATGCCATTTACAAACATTAAGTGAATTAATTTTTTAAAAAAGATGTTTGATTATATTTATGACAGATTCAGCAAATAAATCAAAAAGTATTGTAATTGATATTTTAAAAAGTACAAAAATTCCACTTTATCAATAAAATTATAAGAAAGTGCTGATAATTCAAGATGAAGACACACATTAAAGATGATATATTTCTTTTGAAATTATTTTTTTTAACTTAGAAGTTTTTAAATTCCTATATTGAGAGAAGCTAAATTTCAAAATGAATGGGAAATAAGCAGAAAGTCGTAAATCTTTAAATATTATTGTTATATATCTTTATACCAGTTAATGATGGACTTTTATGCGAGAATTCACCAATAACAGTTATCATCAACTTGTACATACTATTTTGATTTACAATTGATTATTTTCTATTATGATATTTAAAAAAATTGGAAATTTTTTTAAAAATTAATTACCATTTTATAACACTGATGATATCATTGAATCGTAATTTCATTAAAGCTATGTCATCTGAAACTAAAATGGCCACTTTGATGTTAAAAATATATAGTACAGCATAGACTTTATTCATTATACTATATTGAATACTATATTTTGATTATAATATATCCAAAATAGAAAACATTTTCATCATTAATGATGACAAAAGCAAAAAAATTATCAGTTGTATTCAGTACAGTTATTAATCAAAAATATACTTTGATAATATACGATAACAAAGAGTATTAATATTAAATATTTTAATGTGTACATTCTATGACATATATTTACTCAATTAATTTTATAGATTAAAATGCTTATGAATGTTATTTTAATTGTGGCAAGAATTGTAATTGTAAAACATATGTTTATTGTAACTGTAGATTATTTTGAGGTTTAAAAAATGATTTTGTGTATTATACAGTTAATAATCAACTTTCTATAATCAAAGGTTTCTAAACATAAATTAAAAATATCACTTATTTACTCAATTTCAAATCAATAAGGATGTAATTTTGTTTATGAAATTGAAGATAATGATGAATTTTAAAAGAAGAAACCATCACATTTTCGGACAAAAAAGATTTAATCATTACATTATTAAAATTTCACCAGTCAATGGTACATTATACTTTCTAGCAAAATTTTATTTAATGTCACTGCATTTATATAAAATAAATAAATTTATAAAGTATTATATAAATGCAATTTATCCACCCTATTTTTATTACTTTTTAGCAATTTTTTCTTATATATATATATATATACACACACACAACTTTATGTTTTAACTGTCTTGCAGTTTTCTTCAGAGACACTTTTATTTTAATTTATCCACTCTACTTCTTACATTTCAATTGTAGTGTAGTCTTCTTCAGAGCCACAATTAAAATAAAAATGGCTCTGAAGAAGACTGGAGAACAGTTGAAACATAAGATTGTGTGTGTATATATATATTCAATAATTTTTTTTTGCTAAAATGTGTTAAACATAAGGTGGACAAATTGCATAAATTCTATATCTTGTATTGATCAGAAGGCATTCATTTATTATTTAACACTCGCAAAGCGTTTGCGCAATTGGGTTGAAAGGCCGATATGAATATAAATAAGTTATTATAGCAAAGTGCAGGTAATCGGAATATGGGAATATTTCATGAAGTATTACAAAAAAACAGGAAAAGCTTTGATAATAGAGCATAAAGTGCATCAAAAATAAATTTTACAATGTACATTGTGTTAAGTTATTTTATTTTTTAAATTTTGAAATATACATTGTAATTACTTATGTTTATGTTTTATTTTAATTTAATGAATTGTGATTCAGGAAATCTTCTCTTGTTATATAAGCAATAAAATGGTTGATTATCAATAAAAAAATTATGCATATACATTTTAAATTATAGTTTGCAAAATATTTTATAAAGTATATTTACCCACAAGTTAATATTTTTTTAATAATAGGCTTAGTAAAATATTTATTCATTAATGAACACTTTTTTTTAATTTAAGCTTTATTTTTTAATCAATTTGTTATAAAGTTTCAATTTAAAATAATGAATTATTTTTTTCTTATAGGAACTCATTATAATCGCTTATTTTTTATGCTAGATTTTTGATTAATTATGCATTTTGGGGAAATTTGTTCCTGCTAACTGGGATAAAGGTGTAGCAATGTCAAATGGGATGGTGATCAACATTCATGAATTAAATTCTGCTGTATAAAAGATGAGATCGAGAATAAACTTTAGTAAGGAGCAAACTATTATTTATTAACTTTTTGTACATTAGAATAAAACAATAATACAATAACAGAAGCAGATATTTGTGTTTTTCTAGAAATATTGTGAAAAACTATAATTACAAGAATGAAAACAAAGTGTTGTGTAGTTATTTTTCCAAATTCTTCTAAAGAAATTGCAATGTTTCAAAATATTGGCCAATGTATTTGACACCTTTTAACTTATATAGGTAAAAAGGTGATTAGAAATTCAAAAATTAGTTACATGTCTAAAGAAATTGTAATTATATATTTTTTAAATCTATTAATCAATATAACTTACATCTTATAATTTAGTAGTAAAATCTTCATACACTAGTGCCACCCAGAGCAAGCCTTAGTAATCAATGGATGCAAGAAGGTTTGTGCATAAAATTCTTATCTATTGACTATTTATTCAATATCCTCAGGCTAGTTTCTAGTTTGTGGCTTTCATCAGTGAGAATCCTTGGTTCTGAAAAATCGATTGGCTGGCACTTCTGAATGAAGAATTTACTATGTTTTAACAGCTCATCTAAGCATAAAAAATGATGATCATTACTCAATAAACTAAGCCTCTTTTTAACAGGAAAATAACAAATAAAAGGTTAAGTTCAAAGTTTTAAAATTTTCTATGGGGAAAAAGTCCCTAAATATTCTTTTCTAAAAAGATAAGGAAGAGTTTTTAGTCCTGGAAAGAGTCATTGACTATATATGTATATAAATTATTTTTTGGGTAAAACCATGTATTATTTTCTATTATATACTGATATTTTGACAAACTAGCATCCGCCATTGTCAAGGTAAACTCTTGAAAGAAAATTTGTTCGATCTCAAACTATAATGTGACTGAGTGCAAGATGAAGCATGAGAATCAGCTTGAAATAGTTTAGTATTTAGAATATGAGATTTATTAAAATATATATTTCTCTTAGTTTTATCACCTATTAATTTAAAGTCAATATTAGAAGATATAGATAAAATGAGAGGTTTGCATGTGACTGGAATACATTGTGCTTCATCATCTCTATTTAAACCAGTAGGTCTCTTTAATATTTCAATTGACTATCTCATGGTTCTCAAATCATATCTTTCCAAATTAGCAAGCATTTTGGTGTTGTCAAAGTCAGGTTTGTGACCAATTTCTAAAAATGGAAAGTAAAAAGTGATGTGTTAATTTTTTGATTAAAAGCATTTTTATGTTACTTAATTCTGACATTTATTCATCTATTAGACTGACCTACATAGCTTTTTGAGCACTGCAAATGTGGAATTTCATAAACTCCTTGGTGTTCCAAAAATATTCTGTCTTTAAGTTTATGTAAAAAATCACCAATTTTTTTGCCAGTAGAAAAAGTAGTCTTTATATTAAAACAAGATAGTCTTTTACTGATTTTATCAGTAACCCCTATAATATAAGGTAAAATTACTCTATTAAAAGATGAATTGTCAATTCTATCCTCTTTTTTCCTTTTAGTATCAATGCCATGTAAAGCCTTAAATATGATGTTTTTATTATAATTATTAGAAAGTAGAATTTTTTTTTTTATGTTCTATTTCTTGAGCAAGATGTTTTTATCAGATAAATTATAAGCTCTAGTCAAAAGATTTTTTGCTAATGAAAAAATTTGAGCAGGGTGATGATGAGAATTAAAATTAAGATAACTGTTTGTATGGATGGATTTTTTTGTAAACTGATATTGATAATGTTTCATCACATTTTCTTGTAATTAGAACATCTAGAAAAAAAGTGATCTGTTATTTTCCACTTCCATAGTAAATTTAATATTTAGATGCCAATTATTTATAAAAACAAGAAAAGAATTTAAGGCATCAATGCCATGAGGCCATATGACAAAAGTATCATCCACATATCTAAGTCAAATAAAAGGTTTTTAGTAGCTGCACATAATACTTGACTTTCAAAATTATTCATGAAAAGATCAGCAATTATAAGTGATAGTAGAGATCCTCTAGAAAGTCCTTTAATTTGTTTAAACTTTTGAGAATTATGAAAAAAAAAAGTATTTTCAAGGCAATGCTTTGCTAATGGAATAATAAAATCAGGTAAATCATTGTATTGTGCTATTATACATAATGCTTCTTCAACAGGAATATAAGAAACATTATAACTAAAAAAAACTAAAAAAGAGGATAGAATTGACAATTCATCTTTTAATAGAGTAATTTTACCTTATATTAAAGGGGTTACTGATAAAATCAGTAGAAAACTATCTTGTTTTAATATAAAGACTACTTTTTCTACTGGCGAAAAAAATGGTGATTTTTTTACATAAACCTAAAGACAGAATACTTTTGGAACACCAAGGAGTTTATAAAATTTTATGTTTGCAGTGCTCAAGAAGCTATGTAGGTCAGTCTAATAGATGAATAAATGTCAGAATTAAGGAACATAAAAATGCTTTTAATCAAAAAATTAACACATCAGTTTTTATTTCCCATTTTTTAGAAATTGGTCACAGTAGACTTTGACAATGCAAAAAATGCTTGCTAATTTGGAGAGATATGATTTGAGAACCATGAGAAAGTCAATTTAAATATTAAAGAGGCCTACTGGTTTAAATAGGGCCAATGATGCACAATGTATTCCAGTCACATGCAAACCTCTCATTCTATCTAAGTCTTCTAATACTGACTTTAAATTAATAGGTGGTAAAACTAAGAGAAATATACATTTTGATAAATCTCATATTTTGAATACTAAACTATTTCAAGCTGATTCTCATGCTTCATCTTGCACTCAGTCACATTATAGTTTGAGATCGAACAAATTTTCTTTCAAGAGTTTACCTTGACAATGGCAGATGCTAGTTCATTGAAATATTGGTATACAATAGAAAATAATACACGGTTTTACCCAAAAAATAATTTATTTACATCATACAACCATGGCAAAATTGTAAAACTAATTGATGTGTTCCTCTGCTCTTTTTGATCGGATACTTGAGAGCCTAGTATACAGTAAAATGACTTTTTTGTTAGACTGAGTAAAATTAATACTACAAGACTTTCTAAAAGTATTTTATGTTGAATTTGAGCATTGTGGAAAAGGCAGAATTACATTATAAACATTATCTCAAAGGTATTCTAAAAAAGTGCAATGTTGATGTTTCAGTGAGAAGATATAGTCAAAGATAGAATGTATTAGAGATTAATAATTAGATAATGCGTTGGAGTAATTCAAAAGGAAAGTTTACTGCTGAAGTTAAAGAACACCATTGCAAAACATTAAATAAAGAGAATAATGGCTTGCATGGTCTGTATATGTATATATTTAAGGTTTATATGCTGATTTGTATAAGCATTATAAAATCCATCTCTACGATATTATTATTATTATTATTATTACTATTATTATTATTATTATTATAGTAATAATAATAATAATAATAATAATAATAATAATAATAATAATAATAAGAAGAAGAGAAGAAGAAGAAGAAGAAGAAGAAAGAAGAAGAAGAAGAAGAAGAAGAGAAGAAGAAGAAGAAGAAGAAGAAGAAGAAGAAGAAGAAGAAGAAGAAGAAGAAGAAGAAGAAGAAGAAGAAGAAGAAGAAGAAGAAGAAGAAGAAGAAGAAGAAGAAGAAGAAGAAGAAGAAGAAGAAGAAGAAGAAGAAGAAGAAGAAGAAGAAGAAGAAGAAGAAGAAGAAGAAGAAGAAGAAGAAGAAGAAGAAGAAGAAGAAGAAGAAGAAGAAGAAGAAGAAAAGAAAGAAGAAGAAGAAGAAGAAGAAGAAGATGCCTTTTTTTTGTCTTAGAGAGTTACAAGAGTTTTACATAGCTTGGATTGCTAAGTTTACAGGGGCAATCTGTAGTTATAGGTTTACATATATAAAGTTAATTTGTTGGTTTACACAAGATTTCAGGAATTTTTACATGCTGTGGATTAGTTACAAGGGTTTTACGTAGCTTGAATTACTATGGTTACATGGGCAATCTGTAGATGTTGGTTTACATATGTAAAAGTTGATTTATTGATTTACATGAGATTACAGGAATTTTTATATGCTGTGGATTATTTACAATGGTTTTATATAGTTTGAATTGCTGTGGTCACATTGGTAATCTGTAGTTGTGGGTAAAAGTTGATTTATTGATTTACACAAAGTTATTGAAATTTTACATGCTCTGGATTGCTGTATCTACAGATGCAATTCAGATTTAGTTTTATATATGATTGAGTTGCTTGGTTAACATAGGTGAGGGGTTAGCAATTTCCATGGTAGTGTGGCAATTGTCTGTGAAGTCTGCCCTGGTATGAGATCAGTTTGAGTTATTTTTGATTTTTTAGAGTGCTGAATCTTCTTTGGGTGACCAGATTTCTTTTGGTTTTATTGGCAATGTGTATTAGCAACAGTGTTGGTATGGAAGGAAGGCATGAAGTGATTGCTTTGGTAATTGGTACAACTTTGCTATGCCTGTTTTCTAGTGCATTTGAATAGATGAGTGTTCTAGAGGGGAAAATGGTACAGCTATGTTAAAATTAGTTGCAATTGTTAAATTAGAGTTTGTGGAAGGTTGGTCAAACTCTAGATATAGCTGTGTGTTAGAGGCAAAGGCTAAGACACACATACAAAAACTAATTATCATCATCACCATTATTATTATCATTATTATTATCTTTCAAAGAACTTTATTCAACAAAGCAACACACATTACATAATTTCTTTTGTCTATATGGCTTTTGGAATGTTTGTTAAGAATTCAAAGATCCTAATATAAAGGTTGGTATATGGCTCACAAAGTTTTTAAATTAGAAGAAGGTTCACAAGTGGATGATATGGTTTTCATCTGAGGCATTGCAATGGTGGCAAATGGTTTATTTTAGTTTCTGCTTTTCATTTCAGATTTATTAATCTTAAGTGTTGATTTCTTTTTTTATCGGTTTGAGAATAAATGCAAGTGAGGGCCATTGTCAATGAAAGATTTTTGGTTTGTTGTTTATTTATCCCTTGTTCTTATACATGAATGTACGTACACCTTGTACACCATAAAGAACAGAGGATTAATACATTAATGTGAATGTCAACAAAGATTCCTTTTTTGAATGAGTCAGATAGGCTATTATACAAGTATACTGTATATACTTTTAAGCTAGATGTTGGTTGTATAAGATGGAGTCAATGACTAAAGGGAGTTTGAAATTCTGGGTTCAAATCCCCTTTAATATTAATTAGTCTTTATATATTTTTTTGTAATTGGAATAACTATCCACGTTTGCGATTGGCTTTTGCTGATAAAAAAAAAACAAATTTAAATTGTATGATTAAAATAATAATAAAAAAACAAATCAAGAATTAAAAAAAGTTTTAAAAACAAGACTAACCGCTGATTAAAGTTACACTTAATGAATCTTTTAAAATGTACCTGTTTTCAAACTATCTTAAACATTTAAAAAAAAAAGTTTAATTAAGAAAATGATAGGATTCTTTCAAATATAGAACGTTAACAACATTAGTCATTTTCATTTAAATTGTCATTGCAATTAATAAAGCAGAAAATATATGAATGCATTTATGACAACTGGTAAAATAATGTGAGAACAAATAGTTTTGAAAAATCACCTGGGCTTTATCATTTAATTAATTTATAATTTAAAGTAAGCAGCAAGTGTAAATTCAATTTTCGTTGCATGGCCTCACATTTCATATATTGTTAAGCACAATGACTTTAACTAATATTAAATAAGAAAAGACCACAAATAAATTAAAGAAGAAAAGGAAATAATGTTGTTGTTTTTTAACATCGTACTTATAAATATTAAAAGAAGCTTCCTCTATGAAATGAGGAATTCTAAACTCGCATCAAAGTAAAATTTTGAATAATTTAAAGCAATATCAACAAGTATTCTATAATGAATGAACTTATTACCAGACCATGATGAAAAAAAAGAAAATAAAACGTTAGATACTCTTTCTGCTTTAGTTAATTATTATAATGAGTATATATGTTATATGACATTTTTCTTTTTCTTTGTGCAGTATTGAAAAAAGATTAAAAGAGCCTGAATTGACATACAAGCACGTGAAAAGTAAAAATAATAATGATTTAATGACTGCTTTAGTTTTCTTGGATCATGAAAGAACATATAAATATAAATTTAAGTTGGATCTTGAAAATGTTAAGATTCCTGGCGAAGAGAGAAACCATAATAAAAGAAAAATTAAGGAGGCAATTTTAATATATAGAAATATAGTGAATATAATTAATAGCCAAGCTGCTGATGTTAAAATTTGGGAGTCATGGAATTTGAGTTGATGACGTTTGCTTCCGTTATGTTTTTGAATTTAATGGCAGTTGAGAAGGATTAAGGAATTAACCGAAAATACTTCTGTGGATTGAAGGACTGTATATAATAGTTAATTACCATTATATATATATATATTATTTTTACTGTTAATGATATATTATCTGAATTCATTCATGTATGATTCATAATATTATCATACTGAAGTTTCAGCTGAATTGCTTTGGTCACCAACTGAGAAATGAATATCATTAGAAAAAAATGATGATTGATGTATCTCAGCTGAATTGCTGTCTGATGGTACTATAAATTAAACACTGATGAACTCAGGTAATACCATTTACGTTACATACTGATAAGATAATACGACAGCAAAGGCATAATATAATAACATTAAGTATAAATGGATATTTTTTGTTTTAAAATATATGCAGCAGGGTTGGTGTTTTCTCAAAACTAAATTGGGTTTATAAATATAAATACTTGAAAGCAGATCACACTTTATTTGATACCAAGAATCTTTAATCTACTATCAAGACAATCTTTCCTTAATGAAAATGATGTTTACCATTTTTTTCTAAGTCCAAAGTGATTATAGAGACCCGAAAGAATAGCACTTGACTAAAACATATTATTTTTAATTTATAAAAGTTGAAATAAATCTCATTAAACAGGCAAATAAAACCTGTTTTGAAAGCAGATTAACAAATTGTAATTTTTAATAGTCAAATTGCTTTGACAGCACATAAGTTTCTTTCATTGGATTCCTATTTATAATCAACCTAACTCAGAGCAAATATCAGCTTTGTTATTTCTATAATACTTAGTTTTAGTGCAGTCTGAATGTTTAAAATGACTATTTAGTCTGCATTTAAAACATAATTTATTCACCTATTCAGTGGGCTTTATTTACATATCTATGAATTAAAAATGTCAAACTATTTCAGTCAAATGTCAATCTTTAGCATCTATATAATCATTTTAGACTTAGAGAAGGAACCATAACCACCTTTTTATTAATTAAGAGGTTGCTTTGACAGTAAATCAAATATTCACGAGGTTGAATAGGTGTGGGCTGCTTTCATATATATATATATATATATTATAACAGTCGGGATGATTGTGGAGACTTACCATATCTGCCATACCACCAGGCTATTTAAACCTGGAAAATTTATATAGTAGGTAGATATATAAGTTAAAATCCAATTTTATATTATTATTTTGACTGTCAGCCTATGCCACTAGCTCAGGGAGCAGCAGAGATAATTTTTAATATTAAAAAAAATAAAAGAAGCCACTGCCAGTAATAACACACAAAACAACATTTTATTAACACACATGTATAAATAAAATTGAGAAATAAAATTTATCTTCAGATTTTAATATTATTTTTTAAATTTAAATTATTTTAAACAATCCACACAGATGGATTTTAATAAGAGTTTTACTTTAGAATGTTGAGTATAGATAGGCTACATAGATTTCTCAGCTAAAAACTTTTCAAAACAATCATTCAATCTCAGACTAAAAGTTCGTAGCCAAACCAATGCCTGATTCCAGATATATAGTCGCAACCAATGCAATATGAAGATGCTAGCATAAAACCATGCTGACAGGAATGTGCATCTGACAGCATGATATTATTTGAAGGACATGATCTTCATTGAGTACAAGAATGTGCATCTTTCTGGCATAGGAATCATGCATATAAAATAATTAAAGAGGAGTGCTACATATGGAAGAGAGTGGTCTATCTGCCAATTTATAGTCCCTATCCATAGAGTTAAAAAAGAGTCAATGGTGCAGGAAATATTTCTGCATCCATTGCAATGACTACATCTTTGGGTCATGAATTCAGTTGGGCATCTTGCCCTGTATGCTAAACATGTTTCACATTACATTGATATAAACACCCATATATCCCTCCACCAGCATTGAACTAACTACAAAACAAATAGCCTGAAATAAAAGCCCTTTAAAATAAACATAAACAATTAAAATATAAAGTTATTGATAGAATTGCAGAGGGAAATTTACAATAAACCCAATGGCATTCATCATAAGATGCCGCATTGACACCAATAACTTAAAGATATATGAATAAATACATTTTTAGATACTCAACATGAGGTATCGTATTTACCAAATATTATATATTTTAATCAATATGCAAATAAAAATATTAAATGTTAACAAATCTATGCAGCCAACTACACCCAACTTAAATTTAATACATTTAAATAATTTAATCAATAAATATTAATAATAAAAAAATGGAAATGATTAAATTAGCAAACTTAAATACATAAAATTAAACATTAATAATTGATTTTGAAATCTTAAAAGTCAGATGAAAGTTCATTTTAAAAATTAGGTTTAGTTGATTATTAAAAGTTTGTTACATCTAGAAGAAAGTTCTTAATTAGTTTTTTTTTTTTTTTTTAAATTGTATAGTTCATACTTTGCAGTAGAAGAGCTCCCGATTCCTGGTGCTAATTCCCGCAAAGTCTTTATTGGTCATATTTTCATGGAAGACCAGTCTGTTGTTCTGGAGATGGCCTTAGCTGGTTCAATCCTGGTACTACTTTATTTCAGTACCCATATGATTCAGGGTCTGCAACAGTACCATTCATAATTCAACAGTCATTTCATTAGAAATAAGTGAGAGAGGGTGACAAGTGCGTCTTATCACCCTTCTCAAAAAAAAAATCAAGCTGGAACTCCTTTAATTTGAAAATTTTTTCTTTTATACCAATCGTACGGATTCACTGAACATGGTTTCCTGTTCCAAAATTTTCATTAAGGTCCGAGCATTGGTTGCTACCTCTATTGGACATCTAATTTTTTTTGTTCTCTTATCTATATCTTTCATCTGGCTTTTTATATAAGAGGCCCAAAGGCTAGTTTGCTTTTTGATAATTAATAACACAATCATTTCCATTTACAGAGATTTCATAGGAATCTTTTAACAAAAATCTTTTATCTTTAGATCTTGTACTTTTTTTTATAAAAAAGTACGTTCAAATACTTTTTTAAAAATACTTTTAAAGTTTTGCATCTGTGCGACTATATATACATTTAACAACTCTTTAATTTTTAGCTTTTAGTTTTTATTTACAAACTTAAGTTTTAATTTTAAATTAATGTAATGGCATATTATATACCGTTACAACATACGTTACTGCAAGTTATAACATCTAAAAACTGCTGTGTGGTAAATCGTAGGATTTCCCACTGTATGTTTGTAATTTAAACTCAGTGAGTTAAGTGTGAAGATATTTAAGATTCACACTTTCAGATCTAAATACTTTAGACTGGCTTGGCTATTTAGAAAGACAAGTAAAAAAGAGGGTGGACCAACCTTTTCTTGTTAAATTCTCTGTCTTGTATTTGCAATCTGATTGGCTGTTAGATAGTAATGAGCACGAGAGGTTTGCAGTCTCTCAATTTAATTTCAATACTGTTTACGCTTTATAAAAGAAATATTATTTATTTATATATATATGTGTGTATTATAACAAATTTTTTAATACTCCAAATATTTCTGTAATGGAACATTAGGTGTGAAAAAATAAATATATCTATTATGCTTAATGTAAATTCAAATAAAAATGATTAAATTCAAATAAATATAATATGATGATGACTTATAACCAAGCATTGAAGATTAAACTACATACAACTGCTCCTAAAAGTATTTTAATTTGTTTTTTAGTTTCAATAATCTATAAAATAAAATGAAATTATACGACACCAAGACTTCTTGATAGAAACTGTACTTTTGGAAAACTTATTAATGTCAATCACTATCATTTATAAATTATTACAATTATTTCTGCATGTCCCTTAATGGATTGCCTAATTTCTCAGAGATGTGGATATCAATAGCATAAGGAATGTTAATAGCATACTATTTGGAGTGAATTTGATAAGAGAACCTAAACTAAATTGATTAGTAATAAATTAGCAATATAGTAACAATAGATTTATAAAATTATTGCTTATACATATACAATTTGCAACTATTACTAAATATATCAAATATAATACAAAATATTAAAGATAGTAAAAATATTAATTATTAGAGATATTTTAAACTTGGGCCTTAGCATAACTATATTGATAAGATTTTGCCAAGCATAAAGTTTGAAGGGTTCAAAACCATGGTTTTTGCAGATATCTTTCTTTTATAAAATAAGACTTTATTAGTTTATTCTGTTTTCCTTGAGTATTGGTGATGTTAGATAGAGTATATTGTATGTCTTAGTAGGTTTTATGGCACAGCCCACTTTTATCCTCACAGCATGATTAAATCAGTTAATGGATAACTTTAGCAAACTTCAATATTAATCTTTGGATTCTACTGCATCACTAAAACTGGTGTAGCTGCTTGTTTTCTAGTGACACATTGAGGATAGCCTTCTGCAAGCTAATGCCATACTTGCTGTTGTAGATCTTAGTATTGAAAATATGTTTAATGTCAGAAAGGCATGATGATTCAAACTATGGTGGAAAACTGTTTTAACCAGCTGTTCATGTACACTTCATGGGAACACTACAACACAATTACATGAGTTGAGACTTAGAATAGACTATATTGCCCTAATTGTTGGTTTCTAACTTATTTACACCCCACTTATTGTTTTTCACATCTACGACATATTCAAAGTTGTTTTTTCAAAATACAGACTTATCAAAACCTAATTAAAAGAATTTAACATCTGTTTATTTATAATAACATGATCACTGATAAACATTTTCTTTATTCCATAAATTATGTTATAAAAAATATAATTTTCTCTTTTTTCTTTCTTTTTATTTACAACAGTGATAGGAAGAAGAAAAAAATCATTACTGATTTTGAAAATTGATCAATACCTTTCTTAATTTTAGTAACCCATCATTTTTAATAACAAATTTAGATTTTCCATTTAATTTATTATAAGAAAGAGTAAATTATGTATTTAAAATCCCAACCAGTAGGCAAATCTGAAAGAATCACAAAATACTTTATGTTTTTATAAACTGTGCAATTCAAATTCTTGCAGGCATTAAAACTAATTTTTTTTCTTTTTTTTACATAGTATGAGCTCTTATTGCAATTTTACATAATACACCTCATTCATACAATTTTAAATAACATTAGATAAAAAATCTAAAGACCTTTTATTAAAAAAATTGCCTAAACCAGTGACCTTAAGTGACTCATATGTTGCATCTAGTATGTGCACACCACTCATGACAATTTATATATTTATTTTATTTTTTGATTATGCAGCTTTATAAAGTAACTAATTCGAGCTGCTATCAAATTTATTTCAGTTATAATATATATACATTAATAAACTATAAGTGCAAGCAGATAATTTATCACATAAATTATATTTGTGCAGTTTATGGGCTTAATTAGATTTACTGCGTAATTGTAGAGTTGTCTTGACAACAGACTACTGCTGTTCTGTTGGTTTGTTCAAGTATGAAGTCTGTGTTGATGCAATTTACATTATATATATATATATATATATATATATATATATATATATATATATATATATATATATATATATATATATATAAATGCTAAATAATATGTAATAAATAAGAATGGCAAGCTTCCTTGTAATAATATATACAATATAAATCTATTTTTGCTCATGGCTTAGTATCTTATATTGTAATAAAAAAAATTCAGCAATAAACTTTTCATTAATTATTTATTCTCTAGCATTGACGAAAGTATATATTGCATTTGCATTTATATATTTTGCTAGACAAAAATAAAAAAAAATGATTAAGACAAAATAGTAATAATTTGATTATTTATGTGGCTTAAAAAAAGACAGAGTGATGGATTTGAGAGCTGAAAGTTCCTGAATTAAAGCTCAAACTGTCACCTTTGGTACTCAGACAAATTGATGATTTATTTATTATTTATTTAGTTATTTTTTTCTGTCAAGAAAAGACTGTAAAATAAAAATCTACAAAACACAAAGTTTGTAAAACTATAAATAAAAAAAGAATACTAAAAATGAAACAGGTGTACTACATTACCTTAATAATAATAGTGTCTTTGTGCACTCTAAAAAACACAAAGAGATGGATAGATCATTTTGGCTAAAATGAAGTTTGTTTGTTTGGCAGGAGCTAATATTAATTTGCTAGCATCTGCTAATAAATATATATGTGTGTGTGTCTATACCCTTTCTAATTTTTTCTATCTATATATGGTTGCTTGTTTGATATTATTCTAGCACTAATGTTTTAACTGTATCTTATCTGTCATTATCTGGTTAATATAAATTCCTCAATAACTATTGATATAGGTGTGATGCAATGAGGCTAATTAAAAATCACATATAACTTATAAAATTAATACACTGTACAGGCTTACACACACTTGCACATGTATAATGTTAATATATAAGGGATTCGAATTCAGACTTTTACACAACCCTCAACTCTCCATGTCATCTCATATTGCTAACCCACCTGATCATACACATGTTGGAAAGATAAATAATCACCAATATACATATTTCATGCTAAACCAGCAAATCATCAGTTGGTCCAGATTACTATCTCCACACACACACACACACACACATACATACACATATATATACAATTAGTGCTCAACTTTATATTAAGATAGCCAATCTTCATACTTTAATGAACAAGCTCCAATTCTTCAGCCATCCATTTAATTGAAAATCTGATGCTGGAACGTTCAAAGCCTCTTTTAGTGCCAAGGTTGTCATCCTACCCATGTTTACCATTTAGTCATTCTGACCCCTCATGTACTGGAGAATAATCCATTTACATACATATGTGAGGGATGGGCATGGAGAGTTAAGGGTCATGTGAAAGTCTGAGGTTGAATCCCTTATATATGACATTATATATGTGCAGGTGTGAGTAAGGCTGTACAGTATATTAATTTACATATTAAAACATAGTGTGTTTAAGATCTGCCCATCAATTGCATATGTATGTAAATGGATTATTCTCCAGTACATGAGGGGTCAGAATGACTAAATGGTCAACATGGGTAGGATGACAACCTTGGCACTAATGAGGGCTTTGAACATTCCAGCGTTAGATTTTCAATGAAATGGATGGCTGAAGAGTTTTGGATTGGAATAGTTTGAAGCCTGTCCATTAAAGTATGAAGATTGGCTATCTTAATATAAAGCTGGGCATTGATTGTATATATGTGTGGAGATAGTAATCTGGACCAACTGATGATTGCTGGTTTAGCATGAAATATGTATATTGGTGATTAATTATCTTTTCAACATGTGTATGATCAGGTGGGTCAGCAATATGAGATGGTATGGAGAGTTAAGGGTTGTGTGAAAGTCTGAGTTTGAATCCCTTATATATTACATTATATAACTTATAGTAGAGTAACATACTTTTTTTAAAAAAAAAGGCTTACATTTTTTTAAAATAATCACGTTTACTATGAAATGATTTTGTAGTATTTGGTTTTTTAAATATCTCTAAAAAAAGTAATCATCTTATAGTTTTTTGTAGATAATTTCTATTCACAGATGTATGAACAAACATTAGTGTTATAAATCTAACTGATGATGATGCTAATCTGAACAAAGAGTTGTGCATTATAGCAGTATGTATTTTTGACTTAACGCATACAATAATAAATCTAAAACAGGCCAAATTAAATCTCCATAATAAACAGGTAAATGAGAAAAGTTTAATAGTATGATATATTTCATGTTTTTTCACCTGTGTCTACTATTAAAGTTACATCTTTAGTAAGCTTGAGTATTTAGGGATTTCCAGATGGTAATGTCTTTAAAGACAATAATCAGAAAATAATTTGGAAATTGAGATTTATGTTTGATCATAATTACACAAGCTAATTATAGGTGTTAGCAGAGTAGAGAACTTTTGTTTGCTTATATTGTATAGGCTTAATAATTAAGGAATTTATTTTCAATATGTTAAAAAAAAAGTTTTTTTTATTCTTTGATTTATTGTTGATTATATATATCAAGAAAAACAATTGGTAAAGATTAGATGAAATTTTTTGCAAGTTGCCAACATGCAAGATTAAATGATAGATGTAGAGAACACCTGAAATTCAATAAAAAAATATTCAGGATTGAATGGAAAACTTATATACTGTATTCTGTAAGTGAAGACATTATCTACACAGGCAATGCAAGTGATTTTAAAAAATGGAATATAATTTTAATGTAAGGTAAGCTTGATAACAAAACGTAAACAAAAAAAAATATGCAGATAAAATCATATAAAAGATAACAGCCTTTAATAAATTTATTTTAAGGGCAAATCAATTTACTAAAAGTACTTCATAAATGAACAGAGAAAGAGAAAGCATTATTCACTGGGATTGACAATTGATAGGGACAACAGTATAGTGATTCTTATTTCTCATTTTATCCCTAGCCAAGGAAACCTAAATACTGATCAGTGTTGAAAGACTGACAGGTTTGATTTGAAGAAAATTTTTTTAACTTTAATTAGAACCTGAAAAAAAAAACCAAGTTTACCTGTTCAAAATTCAAACTCATGTCATTTAAATGCCAAATAAATGTACTACTATTGCAATCTGATAGAAAAACATGTGTTAAATCTTTAATTAATTTACCATCCAAAAAAAGTTGCTTAAATAAAGTATATACCATTATTGTATATATTATGCCACAGATAAATATATAATAGTTATTTTATAAACAACATACTATTTGGATCTTAATATTTATTAAAAGTATAACAAAATATTTATGATATCTAATAAATGTATATACATATGTTTAAAAAGTAAATAGGTTACAGTAAATAGAGTTATTACACTTTATTTAAGCATAAGCAAACTGTTTTCATTTTGTTTTTTTAACTCCAACTAATTGTTATTGACATGGCATGTGTAAGTTCAATATTTGTAGTTATTCTGTATAACAAAGTACATGGTTAGCATGTAAGTAAATAACCATTTTTGAGAAATTTTGTTTTTATACACAGTGAGCATAAAATTTCAATATTCAAGAGCCTTTGTCAGGATGCCTCACTTGGTTAGAGCATCACCTTAAAATTCAATAATTCAAGAATCTAAGAGTCCAGGTTTGATTCCCATGCTAGTACTATAACTGGTCAGGACAGCAACACCTAAAGAGAGGAGAATAATACCACTTGCAATGTTGTGCATATATTAACCTGTGTGCTGTCACTAACAGTTGAAAGTAATTGGAATTTTCAAATAAAGTTTAAATTTTTCTAAAGACATTCAATATTTAATATTAGATGATAAAAATAATCCAATATATAAACACAATTGTCAATAATATGATTGTGAAGATATATTCTTTTTAAAAATGAGAATTTATTCAGTGATATAGAGTTTAGGATTTTAAAATGAGAAGTCGTTCATTTAAAACACCTATGATTAGAACAACAAGGATGATTGACATTTGCAATGTGATGATTCTTAATCACATGTTGCAAAAAACTTTCCAATAACAATTTGCTTAGAGTTAATGATAGTAGGTGGATTGTATTATATAAAAATAACACCAAATATGTATAAATAGCAAAAATCAATTATGGAAATGCATACCAGATTTGAATGTGGCTAGATGCTTTTATATTAAAGAAATAATTTTCAAAATAGAATCAACTTTATCTATACAAACTGCCACCTATTGCAAGCCATAATAATTAATAAATGCTAGAAGGTTAGTGCATCAAAATTCTTATCTAATACCTACTCATTCAATATCCCCAAACTAGTTTTTAACTTATGGTTTTAATCAATGAGGACCATGTATCTGAGAGCACTGCACCTTAATCATTGGATCTAATGTATCCCTCCAGCAGTTACCATTTACCTTTTAAGCTAACTATATCCCAATTTAAAAATACAGTAATTTTTCAATCCAAGCTAATATGCATGTATAGTCATACAGTTCAAAACTCAGTTAAAGATTTTGATGCATTAACATTCTATCATCCATTGATTACTATGACTCACACTAGATGGCAATATTGTATAAAATTGCTACTGTGTTAACAGATTGCATATATAAGGAATGGTAGTTATGTGATATTATAGTGATGTTTAATATAGGAATTAGACAACTATATAAACCATTTATTCAATAAAAGAATTTTAGCTGAATGAAGACTAACAATAACCTTATTTCTTATTTTTCTAGTGTTCAACCAACAAGGTTGTGGCAGAAAACATTAACCCTTGTCAAGAGTAGCTAAACTAATAAAACTCCATTTTTTAAAATATCTGACAAGCTTATATAACATGGTAGCAATACAGTAGCAAACTCTCCATATAGCAGTGCTACCTAGTGCAAGCTTTAATAATCAATGGATGCAAGAAGGTTTGTGCATAATATTCTTTTTTATTGCCTATCTTCTTGCGTCCATTGATTTCTAAGGCTTGCATTGGATAGCACTATTATATAGAGAATTTGCTATTGTATTAATAGTTTATGTAAACATGGAAAATGGTAATCAATGTGATGTTTTAGCATAGTGGAATATGAATAATTGTTTACTTAAAAAATTACAAGTGTGTGAACTATATTAAGTATTTTTCATCACCACAGCTAGGTTTGGTATAGTGCTAAAGTAATGTATTCAGGAACTCAAGGATGATTGATTATTAACCTGTATTATTTGTTATTTCTAGCACATGAACTCCTTATGAATTCCCAAATAGAATAGCAACTGGATTATATGAAATCAGCTGTTTGCTTTAACCCGTAGGTAAAAGTAACTAGTTTGTGGGAATTGAAGATTTCTAAATATATTTCTGAAAAAAAAAACACCTCTGTATAATCATGTTGAACTCCGCTTGGAATTTCATTGCTCATGTGATAAATCAATTGAGTAAATCTGTAGTTAATTTATTTTTTAAATCAAATTGTAAATTTTTAAAGCAGAAAGAAAAATATCATTCTATTTTTATTAAAATTATTTTTATCCTATTATACTTTCGTTAATTGCCATAAAAAAAGGCATTTAGTAAAAATCTATTTTTCCATTTCGACTTCCACATATATAGATAAAAACATTATATATATATGTTCTATCTACAAAATAAAAGCGAAGATAATTAAAAAAATCCATTAGAATTTTCAACTCGAACAACTATTTTGAATACATTATGACAATTTAAAACAAACTATGTTCAAGAAACAAAAAATAAAGGGAAAGCGAACTAATTTATATAATAACTTTTAATGGAATATTAAAAATATATTATAATATTCATCGTTTTCTTAATTTTGAAGTTTATCAAAGCATATCCTAATGTGAGTGAAGAAATTATGTTTTGACAGTTTATTATTAATGGAATATTTTGAAATGATGTGAATAAATCAATGTGAACAGGTTACTGATGCATGGACCAATTTGTTGGTATTGGGTGGGGCTAACTTTGCTAATCATTAGTAATAAAATATTCCAACATTCCCATTAGAAAAGTTGAGCAAGCCGGCCGTCATTGTTTAAGAGTTCTCATAATTAATGGCTTTGGAAGTTTTTTAATTTTTTTTTTTTAAAGAAATGGTTATAATTAATTTTTAAACCAAGCTTAAAATAGTTAAACAACCATCAGTAATAATATATTTATATTTTTAAACAAAATAATAAGAATTTGCATCATATTTAATTAAAAAGTTGTTAGAATTATTTCCTACTCAAATTTAAAAGCTAAATCAATTCTTTTCATAATTACAGTTATTTACTGTTGTGATTATTATTAGTTCTAATTATAAACCAGGCATTTTAAAAGACAAATTATTATTTAACACACACATACATATATAAATTATACATAGGTGTTTATAGACATATGTGCACACAGTTTTTGCTAGAACGATATTCACTAATTGGAAAAACACAATTATGATATCTGCATCACTGTTTTTTTTAATCAATAAAAACTTTCTTGTTAATAATAATTAAATTTTTTGCTTAAAAATTTACGAAGAGTTCAAGCTTAGAATTGATATCTGGCTACTATCCATGAATTTGAACTGGAGTCTACTGCCCTAAACCGTACAGAACAAATTTTTGTTTCTTATGAACAAACAAGAATACATACATTCGATTTACAACAGTGATTCTCAATCTTGATTTACAACAGTGATTCTCAATTTGGGATATTTCCAAGAAACAAATCAGCGTGTAGGAGTACATGAAAAAAATTAAATAACGCCCGGAAAGTGTGGCACTTACACCAATATATATATAATATAGGGGTTTGAACACAGACTTTCAGGATCCCTTCATCTATCCACTCCATCTCATACAACTGATAACATGACCACAGACATATAAAAAAAATCTCCAATATATATATTTCATGCTGAACCAGCACTCATCAGTTGGTCCAGATTATCATCCCCATCCCCCCACATATATAATCAGTACTCAGTTTATATTAAGATAACAAATCTTCAAATTTTCATGGACAGGCTTTAATCTTCTCCATTCTTCAACTCTTAAGCCATACATATCATTGAAAATCTGATGATGGAGCAGTCAAAGCTTTTGTTGAAGCCATTATTGTTGTCATGTCCATGCTGACTTTAAGTCATTCTGACCCCTCCTGTATAGAACCTTGTCCATTTAAATACATAGAATATCATTTATATTTTTGACATGTGTGTGGTCAGTTGTATAATATGGAGTGGATAGCTGAAGGGCACTTGAAAGTCTGTGTTCAAATCCCTTATAACTACATCTAAATTCCAATTATGTGAATTATGCTTGTATTCAAATACTACACATTCAGCCTGTATCCTGCCCATCCTTCTTCTGTGTGTTTGCATGGATGAGGTCCTATATATGAAGGAACAGAGTGACTTAAAGTCAACATGAGCATGACAATAATATTGGCATCAACAAGGGATTTGGATGTTCCATCATCAGATTTTCAACAGTATAAATAGTTGAAGAATTGGAATATGGAGTAGATTGGGGTCCATCTATTTAAGTTTGAAGATTTACTATCTTAATATAAACAGTGCACCGATTATATAAATATATGCATGTGGGGGGAGATGACCTAAACCAACTGTTGAGTGTTGATTCAGCACAAAACACATACGTTGGAGATCTGTAATGTATATCTGTTATATGAGATGGTATGGATAGGTGAAGGGAGCTTGATCGTCTGTTCAAATCTCATATAATTACATCTAAACTCCAGGTATATGAATTATGATTGCATTTAAATAAATAAACTTGAAATTATTACAGCTTTGTTGAGTTTTGAACTACTATATACTGAAATGTTTAGGCAACTATTTATCAGTTTCTAACTTTTACGAGTATATTAAACGATAATTTTAAAAATAGATTTGATTTACAGTGAGCACCGCCATTTTTCAATCATTTGGGAATGTTAATAAGTTTAACCTTAGAAAGCAAAATTTAAAAAAAAAGTTGTAAAAGATAATATATATTTAATTCATTTTATTATTTGATAGCTAATGGATTTTTATGCTGCAAATAATTTTTCTTTTTCATGAAAGGTACCGTATCTTCAAACTGTTATGCTGCAAATTTTTTTCTATTACACGTCATCTTTGTATCTTCAACATGTGAAGTCATAGTTTTTCTGGAGAAGTTTGAAAAATAATTTCTTGAAACGAAAACAGTGCAATCATTGAAATTTCTGGAAAGACATTGGTAATTATTTTTTGTATATCACTTTTTTTTAAAAATATTGATGAATTTAAATGATTTGATAATGTTTATAATCGTTTATTTTTTAAGTATTACACCTAAGATGTAAATTGTGAATTTCAGTTATTTTGTGTGGTAGGGGTATATTTTACGTTGATAATTCTTTTTTATGTACTGCTTGATGAATTTAAATGATAATGCCATAATTTTAAAGCAGAGACCAAATAATTGCTTTTGAATGCATTGCAGATAAATGCAAATTGGAAGCTTAATAAATAATTTGATGAAATTCTGTTTTTGCATTTTCCCGCCTTCCGCCATTGTTAATGGTTTCTTGTATATTGCATTTTCCCGCCTTCCACCATTGTTAATGGTTTCTTGTACATTACTTTTCATTTTCAGCTATATATATATATTATTTAATTTACAATTTTATAGCATTATGATTTTTTTTTAAAAATTTGGACTTTCGCAATATTTCTTGAATATGTACAGCATCAGGCATTTTTACTTGTCAATTTAAGTAGATAATTATTGCTTGTGGGAGGGGGGTTTAATGTATTTTCAGCTATTTTTATTTATTTTTTTGAATTTTTCAGCTATATATATTTTTAATTTTTAATTTTATAGCATTTTGAGTGTTTTTTTTTTTAAATTTGGACTTTTGCAATATTTCTTGAATATATACAGCATCAGGCATTTATTTTTTACTTGTCAATTTTCAGCGTTTTTATATGTCTAGCATCAGGCTTTTTTAGTTGTCTATTTTCATGCACTTTTTGATATAAATTTATTTTTTACTTGCCACTTTTCAGCATTTTTATGTGTCTAGCCTCGGGTTTTTTTAGTTGACGATTTTCAGCCACTTTTTGCAAAAAAATTTTATCACTTGCAGTTTTCTGACCAGTTGTTGATGGTGTCGCAGCGCCGCCTGGTGGCGACATAGCATGTCGGGTTAAAGTACCATATATATATATTGACTTTTTGATTTATTATTTCAGTGCTTTTTAATATCATTATTGCGCCATTTATTTCCAGTTACAACATTATAAATCTTGAATAATAAAAATTATAATAATTATAAACATTTTGTTAATATAAGTGGTACAATTTGGGGATATGAATTTCCAAGAGATATTAAAAGGAACAAAAACTGAACAGTGCCGATTTATAGCAAATCAATGATATAGGAATGGGCGACTTCTGAATAAAAGAAAGTTATTACCTAATTATTATTCAATTAAATTACTTAAAATATATCCATTTGACATTACCTATTTATATACTATTTTGCTTCTTATTGTTTTTATTTAATAAACATTTATAAAATAATTTAAATGTTAACTCTTAAAAAAATAAGATAATTTTTCTAATTAATTCTATAAATTAGTTTGACTGCAGGATTTTGGTTTCTCTATTTCATGTTTATTTAACTTATGTAATTGAGGGATTATTTATTTATTTTGGATTTCACTTTTCTTGTATAAGTTTAAATTATTGCAAAATGTATATGATGATACATTTCTAAAATTAAATCGTCTTATTTATAAATATAAACTCAATTTTTTCTAGCAGCAGTAGTACTGTCAGATTTATGCGTCCTCTGAATCATTAGAGCTCTTATAGTAGCTAAAAGTAAAAGTAAAAATACTGTCAGAGTGGTATTATATTTTTTTTATAAATGATCATTAGCAACAACAATTGCTATACAAAAGTATATAATATTTTTACAAAACAAATAATGGCAAAATAAACATAATTCTAACAAACGTGTATTGTTCAAGTTAATCTGAAAAGGTAAATCAAACTATAAGAAAGTTTTAATTGCACTGAGCCAGATTTCAGCAGATTTCTGTCAGAACCACAGTGCTGAACAAAAATGCAGTTAGAAATATGCCTTTATATTTGCTTGATTCAATATGTAAATTAGACCCGTATATAAATGAAACGACTAAATGTTCATTTTTTTCGACAATAAGACGCAGGAAGGAATCTTTTCCATCGATGAAACACAGATCTCTGGCCACTCCATACCCTCCCCCCCTCATGTTCATACAAAAATAATCCCTTGATGTATAACAGTTTGATATAGATAAACTGGCAGTTTAATATAGGTAAACTGAATAATACAATAATATTCATTTTTCTCTCTATTTTTAAAATTAGTTATAAGTTTCAAATGCAATTCTTGTATTTGGTGCTGTTTAATCTGTCAATATTCATTTTACATTATGCTGTTTCTTGCATATAAGTTTATAATTTTTAATTTGATAAACAATCATTCAGTTGATGCCATGTTCTAATTTTTATTATCACTTCTCTAAAGTCACATTTTAAGAATGAATATTTTATTAAAATAAAATAAGCCAGAGCTTTTTACTGGTGACTTGGTTTCAAATTATTTTTTTAGAAATACTACAGCCCTTAATTATTATATTAAAAAATTATTTGACAAGTCATTTGTGTAGCCTGGATAATTTTCACTCAAACAGTTTTTTCGTCCTTTATTTATGCCACTGCTTTAGCTAATACATACTAATGTATTTGTAATATCTCATTTACATTCAAAAAAATTAATTTTAATCTATTAATTGTAAGTTTTATTAATGTTTTTATAATTCTCCGTGAGCATTCCTAATGTGTTACAGAAGTAAATTTATCACATCAAATGTGTCTTTCCATGGATGATTTTTAAAGTGACTTAAAATATATAATAATATATTTTATGGTAGATGTGTAGTACAAAGTAAAAATAATTAGGTAACCATGGGTTTAATGTCTTTAGGATGCAAAATCTTCTATACTAATGGTAGAGGTCATATCATATTAGAATCATAAGTTTGATTTTTATAGTCAGAGCATTTAAAAATTATCCTAAGATCATTTTACTCTAGTTTACAATAGTTAAATACCCATTTATTGACATTAATGTATAACTAATGGATTGGATATAAATCAGTTATTTGAAAGAAAACTCTTAAACTGGTTTGTAAATTGAAAATAATTCAATATTCCTCCAAGGAATGGGAACAGAAAAAAACCATCAGCCTGAATTTGGTAGAATGGCAATCCAGAAGATTTGTATATATTATATATTTTTTATAATTCTAACAAACTTATAATGTTCAAGTTAATCTGGAAAAGTAAATCAAACTATAAGAAAGTCTTAAATGCACTGAGACAGCTTTCAGCAGATCATTGCCAGATGTTTTTATTTATTTATCTAAAAGTAGTAACCTGTAAAAAACAAAAAGAATTTATAGTTTCTTCTGTAATGCCCAAAACACTATACTAAGAATAACAGTTTTGTTTTTCTGTCTATTAAAAAGTTTCAGTGGATGAAAACTATCCCTAAAGCATGATAGTGGACTAAAGATACATTAGTGTTGGTTGTTTGAATGTTTAAAAAAATTCTTCTTTCCAACTTAGACATTTTATTATTCAGTTTTTATATGGGATAGTTGGTTTTAGGTTATATTAACATAAATATCTTGCATGCATACCATTATCTGTTCACAACTTTTAGTTCATGCACCAGCAACATTTAATATACTTGAAAGAGTGCTAAGTTCTCAACTAGCACTTCATACAAAGTATTGCTAAGCAGGTTCTACTTGTACTTCACTAATAATATGCTGATTCTTTTATTTTCACACATAGAACCTTACCAAAGAGTTAAAATCAATTATGGATTGATGAATTATTTGAAGAAACTACCACCTTCCCCAATAATGTGATCAATTGTTTAGATATTTATGTTACATTGAGTATTAAATAATAATAATAATAATAATAATAATAATAATAATAATAATAATAATAATAATAATAATAATAATAATAATAATAATAATAATAATAATAATAATAATAATAATAATAATAATAATAATAATAATAATAATAATAATAATAATAATAATTCAATTCAATTTATTTACCATACAAAACTACAGCATTAAGCCAATTACAGAATTGCACTATAATAACTATACAATAATATACATAAATAATATACATAAATGAGTAAAAATGATGAAAATAATATAATTATATGCCATACTTTTTTATAAGATAAGTAACAAATTTTTTAAAGTCTAAAGAAAAAATATTTTCATTAATAAAATCATGGTTATAGGTATTAGGCAAACGAAACAAAGGTAAAAATTTTAATATGTTAGAGCGACAAACCTTAATATAAAATAAAGTAAATGTACGTGTTTTATGTAAACAATTATTAAAAGCAATATTTGAAATTTTGTTAGTTAATATAATTTTTTGATTCACAAGGTTATATAAAATTTTAAGATCTCTCATTTTTCTTCTAATGGATAGGGATAGATAATGGTCTTTTAATTTAATGTACTTAAAAAATTTGTCATAAACCAATTGAATTTTAATAATATCTCATTTGGAACTGGGATTCCAAACAATAGATCCATATTATAAAATTGGCAAAACCAAAGAGAGAAATAATTTATATTTTGTAAAATTACTAAATTGTCTACCATGCCTTAAAATTGCACCCATAATTTTAAAAGCCTTATTTACTACATTTTCAATATGATGATGAAATGATCCATTGCTTGCAAAAATAATTCCAAGGTCTTTCTGAATATCAACAAATTTTATATTATGATCTTCAATATAATAATGACAAATTATCATTTCAGATTTTTTGGAATAAGAAACTGTTGAACACTTATCCATATTAATATCCATTTTATTATCTCTACATCATTTCACAAAATTATTGATATCTTTTTGTAATAATATGCAATCATTAATTGAGTTTATATTCCTAAAAATTTTACAATCATCTGCATAACATAAAATATGCGAAAATTCTAAACTCTCTCTCAAATCATCAATATAAACATTAAACAATAATGGTGCAAGGATACTGCCCTGAGGTACTCCTATATTACAATAATATGGATTAGAATAATTATTCTTAAACTTTACATAAGCTGTTCTCTTCTTAATAAAAGATTCAAACCATGCAACCAAATTATAGGAAAAACCTAATTTATACATTTTGAAAAGCAACCTGGAATGATTCACTTTATCAAATGCCTTGGATAAATCAAAATAAACAACATCTAAATGACATTGATTCTCAAAGGCATTAGCAATGTGATCAGTTATTGTTAAAAGATTAGTTTCAGTTGATCTTCCAGGTAAAAAACCATGTTGCACAGGAAACAAAATCTTATTTATGTCATTAACAATTTTTTTATAGACACATCTTTCAAATATGTGTGCAACTGTATGAAGCACAGAAATTGGTCTATAATTATTAACATTATCTTTTGAACCATTTTTAAAAATAGGTATAACTTTGGAAAGTTTTAGAGAGTTAGGAAAAATGCAATTTTTAATGGAACAATTAAAAATATAACATAAAGGAGCAGCAATATATTCTACACAACCTTTATAAATGAAAGAAGGTATATTGTCATAACCTATACTTGAATGTGTTTTGAGTTCTTTGACAGCTGATACAATATCATTATTGTTGAAACAATCAATAGAAATGCTATCATTAAAACATCCCTTGATCAAATTAAACCCAGACAGTTGAGAATTATCAAATAATTAAGAAAAGTGAACTGAAAAGTCATCAGCACATAAAGATGAATTATAATCCATTTGAGATTTTCTTTTGGTAATGCCAGAAGTTTTAATAAAAGACCAAAATTCTTTAGGATTATCTGACAAATTGAGCTCCATATTTTTAATATAGTTTTGAAAATCAATTTTCTGAATGGCTTTAACCAATCTTCTATAATTAATAAAATTATTGTAAAAAAGTATATTTCGTGTTTTAATGTACTGCTTATGATGATACAATTTCCTTCTAATAATTTTTTAAAGTTTATCTGAGAACCAAAAAGGGAAATAAAAATTGTGAGAGTCATGTTTTTTTGGTATATAAAAATCAATTAGATCATTAAATACTTGATTAAAAAAGTCCATATTATAATTAGCATCTGTTGAGGAATATAACGGGCTCCAATCAAAATTAGAAATTGTCTTACACAGACCCATATAATCCCCCTTTTTATAACATCTTTTAATATTTAAAGGAACATGCCACTTAAAATAATTTATTTTAACAAAAAATTCAATAGGTGGGTGATGTAAATCTATAGGAAAATTAAGAGATGAAATACAAAGCATTTAATCTCAGGTAAGTTACTCAGAACATAATCAAGTATTCGATTATAAGAATTTAAATGGGAATAATAATAATAATAATAATAATAATAATAATAATAATAATAATAATAATAATAATAATAATAATAATAATAATAATAATAATAATAATAATAATAATAATAATAATAATAATAATAATAATAATAATAATAATAATAATAATAATAATAATAATAATAATAATAATAATAATAATAATAATAATAATAATAATAATAATAATAATAATAATAATAAAGCAGCTACCTGAAGTCAAGTATGATCTCCAGCTCAAAGAACAAGATAGAGAGAGGTAAAAAACTACTCTAGAAATGAGTTTCTGATGACTATACAAACCAATCTTATTCCAACAACTAGAGAGTATAAATTAAACAAAGATAATCTTTTTTACCTGTCCATTATAATAAATCTAATTTGAGTTTATTATTTCCTATGGAGGACATATATCCTTATATATAACTTTAATATTTTTGTTTGATTTTGCTTTGCTTTCTTCAGTTTATTCTGTGTATATTTGATGTTTATTATTAATATTTTTAATATAAAGTAGCAATGTAGAATGATGTTAGAGGTAATTGATCTTAGCCGTGGTGGCAATATAACATTTTGAATGATGTAAAAACATAAAATGGCATATCATCAGACACTATACTCAAAATTTTATGAAAGTGCAGACAACAAGCAATTATATAATAAATTCAACACAAGCTAAAAAAGGGAGGAAAAATCCACTCTCTTTCGATATATAATGACTCATTTATATAAACATATTATAACTATGAAAAAGGGTGCAAACATGGAATGATGGAAAATCGTCCTCAAAACATCACAATCAATGAGAGAATGAGCAAAAATCAGCATTGGAACTTACTATAATAAGTGGTAGACACGGCATCACTAGCATTAATTATCAGGATTTAACAGTTATTCTTTGTGACTAGATTTCAAAAAGGAACTTTATAAATTGTAGGCTAATCATCATCTAAACAAGGCCAAACTTAGGGTATGTTATAAAATCAATCAATATTTTTTTCTACATGCTCATACAAAAATGCCAAATTACAATAATTGAATATATATTAAAACTTCTGGAATCATTATATCAACGCTGACCATCAGTAATACTTTGGATCATGTGATACTCTGAATGTACTGGTCATTTGTACCTAATTATTATGTCTATGTATGAGGACTTTAAAGATGACCTTTACGTTTTTGCCATCCTCACAAATCTATAAAGAACATTTGGATGTCCACACACACGCATATATATATATAAGAACTATTATTGTCCAAAACTAGTTTGGGATCACAAGAACCGTAGTAACTGTGATTGGTAACAAGAGAAAATAGACATTAGACATATCTAAAACTTAATCCATTTTACATTAAATAATTTTATTGAAATACCGTTAAAAATTATAATCAAACAAATTTATTAATTAGAAATAATAATAGCAAATGTCTGACAAATATTGCTTCACATACAAATAAATAATCTCACTTTGGTTTACATAAATGAACAACCCAAGCAATTTCATTTACAAAGATACATAAATAAATACTTTATATAATGCAATGGTGTGCGATATTTTTAAAAAACTCTCTTAAGTTTTTGATAACGATAAGTTTTTTTTTTGAAAGAATTAATTTTTTTTAAAAATAGATAAAAATCATATGAAAATAAATTGTTTTTGTATATATCATTATTATAAACATATGATTTTTTTCAAAAAATATCAGTTTAAAAATTGGTTTTCAAATAATAGGAAATATAAATTTGTATATCAATTAAAACTACTATCGTTTTATTATGAATATCTTTACATACTCGTGCTTATAATTTAGCCATGGTAAAAACAAAGAAGAGGATCACATCAAATTTTTATCCGAGGAAAAGAGTCACAGGTGTAAAAAAAAATGTGCACCATAAGTACCGAAGTTAAAAAGAAATATTCCAATCATTTCTAAACAAAAAATATTCTATTTCAATAATATATAGTGAAATGAATTTAGGGTATACGTATATGCATCTAGATATCTGCATGATAATATAAAACTTTTTAAATACAATTTATCCACTCTACTTTGAACATTTTTTAGCAAAAAACTTTTTATTGTACATATATGCATACACAATCTTATATTTTGACTATCCTGCAATCTTCTTCAGAGCTATGATATAATAAACAAAATAAAATAAAATACATAACTATATAGTGCAGTCAAAACTTAAGATCGTGTGTGGATATATATATGTACAATAAAAGGATGCATACACAATCTTATATTTTGACTATCCTGCAATCTTCTTCAGAGCTATGATATAATGAACAAAATAAAATAAAATACATAACTATATAGTGCAGTCAAAACTTAAGATCGTGTGTGGATATATATATATGTACAATAAAAGGTTTTTGCTAAAAAGTGTTCTAAATAGAGAGGATAAATTGCATTTATATAAGATATTACATGAAATACTTAAATTATTACTTCACTATCGCATTTTACACGCATATTCTCGAGGTTACAGCCTCGGTAAATATTAAACGTTATAAACTAATATATACATATGCGCTATTTGCACAGATAATGAAGCTAGGATAAAGCGAATTTTTTTTTTTTAATTTGTAAAATATAAAGCTGTTAAATTAAAGAGCTGAGCGCTGTCAAGAGACTACTTGCTGTTATAATCATAGCTATTGTCGTTATAACCGCATTGTAGAAATAGAAATAGAAAAAAAAATTCGCTGTATCCT
Source organism: Epiperipatus broadwayi (assembly GCA_028023455.1). Classification (NCBI taxonomy): domain Eukaryota; kingdom Metazoa; phylum Onychophora; class Udeonychophora; order Euonychophora; family Peripatidae; genus Epiperipatus; species Epiperipatus broadwayi. The sequence goes on from JAQFVV010012987.1 coordinate 92,642, forward strand.
AGCTTCATTATCTGCGCAAGTAGCGTATATGTATATATAAGATATTACAGCAAAATAAAGGAAGTGGTGAATTGGGTAATAAAGTTTTTTCAAACAGTAATAAACTAATATTACTCTATATCAGCAATATATGAATGATTAAATTATAAGCATGTAAATAATATGCATATACACGTGTGCTTGTTCCACTTATGAAAATACATGTTTCTAATTCTTAAATTTTAGTTTGCATTTAAAGTCACTTTTGACAATATCTTGTTTAGTTAAAAATATGGAGTTTCATCTGTCATAAAAAACCATATTGATTAATCCAATACATTTTTTTAAAAGTCTAAAACAAGTTTTTTTTTTTTTAAAAAAAAAAAAACTTTCTAAAGTATTTTTTTAATCTTCTAGAACAGTGTTTCCCAACCTGTGGTATGCGTACCACTGGTGGTACGCGAGTTGCTGGTTGGTGGTACACGAAAAATAATCAATAATGGTGGACATAAAAAAAAAATTAAATCATAAAAATATAGAAACGTTTTTTCCTATAATTCATAAAAATATTTTAATTAATAATATTATACAGTAAAGTTGTTAATATGTACAGTCGATAACGATCTTTAATGTTAATGATAAAATTGAAAGTATGACTAAGAAATTAGATTTTTGGAAACAGTAATATATATATAAGTATCGAAAACAATCAACTGGAAGTATTCGAAATTCTACATATTTTTTTGTTTGAAAATAAGATTAGTCTGGCTCAAGATATACAGAAAATATAATAGCACATTTAACAGGATTAAATTTGTCTTTCATGGAATATTTTCCAAAACCCGAAAACACAAATGATAATTGGATTTCAAACCCCTTATATGCAGAAAATTTAGAAAAAGCTACATCATTACCAATAAAGGATAAATAAAATTTAATAGAATTATCATGTGACAGAACATTACAAGTAGAATTCAAACGACACAATCTGATTAATTTTTGGTTAAACATTAAAGAATATGAACAACTTTTTGAGAAAGCTCTTAAATTATTATTACCGTTTATTAGTATGGAATTAGTAGGAATAGCTTTTTCTTCATATATTTTAAAAAAAAATAAGTATCGAAACAAATTGAATGCAGCTGTAGACTTAATACGTCGTCATCGCATCTTTTGAACCAAATTTCAAAAAATTATGTTGTTCGAAACAAGCACAAAGATCTCATTAAATTTATTTTATAAAAATATTTGATTATGATAAGAAAATATACTAATTGTTTTTTTATAATTTTGTGTTTTTATTAAAACCATTTATTAGTAAACGAAATATGACAAAATAGTAGATAAATAATGTTGATCAAGGCAAATCAATCTAAATTATTTAATTTGAAAGAATGTATCAAAAAAGGATCATACCCAGAAATTAGACTCTCATTAATTCTTGATCATATATTGTGGATTACTAGATGTAAGCTAGTATTTAATCATCAAAATTTTAATCCTATTAACTTCATGCTGAACAATATAAAGAAAACAAGAACAAGAGATATCCTGATAACCCCTGAGGTTATTTTACCATGACTTGGGACATGCTGGATTTATCCTCTCCATGGCCCAACCAATAGCAAGATGCTCCGAAAAAGAGAAAACAGACTCAAATTCGGGAAAACCAAATGAAGGAGTGAGAAACACTTTGAACAAAATATGTGCCAAATAACCTTTAATGTAATAATGTAATCTTTAATAAATTATTTTGGAAAAAATAAGAAAATTTTGAACAAGCACAAACGTATAAATATGTTAAATTTCATTCCACTTCTTATTTGCATTGCTTAATTATATATACTATAATACACCATATGCTCCTTAAATTACACTCTACAATGCAGTTTAACATATGATTTATTTTATTTCCTTCCTTACAGTTTCAACTGTCCAGCAGTCATCATCAGAGCTCTGATGATGACTGCTGGACAGTTGAAACTGTAAGGAAGGAAATAAAATAAAACATATGTTAAACTGCATTGTAGAGTGTAATTTAAGGAGTATATGGTGTATTATAGTATATATAATTATGTTACAGTGAGTTTATAATTTCAGTGAGTTTATAATCTGGTGTGACGTTTAGGCGTGTTTCAATGTAATTTGTCTCATTATGAGATGTGAATACATACATGGTCACCCTATAATATTTATAATGCAAATAAAATAACACCCTCACAATAACAAATTTCATGAAATACAATCATTTTTATGAAGTGGTACAATTTAGTGTGATGTACTACTAAGTGGTACGTGAGCCAAAAAAGGTTGGGAAACACTGTTCTAGAGACAAACTGGGCACTTTTAGTTTTATTGAGAACATTTTCTTATTAGCATGATAATTTATTCAATTGACTCCAAAGTTACTTATAATTAAAGAAAATCAATATTGTAAAAAAAAAAAAAAGATTTTCATTATCATCAAAATAAATATTTGAAAGAATATGTCAATATAATAATTTTCTAGCCTATATTTTTCATTTATACTTCACATGTTGATAAAATAGATTTCATGCATATACAGTGCATATATGAATAGCAGTAACTTCTTTTGTTTGTGCTTCTTATGCACATATGAAGCAACATGTACGAATAAAATGTAGCACAGGAATCTTAACCTCAGTAGCCTGGCTTCCTCATAGCACTCGAGTCTCCAAATAAACCAGCATTTCATGATCATTGTTTAAGTAATACTTTGGGTGCAATTTGGAAATTATAATTGCAATTTGTAATGTTGTAATTGACTGTTTATGAGAGTGCATTCAGATCAGGTTACATTTATCTGTTTAAGGAGGTTTATTTAAACTTCTTTATATAAATAATTTCAATCTCTGTGGTCAATGCAATCTGTACTGTCTATATAAATATATGGGACCATAAATAAAGATGGAATTCCAACTTCATTGTTAAAAGGAAGTGCCTTGGCAACAGTTTAAGATTATTGATTGCTATCTATATTGAGATTGTCTAAATATTGACTGGTTTCTAATACTATATATACCATCATCATCATCAACCATGATCAATTCATTGCAGGATAAAGGTCTCTCCAAGTTCAATCTGATCTCTCTCATCTTTAGGTTCTAGTCTCTACACCACCCTGCACACTTTCTTATTTCATCCATCCATCTCACATGTGATCTCATTCTCAGTCTTTTACAATCTCTTGGAATCCAGTTTAAAATTTCAATTGTCTATCTATAATTATCTCTTCTAGCAATATGTCCAGCTCAACTTCCCTTCAGCCTTTTAATTTTTTCAATGAGATCAGTAACACCTGTTTGTTCTCTTAACCATATATTGTGTTTTCGATCTCCTTTTGTTCCTCCTAACATGCATCTCTCTATACTTCTTTGATTGGTCTGAAATCTTTGTATTGCTCTTCTATTAAGTGTCCAAGTCTTAGATCTATAAGTAAGAATTGGTAAAACACATTTATTAAAACCTTCCCTTTCAAACTCATAGGTATATTTCCTTTTAGTATCAAGTTATTTCTACCAAAAGCATTCCAACCAAGTTTAATTCTGTGATTAATTTCATCTATTATGTTTCAATCTGTATTAATAATCAGACCAAGGTATTTGTAGCTGTTAACTTCTTCTAACCCATCATAATCTTTATTTTCACATTTTGAGAAAATCCATTGAATATTACTTTAGTCTTTTTAACATTTATCTTTAACCCTATTTTTCTATTTTCATCTGATAACTCTTGCAACATTCCCTGCAGCTCTAAAGCATTATTTGCAAAAACAATTACATCATCTGCAAAATCTAAATGACTTAAATAATCTTCATTTACTTTCACTTCTTTAGCTTCCCATTTTCATCCACAAAATACTTCTTGCAGCACTCCTGTAAAACGTTTTGGAGATATGGAGTCATCCTGGCTTATGCCCTTCTCAATGTTGACTTTCCCAGTATCATTATGTAATCTAATTGTTGCTGTTGCATTTTTATAAATATTCTTTAAAATATGACAATATCCTGGATCTATACCTTTATGATCCGATGCTTTAATCACTGAAGAAATGTTTATAGAATCAAATGCCTTTTTATAATCTACAAATCCAAAGCATAATGAAAGCTCATATTCATTTGTCATTTCTATAACTTCTCTCAATACCTGGATATGATTTACTGTACTAAAACCACTTTTTTAAATTTAGCTTGTTCTCTTGGTTGATGGAAATAAAATGTTCTCTGTAGATGAGTTGTAATTATCTTGGTAAAAAATTTGTATAAAACAGATGAAAGGCTGATAGATCTGTAATTTCTAATATCTTCTTCATCACCTTTTTTAAATATTAATATTAGTACTGCATTTTTCCAATAATTTGGTACATCTTTATCATTTACACATTTGATATATAACTCCCCCCCCAAAAAAAAAAATATTTCTTCATCTGCTTCTTTTAATATATCAATTATAAATCAAAAAATATATAAAATTCGCTAACACACACAAGCACACAAAGCTAAAAACAAATAAAGCAAATATATATTATTTTAATATCTATTCATTAAATGGCTAAGTGCTTTCAAGGTTCAAGCCCTCATAATCATAGCCGTATTACAAAATATAATAAATTGACTTGGAGTGATGCAAATTTATGTAAATGAAATAATTATGCATTCCATTTCTTGGATATTTTGTAGCAAGAGTCTTTTCTATTGATGGCATCGCCATTTCTAGATATAAAGAAAGCTTCTTTTATCTTTCTTTTTAGATCATGCCGCTCTCTGCATACCACCACTGGATTTCCGGTTGACAATCATGCCCAGCTGAAGCACGGTGCTGCGCAAAAACTGAACTATGAGCAGTGTCCAACAATGCTTTATTATAAGAATAAAGACTTGAACCTTGAAAGCGCTTAGCCATTTAATGAATAGATATTAAAATAATATATATTTGCTTTATTTGTTTTTAGCTTTGTGTGTGTTAGCGCATTTTATATATTTTTTGATTCATAATTAGCCACAAAGTATAAACTATTTGCTTATATCAATTATAATTCCATCATTACCTGGAGCCTTTTCTTTCTTCATAAATTTAATTTCATGTCTCACTTCTTCATTTAAAATTCTGGGCAATTCGGAAGATATAATAGATATAGGAGGTAGTTGGTTTTTATTTCTATATAATTCTTGATAGAAGTCTTCTACCCATTTTATAATGTCATCTCTTTTTTTAGTAATAATTCCATCTTTTTTTCTTATTGCAGATATAAATTTCCTAACAATACCAAAATGTTGTTTTACACTCTTGAGACTTTTATTATCTTCTACAGCTTTCCATGCTAATTCACAATTATACTTTTTTCATCACTTTCAACTCTTTTCCACACCATTTTACAAAATTCGAGATATTCAATCTTTTTAATGCATCATTTTTGCATATTTTCATATTCCTTTTTTTTATAAATTCTCTAGTCTTAGTAGAAATTTTATTGGCCAATCACTACTTCTTTCTACCAACTATCTTTGTTGCAGGTTTTAAAAGTATATCAGGTATTTTCTTATTAATTTCATTCAAATCTGAATTATGTTCAAAAATCCAGTAGTACTTGAAACCGATTTGGAAGTTCTAATTTAAATTTATTAGAATGTTGCAAAGATTAGGAATATCAATTGTAAATAGTTTTTTTTAATAATTTTTGTCTCTCTAGTTTTGCATTAACATATATCTTACATCTTACTAATCGATGATCAATTCCTATGTTAAATTTATTAAAAACATTACAATCTCAAAAAAAGAATTCCTAATAAAAAGTTTTTCTTTTTTTGCAAACTCCACAAGTTTATGTCCTCTCTCATTTCTATTATCATAACCAAAATTACTTACCATTGAAGTCTCCCATAACAATTTTAAAATGTTGTTTAGTCTGATGAAAAGCCTGTTGTACTTCCATGTAAAAATCTTCTACTATTTTATCACTATGATAACTTGCTGAGTCATAAACCTGAATTATCTGCATTTGATATCTGCTATTAAGCTGTATAACTAATCTTGCTACTCTGTTCGATACACCATCAATCTCCACAATGTTGTTCTTCCACTTTTTATTTATAATGAATCTTACTCCACTTGTATTTCCACTATTATTTGTGCCTTTATAGTTCAATATATATCCACTTTTTAAATCAATCATCTCTTCATCTTCTTTTAACTCCACAAAGTCCAATAATGTCCCATTTAATATAAGATAGTTCTTCTAATTTTTGCAATCTTTCTTCACTTGAAAGTGATCTGCAGTTGTAAGTACCTAAATAAAAATTCATCATCAAATGGCAGTCCAGGTCCATAATCAGAAAATTCTTAGCACTCTCCATCTTCAACCACCAACTGCTGCTTTGATTGGTGACTTTACAGTCTCCTGGGAATAAAGGCCATGATTTATTTTTTTCTGTCATGATTGTATATATCTATTGGAAAAATATTTATTATTTACACATATATTTATTCTGCCTTATCAGGCAACTGAAAGAAAGATCAAGATGTTTCTTGATATTAATGCATGTTAGTGAGCAGCCCATCCATGTTTGTATACTATATGAATAATCACATAGTAATAACAGCTGCAATGACAAGAATGTATGGAGTGGACATTAGGAGTTTGCCCTGCTTGGTTCCTTTAAAGCCTCCAAGAGGAATCAAAGGGCCTCCTTTCAGTTAATAGCAAACTCTTTTCTGCAGCCAATGGCTATATATATATATATGTGTGTGTGTGTATGTATATATAAATAAATAATTATTCAAAACAATACAATAATTAATACAGTAAAACAATATTTTAAAAACAAATATATACCACAATTTAATAGAAGTACTTTCAACTATCTATGTAGTCATTATCAACTAGATTCAAATTGTATTAAAAAAAAACGTTACAAATGTAAACAAAAATACGTCATACATCAATTTTCCCACAATACATTAATTTTTATATTGGCGGCCTGTCTATTTATCAAATGTTGCTTTTCACTTTTTATCAACATAGCAAAGCTATGTTGTTATATATATATATATATATATATATATATATATATATATATATATATATAATGTAAAAGTACAATACCCATTATAAAAAAAATTATATATAAAACATAAATAATTAATGGTAAATGCAATATTATAGTTTAAATCCTTTCGAAGCATTTTTGATTATGTAGTAATCCTTGTCAGCTTTAACTGAATTTCAATTTTTTTTAAAACTTAATGTTATGTAAATTTCCATAAGCTGTGTATGGCCATATTTGCAACTTGTCTATTAATAACATCATCCCTATATTTATCAATCAAAATTGCCTCTTTAATTTTCCACTTTTTATGATTCCTTTCTCCCATTAATATTTTTATTTCATTACTATTAAATGTAAACCTATAATTGCAAGTTTTTTCATGGTCAAAGAATACTGAAGATGCATGAAATTGACTATTTACATTATTTTTAATTCAATTATATAATAATTTATGCTCCTTCAATCTTTTTTCCACAGAACATCTCGATTCACCGATATATAATTTTTGATATCCACATGAAATCTGATCAATTATATTACTTCATTGCAATTTAGGAATTACACTTTTAGAATTATTAATCAATCAATTAACATTCAGAAGAACACAAAATGAAATATTATACTTTTCTTTAAATACATTCTTAATTAAGATTGCATATTATTTATAAATGGCATAGATATCCATTTTTTATTATCTAAGGTAACATTGCAAAACCTCTAGATAATAAAAAATGGATATCTATGCCATTTATAAATAACATGCAATCTAAATTAATTAAAAATGTATTTAAAGAAAAGTATAATATTTCATTTTATGTTCCTCCGATTAATTGACTGATTAATAATTCTAAAAGTATTATTCCTAAATTGCAAAGAAGTAATATAATTTACCAGATTTCATGTGGATGTCAGAAATTATATATCAGTGAATCGAGTTGTTTTGTGGAAAAAAGATTGAAGGAGCATCAATTATTATATAATCAAATTAAAAATAATGTAAATAGTCAATTTAATATATCTTCAGTATTCTTTGACCATGAAAAAACTTGTAATTATAGGTTTACATTTAATAGTAATGAAATAAAAATATTAATGAAAGAAAGGAATCATAAAAAGAGGAAAATTAAAGAGGCAATTTTAATTGATAAATATAGGGATGATGTTATTAATAGGAAAGTTGCAAATATGACCATACACAGCTTATGGACATTTATGTAACATTAAGTTTTAAAAAATTTGAAATTCAGTTAAAGCTGATGAGGATTACTATGTAATCGAAAGCGCTTTGAAAGGATTTAAACTATAATATTGCATTTACCATTAATTATTTATGTTTTATATATATATAGTGGCAGTAATATTGACCATCATCAATTCAGTTCAGCTCTCATAATTGGATGGGCTTGAATCAGTCAATCAATCTAGTACATGCATATGGACTGTGAATCATAGAAAAGCTGTCCCTTATTTCCATATAGTTTCAAATTCAATCTATATAAAACTACAGCTGCATTTCTGCATTCTTTCCAATCTAATAATGTATAATAATCAATTCATGACACACTACTTATAAACATACAAAGAAATCTATAACCAAGATAATTAAATATTTTTCATCTTGATTTTAAAAAACAACAAGGTAATAAGTTTCTTTTTAAATTTACATTAATCAAATTAATTAAATAAATTAAGAAAGTTTCTTTACTTAATCCAAATAACATAGATAATAAAATTCTGTGTTAACATCTAGTACAGAATAAAAAACAATAAGTTTCAAATTTTTATCAAAATGAGAGATTAATTAAACTAAAATAAATTAAATAGAGACATTATTTCTATGATTGATGTTAAATAATATCAATACTTTCACCAAATATCAATTAACATTATTACTCAATCAAAATTTTCTTTGTTAGTCCAAGTTTTATAAATAATTATATATAATTAATTTTAACTGCGTTCATTTCTGTGGCTAACTGTACATTCATATTTACACCCACACCAACACTATTATGCTGTGTGTCATGAGTTCAAATTTCACTCAATATATAAAAGTCCTATATAATTTTGTTGGTTTGACTTTGAGAATCAGTAGATAGTTGCAATATGATGGAATTAAGGGGAAAGATGTAATGATAAAAAGACCTTAAAAATATTTTTAAAGTCCATGCATGAGTCTCTATGTCTTGTGTGAGAAGGGTATAGTAAAAATATTGAGTTATCAAAATGGGTAAAGAGATTCAGGTGTATAATGCTTCTAAATCACTTATTGAATGAAATTTGTTTATGAAATGCATGCATAGGGAGAGAATGTAATCTGAATTGTGCACTGGTGGCTAGTTGCCAATGTGTTGGATGCACTGATTAAAACCCTTAGAAAATATAGGTCTCATATCTCATTCATGTAATCAATTAAACTCATACACTTTTGGAGAAGTCTATTTTCTTATGCTTGAATACAAATGAAGCACTTGGTACTTTTAGGATTTAGTATTCAAATCCCATACTCACTATGGTATTTGAATACTAAGTTCTGAAAGCACTAAGCTAGTATATTAAATCTTAAATTATAATTATAGCTTTACTAATGTATGCAAAAAAATTGCACATTTATAATTACAATTTTTATTGATGAAAAAAAAAGGCCAATTTATTATTTAATAAAACTTGTTTAATTTAATTTGTAAAATCTATTTTTTTTGGAAAAAAAACATTTATATGCTGTTTCAGTTTGGGCTGATATCTTGAGAGTACAATAAATAAATAAAAGATGGGTGCTGGGAGGATCATGGTGCATTAAATCCTAAAGGTTCAGATGCATCTGATTCAATATCCAAAGCTCCTCATTGATAAAAGCCATAAGATATAACTAGTCTGGGGATATTGGATAGTAAAGTGCTGGATAAGGGTTTAATAAACACTATTATTTGGCATCTATTATTACTTATTAAAGGTTACAATAAGTAGCATAGAGATGATGATCAATTAAGCTTCTATAAGAGTAATGGGTAATAATAATTAGTGTAATAATTTCAACAATGTTTATGATAATAAAGCAAAGCTTAATTAAATGTTAGATGTTATTTAAAATATCTAATGCTTTATTTCAAAATGTATATTCCTTTTTCTTTTTGGGATCGAAATGGCCGCACTCATTTATGAGTGGCTGTTTATTACTATATACATGAATTTCAATTTTTATTTAAAAAAAAAATTATTTGTATTATTCTTTGAGATATAACATATCCCATTTTAATAAAATAATAAATGAAATAATCAAAATGTAATCTTTAGGATTGTTTTTATACATTTCAAATGCAACATGGTAAGATCGGAGCCATCAATAAATTATGTTTTATGTCTATTGGAACGCAGTATTGAAAGAAGCGCCTTAGACAGATTTGAATAATTAAAAATTAACAAAAGGAGGTTACATAAACTGCATATGTCAGTTTTAATAAACACTTTTAGTATATATTAAAACTGATTACTTTTTAAATTATTCGTTAAAAGTAATGAAAGCCTTTATAGATTAAAATCCTGATGTGGTTTATAAATTACAGAATTAATTTTTGGTGGCTTACATAATTATTTTGAGAAAGTTGTAAAAAAGAGTTTTTATATATCAGAAAGCTGGAAGGTATACTGTAGGCTTAATATTTATCATTCTACATAGCAGTTGGCATTCATTAGCAAACGCTGGGTTTTTCTCTCCCCGTTATCAATCATATTATTACCAGAAAACTCATTTATATGAATTCCAAACCACTAATAAATCTATCACAGGGATTGAAAAGTTCAAAAGAGAGTATTTACTTTTAAAAAAAAAAACACAATTTATCTTTCAAAGAAGTAACAAATATTAATTAAAAAAAATAATAGTAATTATCTGGTATCAGAGACTGATAATATTAATTATGACAGAGTACCGCCAAAACATTAAAAGAAACATTTAAATTAAACATACATGAAAATACAAATCTCTACCTATTATTAACAGGAACGAAGTTTCTAGGGGGAAAAAAACTAATTGCACAACATAAGCATGTTAAAACTTTTAGTTATTTTTGAAATGTCCACACACACTCACAAAAGTTCAATACCTTTTTTTATAAAAATTAGTAAATAACTAAATGAATGTTAATTACTCAGATGATCAGATGATATTGGGCACGAAGTTACAGGTTGAAGTTTGATACAGAGCTTTTCAGTTCTCAGTCTATCATTTTAGTATTATATTAAACGCCATGAGATTGTATAAAAATTAAACGACATACATAGCTATAATGTAATGATAGTTCACCTTCTGCAAGATGTTAGAAGTAGACAGAAACCAGTCCTATCTTGCATGACAGCAATATTGAACGATATAGAAATGTTGCAGGAGTTAGCAGATGAAAGTAGAAAAGTAGGACTAAAGATGAATGTTAAAAAGACTAAAGTAATGTTTAATCGATTTGCTCAAAATATGAAAATAAAGAGTAATTATGAAGAATTAGAAGAAGTTAACAGTTACAAATACCTTGGTCAGATTATTAATACAGATGGAAACATAATGGAGGAAATTAATCATAGAATTAAACTTGGTTGGAGTGCTTTTGGTAGAAATAACTTGATACTAAAAGGAAATATGCCTATGTGTTTGAAAAGGATGGTTTTTAACAAATGTGTTTTACCAGTTCTTACTTATGGATCTGAGACTTGGACACTTAATAGAAGAGCAATACAGAGACTTCAGACCACTCAAAGGAGTATGGAGAGATGTATGTTGGGAGTAATAAGAAGAGATCGAAAATGCAATGTATGGGTAAGACAACAAACAGGTGTTACTGACCTTATTGAAAAAAATTAAAAGATTGAAATGGAGTTGGGCTGGACATATTGCCAGAAGAGATGATAATAGATGGACAATTGAAATTTTAAACTGGATTCCAAGAGATTGTAAAAGACCCAGAAAGAGACCACATGTGAGATGGATGGATGAAATAAGAAAATGTGCAGGGGTGTTGTGGAGAAGAGAAGCTAAAGATCAGAGAAGATGGATTAAACTTGGAGAGACCTTCATCCTGCAGTGGATTGATAATGGTTGATGATGATGATGATGATGATGATAGAAATGTCACCTTGAATGCGGAGATTCAGGTGTTTGAGATCTCTAACTCAACAGAAGAGTGAAAGTTGTTCTCAAAATTCGTGCAAAGTAAAAAAAAAAGTGGTCCATGTTTAAGTACTAATGAATAATTATGATACAGTAAAACTGAGTTGAGGGATGCATGAGTAAAACCAAAAACTTGAAAATATATATCTATATTTCATTATATTAATTGATGAATTTAATCTAACAAAATATATTACAAAAATCTAACCCACTAGTGAATAAGTGGTTTTTGTATTGCATTATTAGATCTAATAACTTTCAGCTGCTTTAACTAAACACATTTTTAAAAATATAGATATATTATTAAACATATAATAAATATATAATAACTTTAATTTAGACTATCTGTAGAAATTTTCCACCCTTTTTTAAATGGCAATATTTGATGATAAAAATAAACAATTTCTGCCGGGCATATGTTTTTGTTAACAGTTGATGTAATCAGTAGCCTGAAAGTTATCTGGAACCTCACCAAACATAGCATTCAATTTCTATTTGATCCTAAGTGCAACATTCAATATGATATGCATATTTTTATATAGTTCAAATAATATTTTATTTTCATTTATACACGTCTTTAACAATGTTTTATTTGTGGATAAATTGATAATACATTTTAAAATATACTCTAATAATTTATTTTATTTTATTTTTTCAGTTTTATGAAAGCTTTAAAGAACAAACTTTAATTTATATTCAAGAGAATATTTCAAGAAATTAATAAAATTATTCCTATTACAAATATGTGTGTGTTTTTTTAAAGTTAAATTTTTTATTGAGTATATTCAAGATTACATATTAAAAAAATTCAGAAAATATATTTCTTTATAAATAGATAATACAGGCATATAAAATGGGTTACATGTATTAATAAAAAAGTACATTTAATGCATATGAGAGAAACAAACTGTTTATAGAGGTAAAGGAAGAAAAACAAGCCTTCAGCATGTATGATGGCTGAATGAGATAATGCCCTGACTTTATTTCTGACTTCTAATTATCTTATTGTAAAGCATGGACTGCAAGTTACTGGAAGTCGGATTGAAACAAAAATGGCATCTCAAAAATCAAAGGATAAACATAATGAGAATAGTAATCCTAAGAATAGAGAATGCCAAGTGACCTGAAAAGCAAACTGATTGCAAGAAGTGGAAATCTGGTTAGTAAAATAAAAAGTCAATGAGAGTTGAATATTTTAATGTATAAAAAGAGAGAGCATTACTGGTGAAGAAGTCTTAATTAAAATCATAGAAAATGAAAGTAAAAAAAGAGTTTGAAAAAAGATGAGATTGGTCTGGAAAATAGGCTAACAGAATAGATTTGGTTATAGGTACAGGTAAACAACATTAAATGAAAGGCACTATGATGACAGATAAAGGGTATTAAAAGACTCAAAAAATGCTCTATTATGGATTAATACACCCACCCCAGTAGCTGGAATATTAGAAGTGGAGACAAATAAACACTCAAACTTCCCAAGATATCCTACAGAATTGATATTAGAGTGCATAGAAAATTTGGTCACAGAGAAAAAAGTTATATGAGAAGAGAATTGAGATATCTATTTGCTGAAAGCAAACATCTGTTGTAGTGAATTCAAACCACAATAACTGGAAATGCAATATATGGAATAGGTAGATAGAAGGGCCATGTATTCCTAAACAGCAAATATACAAACAACATAAATAACAAAAACAAGAACCTTTTAGAAAAAAAGAAATGAATAAGGACTACACCCTGATATGTCAAATATATATCACATGGATCAATAGTAAACCTAACTTAAAACTCAGATGAAATCAGAAGAGAGATAAATAATACCAATACATGATTAAAAAATATAACACACTAACTGGAGAACAAAAAATGTAAATCAGTGTTCATTTAGTGAGTTCAGATCTATATGACTATACAAATAAATGAGCTTGGGTTGGAAACATTAAGATGTTTTCATCTTGGGATCTTGGCTTCATAGTTAACCAAATAGGTAAAAGGTGGCTACTGGAATGTTGCATTACAGCCTTAGGTCTTGATGCAGTGCTTCCAAACAAAGGCTCTTTGCTGATGAAAGCCATAAGCTAGAAACTAGTCTGGGGATATTGGATGAGTAGCCACTACATAGAAATTTTATGCATAAATCTTCCTGCATCCATTGTTTACACTACTGTATAGAGTTTGGTACTCTTATTAACAACATATGTAAGCATATGAAATGATGATCGTGATTAAAACAATATATACAATGTTTACATCATTATTCAACAGATAATTCCTCTGTCTTTTCAAAAAATCATTATGTCATTTAAAAGAGAGCTCTAGTAAAATAGAGTGGTTTTAAAAAAATATTTGCATTATAGTATTAAATTGGGCTTTAAAATTATAAATAGTCTGCAGTTACAATGCAACCTTACAAGGTGAGAATTGAACTAAAGATATACCTAGATGTGACTGCTTAAATCATAATAGATTCAGTAACATGTTTTCTAAATTTTTTTTTTGGTGATCAATAGTTTTAATTTTTTTCAATCTTCCAATTCTTATATTTGTAACAACTCTGTTTCCATATTGTAAAATTTATATCATAAATTTTTAGCTCTGAAAGGGCAACTTAGGCCATACATATTCTATTTACCAATAACATAATATCCTGCTTTAGTAGGCAATGGTACAATTAGCAAAATATTATTCCAATTTAAATTTGTTGTTTTTATAGCATTCTTTCATAATATTCATCAAATATCTGAGTAAACAGTGAATTTCATAGTTAGTTCTAGAAGGAAAGAATTTTTGTTATTATATTAACAATAATGTCTGACAATAGTCTTGATTGTTAATTTCAACATATTAAATAGATTAATCATTTTAGATAATAAAGCTCTACATACTTCAGTACTAATAATTTACACCATTTTAATCCAAAAGAGACGGAGTTTATCTCACAGGGATATATAATTAATGTCAAATTTTTATTAGGTCTCCTTATCTTTTTGGGATGTTGTTAAATGTGTATGCCTTCACTCCTAAATATGTTAATAATACCTAAAAGATATTTCTATTTAATATATTGTAATGGTCAGAAAATAGCATATAGAGATGCACAAGAATTGGAAAACAAATTGTAGATAAAATCTATTAATTGTTGACTAAAATAATCATTATTTGGATTAGTGCCTTGATTAATTCTTGTTTCGTTTTTATCATACAATGATTATGATATAAATTATTACGAAAGAGGGAGATACTATTTAAGTTAATCTTTAGGAGAGAGATACAAATTTAAGTTAATCTATTAATAATTAATCCAGCTTTTTGGAAATTCAACTGCTGAAAGAAATAAAATTTCCCTTTTTCCTATTGTTTAGTCTTCCATTCTTGTTCTTCGGTTCCAAAATAATATAATAAATAAATAATTATTCTATTATTATAAGTTTTAAAGACTAAGATTTTCAGTTACTGACCCGTTCAAAAAATCTAGATTGTTTTTTCTCCCTGTCTTCTCACTTATGAACTATTTTAAATTCAAAAAATCTTTTTGAGTTTCTATGTTCCATAGTGTTCTATTAAATAAAACCAATTATAATAAAAGTTTTAACAAGGCTGTAAACCTTAGCAATGAGCGTCTGAAAAAATTGTCACTAGGGACCTCTGTAGGTCTTTAAAACACATGCTTACGCTATGAAGAAAAGAGAGAATCCCTTCTTTACTTCGACCTACTTTTATATATAAATAGGTGAAGCAGAAGTGTTTTGATCTAAGAGTGTGAAGCATGTGTTTTAAAGACCTACAGAGGTCCCTAGTGACGATTTTTTTCAGACGCTCATTGCTAAGGTTTACAGCCTTGTTAAAACTATTACTGAAATAATAGTGAGCGTTTAATAAAATTTATAATTACAATTATAATAAAGTAAAAATAAAATAACAAAATTTTATACATAAATATTTTTCCTTTTTTTAAAATAATAATTATCAGAATGATATATTTTATTTATTTATTTTATCAAATCAAAATTAATCACTAATAATATTAATATACTTTATATATATATAAACTACAAATAAATATATGAATTTGTGTGTATTTGTCTACATTTGTGCCACATGCATACATATATTACTACTACTCTCTTTATGAACAGGTTATTTATCCATAGTCAAGATAAAAATTATAACTAACTTTAATAACTATTTTTTACTTTTAATAACAAAATTACAAGACTATCTACAAAAAAACGAGTTAAATAAGATAACACTTTATTTCATTTTTTTATTAGAGTATTATTCTTCCTTGTTATAGACTGTCATCTTAAATTAATTGCTACAATTTCCTTTCTTTAAAAAAAAAACAAAGAAAACAATTATCTATTAAAATTATTTCCTTAACAGGAATGCCCAATTGTGTTTCTCTTCAAATTTTTGATCTAATTTTTGACTATTTTCTCTATCAATAGACGTGACGCCTGCTTTGACATTTCCAAACATTGGGCTATCTAAATCATTTGCTTATCGCTTTTATTTCTCTGTTCTGCATTTCCATTATCGCTATGAATATGAGGCAAACGGCCTGCCTCGAAAGGCTTAGCGTTTAATATTTTTTGCACTCTGTATAGCTTCTCTTTCAAGCGCTTCATACGCTTTTAATTTTATATATCAAATTTTTGATGTAACTTTCGTAAAAAGATATCCTTCATTTCTTCTCAAGACAATTTAGGTTTTGATTCTTCTAAGTCTGATTTTATAATTTGCTCTTCTATTTTCTCTATTTTTTTTTTTTTGTAATCATATGCATAGCTATAATGGCAGATATTATGATGGGTTTATTACATAATTTTTTCATGATCTCTTTATTATCATCATCAGAATATTTAATATTTGTTTCATAATATATAGTACTAGTATTCTGACCATAAGCTTAATGTAAAGGGTGAGGAGATGTGACGTGAATATGTAATGGACAAGCAACTTGACTTGCATGATACTCATAATAAAAAATAGTTGCAAATTGAAATGGATTGCAATCCATTTTCAACTAAGAGACCTTTTTTGACTATTACAATTTTGGTTTTCCAATCATGGGGCCATGATAAACTTAGATCCCTGAGAGTAAAAGTATGGATCTTGATAAATAAATACCCCTGAGTCAAAGCTATGTCTTTTGAAGCTTAAACTTGAAGTAAGATAACTAATTATTTTGTCAAAATGCACATGTCAGTAGTTCTTTGATTGCATGTTTGATATTTTTCCTACAGTTTGAGAAAAAAAAACTGTAATAAATTTGTAATAATGATACAAAACTCTCTACACAGTAGTGCCAATGGTGATCATGTGATATTTTGATGGTTTAATAAATTTTTGAATTGAAAGATGTGATAAACAGATTTAAGCAATTGTAATGAACCAATGGATAATCTAATATTTTAAATCCACTGTCTATTTTGTTTTTTGATAATCTTTGATATGTTAGTTAAGACAGAATAGACTGTTCTCTTGAAGATTCTTTTTTAGACATAAAATAAATCCTTGTGAAGATTTATTTTGTGAATTTTTACTTTAAAGAATCATTGGACTAAAAGATATGCTAGTTACATGTAAAAGAACTTGTTCTATATTTCCATAAGAGGTTATGTGCATTATGATTAATATCTAGTTTATCAATGAAATGTCGATACCAGGGGTTTAATTCCTGGTTTATTATATTTAGATTTGTTCAGAATTTCTAGAGGTAAAATACTTAGTTTTTGCTTATTTGATGGTTTATATTAGTAAATCCAATTTGGGGTCATTAAAGATTATGTTGTTAAGAGAAATATACTTTGTTAATTCACTATCACAAGTTTTAAAAGAAAATATTGTCAACAAACTTTTATACTTTTATTGATAATCTTACCATTGATGATTCTGACATGGAATCTATTAGGCAAAATTGGAGAATAACATTTTGAGAAAAGAGAATAGTGATGTATGATGAAAGAGAGAAAATACAGGTATGATGAAATATACCCATTTATTTGAGATGAAATAAGATCAGAGACCATACCATGAGATAATTTTGTTTGGGAAAGTCTAATAAAGTATATTAAAAATAATTTAATTAATAAATAACAGATTATAATTTTAAAAGAAAATAAGAAATATATGGAATGGGAGAGACAAGAGTATTTAAAGTATATATCCAGTTCTTCATGAAAGTTATAGTTGATGGGTAGAGGTAAATTTCAACCTCTTTCTTCTACTAAAACATTGTTACAATAGAAAAAATTTTAAATTAATGAGGAAATAGGAATAGAATTAGAATCCAATTCATCAATTAGATGAAGTAGCAAAAGATGAGAATACAACGCAAAAGGAAAATGATTTGAGCCAGATAATGATGATATTAATGCAAATATGGCAAGGACAAAAACAAATGCAACATGATTTAGGAAATAGAAAAAAAAAATGCAACAAGAAATAAAACAGTGAATAGAGAATTTGTATCAGAATATGTGAGAAATAATTGAAAATAGTGATCAAGTAATGTATAAATCTTTCATAGATTTTAATGGAAGAGGAACAATTGAACTTTAAGAAGGAATTGAATATACAAAGTGAGATATCAAATGAAGTAAATTAAATAAAAGAAGATACAAAGCAAAAGAAAACAAAATTAATCAGTGATAGATAAATAAGCTAATCTAAAATAAATGAAACAGAATTAAATGAAAAGTAACATTTAGATAAATGAGTACACAAGTTACGAATAATGAAAAATAAATTAAAGTTTATTGAAAAGGCCATGGTTGTAGATAATAAAAAAGTAATAAATTCATCAATAAATATTAGTGAGTTTTTTTTTCAAAGATATAAAGTAGAAAAGAATCTAGTTATATGATAAAATCACATTAAAAACGAATCAGATAGTATTCAAGGACAAGTTTATATTAACTACACAAATTTAGAGAATAAGCTAGATAAAATGGAAGTAGATATAGTAGTTATTGGATTTACAGCTGACATGAAAAATGAAATAGATTTTATGAATAAATTAAAATTATGAACTTGAAGTAGAGATAGTAGAAAACATTTCTGAAGAAGTACAAAGAGAAATAAGTAGAATAGAGGTGAGTGAAGATTTAAATTTATGTTAAGTAGCATGAACTTTCAGAAGCTCAAACTGATCAAAAAAAATAAATGACAGCCGAGGTTTTTCAGAAAGTCATGAAATAGAAAAATAGTTACCAAGATATAGTTAATAAGATAAAAAGTGAAATACAAATTAATGTAGAAGGAAAGAACATGGGAGAAACAATCTAAGCTGTTGAAGTGGAGGAATAGCAAATAAGTTTGTCTCCGGAATTTATAATAAATTAAGGATCTATTTATTTATTTTGGAACATAAATAAAAATGAGTTTTAAATTAAATAAAAAAAAAAGAAGGGAGATATATTTATTTCTCTCCCATTTACTAAGATTTTCATAGCTCAATTAATTATTATTGGAGTAAGGAATTAGCGTAAGTTTATGTTTCTCTCTCTTTCAGCTTATAGCTCATTTAGTGATGATTTTACTATAAAGACAAAGCGTTGAATACTCTGAAACACTAATTCAAATAATCATTATACTTCAATTTTCAAACAATGCCATGATAAGTTATACTTTTGGACTGGATCATAAATATTGGGCCAAAGAAAAGAAAATATCATCCTTGTTAAAACATCCCAAACATTTTTCTATTAGTGCACTTTTAACACATTAAATGATTCAAATGGTATATTGTTTTATTATTAATTTCTTAGTTTTATTTCAAAATATTATAGACGGAAAAGTTAAAACATTCTAGAAATAATAATTCACAAATTTTGTTTAGTATTTATTAACCTTTAAAAAAATGTATTCAATTTAAAGAATAACATTAAAAAAATATATATTGTTAGGAAAATATTTTTATTAATTGTTTATACGCATATTTTTGAATACCTATAAATTTTCAAAACAAATAGTAAAAAAATCAGTATACACTTTTATAATCGGATATTGTTTATAATCTTTTAAAATAACAGTAGATAAATGGTAGATAAATATACACTTAGAAATATTCATTTTTGTGCTATATAAATAGAATTTATTTGGTCAAACTGAGCAAATATTTTTATTTTTACATAGATTGGTAAAGAAATTTTATGTCATGACCTTAAATTTGAATATAAATTTGTATTAGAGGAACAAGACCAGCTTTTATGCATTAAGCAAAAATATTATTGGGTGTCCAGTATGAACTTAAAAACTACGCTGATGATGTACTAAGCACAATAATATTGCTAATGAGTACATCAGTATTAAATAGTAAATAGATATAAATGAAATATTTTATAAAAGCAAAATGAAAAATATATGTGTCTTTGATAATATAAAAACCTTTTCCGCTTTAATAGAGGATGTTTTATAAAATATTTCTTCTCAGGTTCATAATTGCAGCATTTAACAAATAAACATACAAAGAATTAACCCCTTTTGCTAACACCCTATTAATCAACATGTAACAATAGTAGCAATAATAAATTTATATTTTGAAAGATAAATCATAGATATTAAGCAAACAATACCCAATGACAGTAATTGATGTTCGTGGTCAAAATAATGTTCATTATTATTTTGCAAATATTTGAAGTTATTTTACAGCGTGTGTAAATTTTTAGTGTTGGAATCCTACATCTATTTCTAACTTGTATAAATAAATATATATTTATTTGTTTATTTTTGCCAAAGAATATAGTAATAATTAATAGAAAAGAAATACGTATAGAAAGTTTTGCCTGTTTTAATAAGAAAAGAAGTTATGAGTAGCCAGTTTTAGGATAAATAAAATGAGTGTAGAATGTCGCACACACCAAAGAATATAGTAATAATTAATAGAAAAGAAATACGTATAGAAAGTTTTGCCTGTTTTAATAAGAAAAGAAGTTATGAGTAGCCAGTTTTAGGATAAATAAAATGAGTGTAGAATGTCGCACACATCAGGTATTTGTTTATTTATTATTATTTATTTACTTGTTTCATTATTAATTTAATTTGTTATATATTTTGTTCATGTATGTACTGTAATAAAAATTTGTATTATTATTATCAATTGCTATGTTAGCTGTTGATCTCAATTCCATATATGTATTTATTTTATTTTGAACCTAATGCATATTTGTAGTAACATATATTATATGTTTATTACACAATTTCATCATGTTCTCTTTATTATCACATCAGAATATTTAATATTTGCCTCATGATTTATAGTACTAGTGGGCTAATTATAAAGTTAATATAACACGGTAGAGATATGTAGCATAATTATGTAATAAACAAGGTGACTTGCATAGCGCTCGTAATTTAGGAATATTTGCAATTTAAAATAGACTATAATTCATTTTCAAATAGACCTTTTCCAACCGTTATATGTTTGTGTATTATTGTCTACAAGAATGAGTAGATAATTATTACGGACATTAATATTTAAATATTTATTAATTATCCACATATTATTGTGGATTAAATTTTTTATATTACTATTTAAATATTATTGTTATATGTATGCGTGTGTTTAATATGTATATATTGTATCAATCGCGAATCTGATCAGATCGCCAGATATAAATAAAAAACTAAAATAGGGCAAACGTATGTAGGAATTTGATTTAAGAAAATAATTTAAAATAAAGACTTCGTTATTATAGTATCATAGTCACAAAAGGTTGAACAAAATGTAGATTAAGTAAATAAATATGTGTTATGTAAAAGTATGTGCCTCTAAATGTATATGTTAGCGGACAAATTTTATAGCGTTATTGAATATTTTGCATTGTTCGTTTATTTAAACGTTTAAAATATTTTGACCTGTGAGAAAAATTGAAAAGATGGTTGTGTGAGCGAATTGTGCAAAGCTGGAAACTAAAATAATTTTCATATTTAATATTTGTACAAACATTAGGAGCTGTATAAAATTTTAGCAAGTGCTACAAATACTCCTTAGCTATCAATATAGCAGTTAGCATCATGTTACAATTGATTGCTTAATAGGTGACATGGTGCTGGTATAATCACACAACATTTATTTACATTTGCTGATATTTGTATTCATATCCTAGCAAATATTAGTTTTCTATGAAAATATATATACATATATGCATATAAATAATAAATACCTATTCTCATGACACTTATTCTACTCTTTTAACTAATATCGCAAAATGTAATTTTAATAATAATAATCGAATAGTTTATTACTCACAAATTCATAAGAAGTTCAAGCAATCGGAAACAAAACAGGATTGTGATTAATCGATCTTGAGATTCCGAATCTCCCATTTTAACACTGCATCAAACATATAAAGTATAATTTTTACTGGAATTATGGGATGCAACAATTAGGGCTATATTATGAATTTTTTAGGACCTGAATCCATTAAAAATTGATCTTTGTATGTATTATTATTAAACATAAAGAAGCACAAAATTATTAATTTTTAATTAATATATCACGTGTTATTTCTTTAATAAAATTTTAAACGGGAGAGTTCTACTTCATTTACATCAGTGGATTCCAATATTCTTTTCAAGGTTTTTTATAAACTTATCGCTATTGACATGCCTTTCAATTTCTCATCTAAAGATCATCTCTGTAAATAAAAATTATTATAACTACTAATAAGATAGTCTTATTCATATAAAGCTTTGGATATTGTATATTATTCAATGTTATTTTTTTAAAAAAATTGTAATATCTTTTTTAATTTGAAACTTCACTAAATTTGTATTATTCAATCTCAAGTCAGCAGACAAGCATACTAACTGTGGATTATAATTTTTATATTTTATTACTATTTAAGTATTATTGCTATATGTAAGTGTGCTTTATATATATTGTGACGATCTCGAATCTGACTGGATCGTCAGATATAATGTTAATTGAAATTAAAATAGTGCTGCTGATGAACAAATTGCAATTGCCTCAATATAAATATTTCCTAAGGATATACTCTACTGCTTAGTGATATAATATATATATATATATTTAAGAGATTCCAACTCAGACTTTCACACAACCCTCAACTCTTCATGACATCTCATATTGCTGACCCAGAATGACTAGCATCAACATAGATAGGATGACAACTTTGGCACTAATGTGGGCTTTGAACATTCCATCATCATATTTTCAAAGAAATGGATGGCTGAGGAGTTGTGGATTGGAGTGGTTTGAAGCCTGAAGATTGACTGTCTTAATATAGGGCTAAGCACTGACTGTATATATGTTTGGAGATAGTAATCTGGACCAACTGTTGATTATTGGTTTAGCATGAAATATGTATATTGGTGATTATTTGTCTTTTCAACATGTGTGTGATCACGTGGGTCAGCAATATGAGATGGCATGGAGAGTTGAGGGTTGTGTGAAAGTCTGAGTTTGAATCCCTTATATATTACAGTATATATGTGCAGATGTGTGTAAGCCAGCACAGTGTATTAAATATATATATATATTATAATTCTGCATTCACAAATATATCTAATTATTTCCAGAGCTGCTGAAAACTTTTAAGTCTTACATTATCATCAAACAGCCATTTTTATTTAAATTTTATTTAGAACATTCACGTGTGTATTGTATGTATGTATGTAATAAATTTGTATATACACATACATCTTAGACAGCTAGTGCTGGTAAATTTATATTTTCATAATACTTTTGACAGTTCTTTGAACTAATAGTATTGTAAAATAATTTTTATGTGAAAGAATAGAATGCATTATCAGGATGCATATTATAAATTTAGTTAGGATATGATTGTTAAAAATTACTCTTTATATAAAGTATTGTTCTTGTGCTAAGTGCTGATATACATATTCCTGAAATTTGACTTAATAAATTAAATTTATTTTTGTTTTAATTTAACACCTATATCTAAATTTTTGTTTTAATTTAACACCCATATATTAATAGGTGTGTAGTATATATTTTGTCACTGATAAATAGCATTTTATTTTAATTAAAAATATTTAGTTCTCTATTTATTTCTGAACGTTATTTGAGTGATATTTTTTCTTTTATTATTCATTAAATTTTGCCCCACATACATTAAAATTTGTTAAAATATTAAACAACTAATTAATAATTTAAAATACAAAAGAAAATTTGTTATAAATAAATATATTACATTAAAAAAAATCATGATATGTTTTCGCTTTTCTTTTTTATCTTTTAGTTAAATATGTTTTAGTTCAGCAATTTATTTCTGAGTGTTATAGTATACAGCATTGCGTAAAGGAGTATATTTTAAATCTTGATAGAAATTAGAAGTATATTAACACACACAGATTTTAAATTGGAACAATAATTTGCTAAGACATGATTTGAAAAAAATAATAATAATTACCCAAAATTTTGTGTTTAAAATTTTTTTTTCTTTTTAATTTATGGTAAATTTATAAATATATAAAAAATCTCCAGTAATTATTTTTCCAAATTATTTGAAATTTTTAATTATTAATAAGTAAACGTAGATATGATTCAGTTCACAAAAATAACAAAATCATGTATAATATTTAAAATAATAATAATAAAGTCTTTCAGGATGTCGATAAAAATTTCTTTATTTATTTATGAACTTATTGACTGATTATTGAAAAAGTTAATTATGAATTTAATAATTGAAAAAATAACTCGAACCGTTAAATCCTTTTGCTTCATTCAAACTTTGTCTCATAATTAATAAAACTTATAAAATATTTAAATTAATTATTTCTAAGATTATTTTGATAATAAAATATTTATCTATATTCTAAATTTTTTTTTTAAAAATTAAAAATTTATTAGTCTTAATATTTCCTCAAATTATAAATAATGGGATTGAACTATTGGGAAAATATATAGAATGTCTTAGTTTTTAAAAATAAATTACAAGTTAAATATAAATAATATTCATATTGAATAATAAAAATAGTGGCTTTTTTTTTGCTTCTTAAATAAAATGGAAATATAAATCAATCTCAATAGCACAAATAATGGAATGATAGCTATTTTGTTGACAATTTATCACAATTCAATGATTACTTATATTGATACCACGCTATGATTCAGCTATAGTTCTCCTAAATAAAATGTAAAAAAAAAAAAAATTAAAACTCAAAACCAACATAATAAAATTTCTGTAATTGTTCCCAATTCAATTAAAATAAATAGGCTCTTTATGTTTAATTTCATAAAGATAATAAAGTGATACAAATAGAAATTTATGCTTTAGCACCAATATCCAGTTATGCTCTAATTATAAATATTTATTATTCAAACAAATTATAAGCTAACAATATACTTCTAGTACAATATAAAAAATTTAATAATGCCTCCAATTAAAATAATATAGTATATAAAACAAAATTAATCAAATAGAACTTAAGTAGATTGCTAAGTACTAAAATTTAAGATAACTTAATTGAATACAGCTTATCACTTGTTAAAGTAAAACACCCTTTTTTTATAAATAGACAATTTCAGGGTAAAGTTATATTCATTAATCTTGAAAGGATTTGAGTGATTTTTTATCCTTGTTTACTCCTATAGCTAAGCATATCTCGATTTTCATTTAATGATCAATCTTTGATAGTTACCTGGATTGTGTAGAGACCAGCTACCTGAAAGAAAAATGTAAAATCCCTTGAAAAGAATTTTACTTGGCTCAGATTTAAAACCTAGGTCAAGATGTGGTAAATATGCTGCAACTATAAATGTCCCTTATAGCATCATTATATGTTTGCCTATTAATATTAGCATTTATAAAGATTTACTAGTACTATCAGTAAAATGTATTGTTTTTTTTTTAAAGTTTTATCTTAAAACAACAGTAAAAAATTCATGCCTTATTTATATATAATCATTTAATTAAAAAAATCCACATTTAATTAAATAATTTTGGCATTATTAACAATTATGATTACCTGGAAATTCAGCAAAGCATTTTAAATTCCTGAAAGCATTTTTAGACTGTACTTATGTAAGTATATCAGACAAATATTCGACAGACTACATATTTTATAATACGAAAGTAATACTTTATAAGAGGTCTTGAAAAGTCTTGAAACTGTGCATGTTAATTCTTGTTTAGAATTAGATGTGGTGAGTAGAACTGCACTGGCAGAGAAGAAATATTTATTGCTTAATTACAGTATTCTTACAATTAATTTATATATTTCTGTATGTTGCACCAATTCTATCATTTACTTGAATTGTTAAATATAGAAAAATTCAAATTTCATTTATACTTATGGCACAGACTCTAGTGTAAAACTCTCAATGTTTCCATAAATATTCTTCTTCATAGTTTTACCTCACAAGATCAGATAAATATTGATGGCTTGACTAGTGAGGATCAATTAAACTTGTAAAATAATGTTTAGATTCATAAATATAAATAATGAATTTAAGGTAAACCTCTAACCAATTAGGCTATTCTAAAAAGCAATAATTAATAGATATTTTATAGGCTTGACCATCAGGATCCTCCCAATTTTTTCAATGTTTTCTTTTATGAGCAATGTTAATGAATGATTTCTAAATATTATAAATTATCACACTAGATTAACTTCCAAGCATTATGGATTATCACATTAGGTTATATCCTTAAACTTTCTCTCAAAGAAAAACAATGGAGTCAGAAGATACCTCATAAATAAGAATGTATATATGAACTACTGATTGATTCCTTATCACAATAGCTTGGCCAGCTGGAGTATCACCTTGAAATTAGTAATCACAAAACTAAAAAGCAACTGGCTGTTGCTAATTAGTTGATCAGCAAGCTCTTTAGAAGAAAGGACTGATACTATTGGAATAATTAAATCTATTTCATAAAGAAAAAATATTGTTCAAAGTTAAAACTTTTGATGGAACTATAGCTCCATCTAACTAAAAGTAAAATGCTATCACTACAAATCTTTAGTCAAGCATATATCTGTAATACTAAAGTATGTGTAATTAGATACCAACCAGTAACCACCTAAACATTCACAATAAAGATAGTAATCAATATTTCTCATTGCTGTCAAGGCAACTGTCTCACCTTTTAATAACAAGAATGGAAATCCATTCTTACTAATGGTCCATTGAATATATATGGACACTTAAAGATTGCAACTTGACTACAGAGTATGAAATATTGATACAATGAAGTTTAAATAAACCTCTTTAAACATGAAATAAACATGTCACTGTAATGCAGACTAATAAATAATCAATTATAACATAGCAATACTTTTAAATTGCTCATGTATTATTTAGAAATAACTATGTGTAAATGAAAAAAAGCAGATTGACTTTTATAGGGTATGGAAATATAAATATACTTATCCTTGCTTGATTGTCAAAAAAAAAAAAAAAGAGAGAGAATAAAGTAATATATCGCTTTATTCCAAGCCTTGGATTTTCTGACAAGTGGAGGAAAATGATGAACTTCAAACTCAAGCCAGTTAAAATGGAATAAATAGTAGTTTGAACCATATACTTCAATAAACAAAAGTAACAAATTGTATTTATATGTTGGACTATTTTCATCATCTAATATGAGTATTGAATGTCTGTAGAAAAAATTAACTTTATTTAAATATTCCAAATACATTCAACTGGTAGTAATAACTCACAGGTTTGTATATGCACAATGTTTTGAGAACTATTATTCTCCCCTCATCTTCAGGTGTTGCTGGCCTGACCAGTGTCAGTAGTAGCATGAAAATTGAATCTGGACCATTAAATTATTTGAGTATTTAATTTTTAAGATAACACTTTAACCAAATGAACTATCTTGCCAAAGTATCTTAAAATTTTTTACTCAAAGAATCTAAGAGTCCAGGTTCAATTCCCATGCTAGTACTGTCACTGGTCAGGCCAGCATCACCTGAAGAAGAGGGAAGAATAATCCCTCTTGAAACTTTGTGAATATACTAACCTGTGTGTTATTACTAATAGATGAAGGTATTTGGAATATTTAAATAAAGTTAAATTTTTCTAAACACATTTAATACCCATATTAAATAATGGAAATACTCCAATATATAAATAGAACTAAAACACTATCATTACAAACCTTCAAAAAATACAAGAGTTAAGAGATAGCATCTCATTCTATAAATCTTTGAAAAGAATAAATAGAAATCAAATAATATCCTATTTAGTTTTATGCAGTGGTTGGATACAAGATGCTATCAGAATGTAACTCATCAGAGGTATTACAATTCTAGCAATTTCAGCATTCAATTTCTTATGAATTTCCAAGGACTCATGCAATTCATTTGTTTTTTTATCACAAATATTATAATTAAAAAGAGCTTAAAAGTATAGATAAATGAAAGAAATCAAACTAACTTATATAGGCTGTGAAATATAAATGCATATAGGGCATTTTATTGTCAGAAAAGAAATCAAGAATAAAACTATATGCTGCTTAACCTAAGTCTTGGACTTTTTTTAAATAAGATTTAATTTCTCTGACAAATGTGGAAATAAAGTGTTTTTCAAATTGGTTACACATGGCATAAGAGTGAAAATTCTGCATATTTTACTTAGTAATATAAAATACAATTTTTAACAATTGTTAACTATTATGAATACTTCACATGATCAACATCTCATACTAGCACATAATTGTTGTAAACAAAGGCAAAACTCTCCATACAGTAGTGCCACCTTGTGCCAAACAGAATAATCAATGGATGTCAGAAACTAGTCTGGGAATATTGGATGAGTAGGTACTAGACAGGGATTTTATGCACAAGCCTTCCGGCATCCATTGATTATTCTGTTTGGCACAGGGTGGCACTACTGTATGGAGAGTTTTGCCTTTGTTTATTATGAATACTTGTGAGTTTTTAGGTGAACCAAGATGACAGCTCATATTTTTGATAAATATACAGTTTCAAGGGCCTACAAGCTCAAAAAAATGTGTTACTCTGTTTATAGTAGTTACTGAACATCTAAAAAATTTTCAGCTATCCATAAAAAAGATACTAAGTTCTAAATTACTAATTGCCTTGCCCACAACTTAGAAAAAATACACAAATTACTCGAAGAAATGAGTGGTGTTAATGATGGCATTTAATTTGCAATTATAAATGCAGCTATTTCCATAATTCAGTTTTAATTAATAAATATTTTTTAGAAAAAATTGATTATTTAAACTTTTCATTCAAGTCTGTTTAGAATACAATATTTTGAGTGGTATTAGTCTTTTTTATTCTCAGGTAGGGGTCAGGCCAGTAACACTCGAAGAAAAGAGAATAATAATCCCACTCAAATTTTACCTTCTATACTACCTGCTTTATATTTCTAACAGTTTGATATATTTAAAAAGTTTAAGTAAAGTTTGAATTTTTCTAGAAACATTTTACAATTAAAACTAGATACTCAAATATGTTTTTTAATTAAAATGTATAGAAGCGATTCTCTGGAAAATGATTAACAAACAGGTCATCTTAAAAACATGCTTTATTTCTTTTTAACAGAATAATTAGATATGTTCAATCCAGATTTCCAGAATGATTTTATTCATGTGAATGTATATAGTAAAATTTATGGGTGATGTAGATGATACTTGACTCAGTCTCCACTCATTAAAAAGCCTTCAAAATAATTTTGGGCAGGCTTTTCTAAATATAAAACATTTTGTGATACTAATTATTATAGGACATATTATTAGAAGAGCTGATAATAGATGGACTGATGAAATCTTAAACCAAATCCTAAGAAATTGTAAAAGATCTAGGGAAAAACATCGTTTGAGATATATGGATGAAACAATGAAGTTTGCTAATATTGATTTAACCATATTGTGCATTGTTTTTTGCAAAGATTGGGTACAATATCTTAGTCTCACATATAACCTGGTTCAGTATCCAATAAGAACGTAACAAATGAGGCACATAAATAAGCAAGAAGCTCTTACTTATTTTTTTATTAGATGTCAAACTTAGCGCTATTTATTTTATATACGTAATCCTGAAATTTATTAGAATTTTTTTTCTTCTTAAGCTTTATGCATTACATAACTTTCTGACTAATTTCCGTGGTTATTTTATGTTATCAGGAAAGTAGATTTAATCTTAGTAGGTCAAAATTGTTTAAAGTTTCCAGGTTATTAAATTTTCTTTCTGCATTTGAATGATATTCTTCTGCTTTTATAAAATCATTTTTTAAAAAAAAAGAGATGAAGCTAATTATTGTTTCATAGTGTGTAGGTTATTTATTTCCTTATGAAAAACAAAAATCTAACTATTTATCATAACGTCCAATTTTGATTTGTAAATTCATAAGTCTTTGTTTCACTAGTTTGGTTTATAAGTTAATTTATTTTTTAATCTTTTTTAAATAACTAGATAACTTTTTTTTTTCAAAATAATCTTTATTTGCACAAAAAGTAAAATATACATTGTAATATAGAGTTCATGTTTACAATCATGTCTGATACATTAAAGACTAATTAGTTATTAAATTAGATGATGAGTACAAGATTAAAAGTAAAATTTATGTTATGTTACTTATCAGGGGTGATCTAATTTGGCATATAAATCCCATGGTGTGTAAAGTTTAAGTGTCATGAATAAATAATATACATGACCGTTGCTAAATATTTAATTGACTCCATGTTTGCTCAGCAAGACTAGGCAGGCATGTTCTTAGATCACTTTCTTTAGCTTTATATAATAACTTAAAAAAAATGGTCTTAATAGGACCAGCCAACTATCTATCAAATAATACCTTACATCTAATCTTCCATATGATAAAATTTATGAAAGTGGCCAGGCAGATGGAGCCAAAATTTCCACTTTTGAATGCATTATTAAGGTAGTCATTTGAAGAATTGTATCCTGTAATCCTCTGTAGGGCAATAGTCCATAACTGAGTCCACTATTCACATTGATAGAGTGTGTGTTCAATGGACTCATCAAATCTTCTACAAAGAGTACGCACTGTATCAATGTTGTGTCTCCTCTGATTACAAAGAAACATCCCAGTAGGCAAGGCTCCAAGGTTGACCTTAACCAAAAAATCCACAAACTTTGGTTCCAATTTCAGGAACTTAGTCAGCTTTATGAGATGAGGGATTGCAACTGAGAGAAGATTATCTGTCCTAGATTTACCAGAGTGAACTAATTGATAAGAACTCCAGTATGATATTTTTTCATCAAACATGGAGCTAGAGCTTTTTATACTATTAAAGACAATAGTTAATTGTTGTTGCATCCAGATATTTTTTTTATGAGGAGGTGGACGATCAGTGGGGATTATTTTTTCAAAAGGTAAGGGACTTCCTATGTTTGCATTGTCTTTGAAAACTTTAACAAGGATATTGTAAGTCCTCTGTATCAGAAAAATTTTAATCGACTGCAGTCCTAAACCATTAAGAGATCTTGGTTTTTGCAAAATATTAAGACTTATTGCTGGTGTCTTCCCTCCCCAGCACAGCTTTCTACATAAAGATTCAACCTTGTGGATGAAACAAATTGTTGGTGAAAAACCAGCTAGATAATAAATAATTTTTGGTAAAATCACAGAATTAAGGAGTGCAACCTTTCCAAACAGAGAAAGATAAATTTTAGATAGTGAATTAACAGTCTTTTCAATCTTTAAAATTAATGAATTTTCAAGTTCTTTTCTCATGACTGCTGGAGAAAAAGCAATACTAAAACCAAGAAATTTCTAGATAACTTTTCAATTCTATTATTTACAAAAATATTTTTATAACTGTGTAGATTTAAATCTGATATTATTTTCCAAGATCAGATTTAAACCCCCATATTTATAAAAATATAGGCACAATATGATATTCACATGCCACCTACATCAAATTGCTCAAATATTTTTTTTGTTTTTGCAGACAAACACTAAAACTTACCCATATTATTTTATTATCACATCTTTATTCTAATAATAGATAGATATTCATTTATTCACAAAGTTAGATGATTAGTTATGTTGGTTATAGAATTGATACCCAAACAAATATCCTAAGCCTGCTTTAAGATAAAACATGAATCAAGGATTAAACAGCATGACCTAAATGCCAAGTGACAAGTATAGCAATAAATACACTAATCATTAAGACTTAAGGGTTTGCTTCCCAGTCAACGTGTTGACATATAATAATAATAATAATAATAATAATAATAATAATAATAATAATAATAATAATATTATTATTATTATTATTATTAATAATAATAATAATAATAATAATAATAATAATAATAATAATAATAATAATAATAATAATAATAATAATAATAATAATAATAATAATAATAATAATAATAATAATAATAATAATAATAATAATAATAATAATAATAATAATAATAATAATAATAATAATAATCCAAAATAAGTAACCACACCACTCAGGATTGAGATATATCACATAGATTATGATTAAGGTATGATGAAAATAAATTTTTATATCTCCTTTAAATATATTTAAAATACATAATTTAATGTAATTGCACTCAGGAAAGGAGACTCATCATTTTTTTAATAATGCACATTTTTTAATAGTCATAGTTTTAAATTAATTCCTTCTAGAATGCATTCTAAACTTTGGTTTTTAGCCATCTTCAAAGCAAAAAATTTCTAGTAAAGATGATTTAAATGAATAATATTACAATTACCATTCAAAAAGATAAATTTATATGTGCAATATTTACAAACCTCCAAGTACAAAATGATTCTATGTTAATCTTCTAACTTTTTCTTCATTTTATGTATTTATAAAAGATTTCAATTTACATAGTAGTCTATGAGAATATAAAAATCAACCAGATTGTAAGCTTTCAGAATATATGAAATTAAACAATATGCTCTTATTTGTGACATCAAGGAAGAAGGAATATCCCATTCAGGCAGATGGGTACTAGAGGTGTATTAAAAGTGAATCATTTAACCCACAATGAGCACAAACCTAATGTAATCACTCTTGTAAATCACATTCCACATAGTTGAAAGTTAAGCTTTTCTGAAATAAAAGTCACCATATTACATTTATTGAACAGAACATAAAAGAATCTTCCCCTTGTTATGATAGGGTTAACAACTCATAATGATAGTTTCCAAAGAATCTATCCATTAAGGATATTAAAAGCAGTTTATTCAGGTTGAAACAAAACCAGGATCACTTTTTATAGTCAATATTTGTTCACCTAATCTCACAAATTACTCAAATATTTATAAAATCATTGGGTAATGCTTAACAAATAGAAAGACTATGGAAAAATCAAATTTTACAAGATCTACCCAAAAAATTTTGATAATTTTTACATAAGTTAGAAGTACTTCTAAAAAGAATTGCCATTTTCATTGTTAGCGAGATTGCAATTTTATATATGAGTCTTTTAAAGTCAAGATTTTAGAACAAGGAAAGCGTCATTTGAGCAGAATTTTAGGATTTTCTTTTATGACATTCCACTATTATCAATCTAATTAAATCTGTAGAGTTTCATGAATTTCAACTTATTTTTGATTGTCTTAACCCAGGAAAGTCTCCAAAAACAGATAGCATATTTTCAGAGTTTCTAAAAAATTGGGAACCTAAAGGCAAACATGATTAGCAAAAAGGTTCAGTACCATTAGTCATTAAACAATTCAAAACAAAACAACACTCTCCATATAGTAGTGCCATCTTGTGCTAGTGATCATGTGATGTTACCATTAGTCATCCAGAAAATTGCATAATAGTAAAAAAAATAATGTACTTAAAATCAAATAAACCTATTAATGATTTTAAAAATCCAAATAAGCTATTTGAAAGAAACCCATTAACAAGAATTCTATTAATTTTTGAGAGGTATCTAGTTCTTGGGTCAGAAAGAAGCTCCTGTACACAAGTGCTATCTTTGACAAGGTAAACTGAAATGGATTTTTCAAAATAAAAGTAGGTGCTACTTATTAACTGCAGTTTTGGAAGCCATTAATTTACATGCCAAAATGTCCTCCAAAAGAAAAATCCAAGAGTCATTAAAGTCATACACTAAGTAAAAATTTTAGATTTGCATCTAACTTTGAGTTTGGTCCCCCAGATACAAAATGTGGAAATTCATCTATGTGAATAACATTGCTTTGACTTCACAAAAGATGTATTTTCTAAAAATAAAAAAGTCTATTAAATCTTAATCCAATAAAGAGATTATGCTCAATAATAGGGAAATTGAAAACATCTTTATTTTTTTATTGCAATAATTAATATTTTTGACACTAACTTTTTGCAACAAGAAAATGAATATAATCTGACTTCATACTACTTAAATGTAACCTTGGATCATAGTCTATATTCCTCGTGAATAGATCTAAATTATAAATAATTTTTAGGAATAATCTCTGTGGAAAAATGGAGGATATCACTTGGGGTCATGATGTAAACATTTTATGGATAATTATTTAAACACTATGATATTCATTTGATGAATGCTGTATTCCTATTTGGAGAAGAAAGTTCCCAAACTAACATTCAATTAAATATTACCATGACAATTATTACTGTCATATTCAATTCTATCTTTTTATATTCTTGTTCCTTTCCATATTTATTGACCAGATATATTATTTACACTTTTTTTATAACAAATATTGGTACTCGCTGCAATTTAATGAATTATTTGAACTAATACAAAGTAGTCTGTGTGTATACATCAATGCATAGGTACAGCGAACCAACCAAATCAAGATGTTTGCCTTTGAATCTTATGGGTCATTTGATTGTTGATCAAAGTTTATGTTATAAATATTAAAAAGATCCTTTTTAAATTTTTGTTTAGGAGTTCAAAAATTCTAGTTCCACTTCAATTGTGTAAGTATATTATCACGCGCACACACATATATATTTGTTATATTTTAAAATCACAACTCCTTCTCACCTGTTTTAAATTTCTTTAGCTTAATAAATGATTACGGATATCCATTAATGCATATACCTATATTTAACAATTATATATTTTTAAATTTTAAAACTAAAAGATCTTAGTATTGTGAAATGTTTGAATTCTAAAGGGATGCTCTATAATAATAGAACAATTTATTTCCAATAATCATTAGTTATGAAAAGTAATAAAATTATTAGTTATATAAAATAAAAACTTTTAAATAAGAAATCGAAAGCTTAACTGCTCTAAGGTTCATAAGAAGTTCAACTATCAAGAGTTCAGGGCTGAAGCCGCTATCCATGGATTTTGAATTCCAGAATCCATATTCCATTGCTACATTAAATAACGCTGGCAATAAAAAACTTAGCACTAATAGTTTCTATAAATTCAAAATTGCACACACAATTCAATTTCATCCTCATTTGAAACTATATATACATTCTCAATTTTTTATTATATATAAGAAATCAAAGTAATATTGATAAATTTTCAAGGGAATTAGAAAAATTTAGTTTTATATATCTTGGCAGAACAAAAAAGTCGTAACGTTATAAAGAGCACTATATATCAGCATTACAACTCTTAAAATTGACATACAATTACCTGGGGAAGACTTCAAGAAAAATTAAAGGTTAAGGAAAAAAAACTTTTTCACTTATTTTATATAATCAAAATAAAAAGACAAAATGTATATTTGAAAGTGCGAATGATAGAAATAGTGCGTTTTTTTTTTTTGCTAATTTAAAGTACAAATCAAATTAATTAAAGCAACAGACAATGATACTTTGTGTTAAAAATCCTAAAATTAAATCATATTTGAAACTTCATAACTTAAAAAAAATTAGGGATATAAATATATATAACAATTAATTTATTAAGACAATTCGGTAATGGATTTACTAAAACACACCAACTTTCTAATACACAGCCATGTGTGTTATTTTGATCGCAAGTATCATTTGCGGTATGAAAGTCCAGATATTTAAAGACTAGTTGACGTGTTACACCCGATAAGTGAATATTGTTCATAAAATATATGTTTAATCATGAAGGATGAGTTAAAATTTTGCACTTATGGACAATTATTTGAGATGGGAAAGCTCTGATAAAAAAAAATGTTAATACATAAAAAATATAACAAACGTAATTTCATTGCTATATCTATAAAAATATAAAAGACAAGTCAAGCCTTGGTGGCCGAGTGGTCAGCACAGCTGCCTTACAAGCAGTTGTCCCGGGTTAGCGGATTCGTTTCCCGGCCGATACTTAGACACATGGAAAAAAATAGTAATAAAAAATATAGAAGACAATTAGTTTAATACTTTAATATTAATTTATGAATATTGTATTACCAATCCTTTCTGATCAGGAGATAAAAACATATGTAATTTGTCGAGATGTAGAAAATTACTAATAGGAAATTCATAAGAAATTGAACAGTATGAAACACCAAATCCGGAATTACGATTTTTCAGTTTTATTTTCAAATATTAATAATTACTAGCTATTTTACAGTAAAAAACAAAATATCTTTCATGATTAAAATTGGCAGCAATGGTTTTAGTTATAATATCAAACACAAGGGACATCACCAAGTGTGCGTTGATTACTCAGACTTGTATTCGATGTCTTTAGAGTAGAGTGGAAGCAACTAGTCTTTGATGCATTTAATTATTTAAAGTTTTAAGATCTATTTGTTGAAATCTGAAAGAGTATAGTGGTCATGGGAAAAGTCCACTCTTTCTAAGATTTTAATTTTCGGTTGTTATAAAAAATAGTCTGGAAAATTCATGGCAAAAAAAGCGACTAAAAATTTAATAATTCTTAATAATAAATTGACCATCTAATATTGGAATATAAATAGGTATAGAGATATTAATATCTAAAAGATAAAATCCCCAAATTACTAATCGCCAATGAACTGATTATAAATGAAAAATTAAAATGACATTGTTTCTACTATAGCAAGAAGGCAGGCAGTATTTTATTCTATAAGTACTGAGATTATAGTTTTTTTTTATAGTCTGCTTTGATCAGATGCATAGTTAGACTTTAGATATCAAAACTTTCAAAAATAAAATCATTTCCTTTTTGAAAATCTTGTGCTCATTTATCAAAATAGATTTTTTAAAAATCTTATATCATATATTTTCAATTCACAAAAATACTATGATTTCATATATTCTCAATTCATAAAAATACAGTCTTATAAGAAACCTTAATAAAACTGGAAGTACATATCTGAATTAGTGAAATGAAAATTTGGACAATATTTCACAAATTTCAAACATTGGTGACAGCAATATAATTTACGATCGTATTTTTTCTTATAAAAAATAAAACCAAAAAAAGATTACACAACAGTAGATATTGTATTACTTAATACAAAAAAGCTTCTTACAGCAATGCTTTATTGCTATAGGTATAAAAAATTCAAATGTTATTGTATGTAATAGTTTGTAAATATTTACAGTAATATGTATTTACATTGATCAGAACAGCAAAACAATGCTGAAAAAGATTTCTTATAATAATAATGCAATGTTTGCTGTTATATAAATCTTTTCAGTCTTACTTATTCATTATTTCTATCTTATATAAAATCCATATTTTCTCTGCATCTGATTGGTGAATGTATGAATGTTTGTCCAATATCATGTGCCAAATTCACAAACACTACATTTATACAAAAAAAAAGTAATTCTGCCATTAAATAAAAAATGCTAAGGAAAAAATCAGTACATGTGCTTTTAACTATATATATATATATATATAATGGTAAAGGTTCCCAGATAGCTGCAGAAACAATTACAAACACCAATGCCAATTTTCAATTCAGCTTTAAGGTGTTCCATGCTGTCATGATCTGTCAATCCCCTAATATTGTTCAGATGAACGACATACTTAACAATGCTTAATAAAAGACATATTTACATTAAAACTTTAAAAAAATGTTATAGCAACCAATTCAAAAAAAAATATTGCAAATATATTTAATTTAAAAATATTACAAAAATAATAGGCAGTTTTGTATTTTGACATTAATAAATGGTAATTATTAATAAAGCACTAGTATTAGTCATAATGCTATTGAAAAAAATATATTTTTTATTCAGAGTAGTTAATGTTGTCAAGTGTAACAGGTATATTTAAAAGTGTAAATTTTAATTTTGCTCTATTAAAATTTGGAAATTTACTTATATAATATTAAAATGTTTCATTTAATTTATATTAAATCTAAAATATAGGGGATTTGAACTCATACTTTAAGCCACTTCAACCATCCACATTATCTCATACTACTGATACACATGACCACACTCATGCAGAAAAGATAAATAATCACCAATATACATATTTTGTGCTGAACCAGCACTCATCAGTTGGTCCAGATTATCATCTCACATACATATATACAATCAGTGCTCTGTTTATATTAAGATAGCAAATCCTTATACTTCAATGAACAGGCTTCAATCTACTCCAATCTCCAACTCTTCAGCCATCCATATCTTTGAAGATCTGATGATAGAATTCCCAAATCCCAAGCTGATGCTAATATTGTTATCATGCCCGTGTTGACCTCAAGTCACCGTGACCGCTCATGTATAGGACAGTATCCATTTAACTACATAGAAAGATGGGCAGAATGCAGACTTAATGTGTAAGATTTGAAATACAAGGCACTCTTATACCTGGAGCCCAATTGTAAATATAGGGAAATTGAACTCAAACTTTCAAGCGACTTCAACCATCCAAGTAAATTTGTTAAAGCAACCAATTATTACAAAATGACAGAATGAAAGTCCCAGTCTGGAGTTTTTGTATTCCATCTATAATGACAGTCGGAATCAGACTGGTTTACAATTCTCACTTTTAAAATCTTTTGTTTAATTTACATAAAATCTTAAAAAAATTGTTAAAGCAACCAATTAAAAAAACCATGGACCTTTACAAGTTCACATGCATCTGGTTTTAAAAATAATATCATTAAACTGGCACTATTTTTTTGCTATTTATTATATTTTTACTTATTTATTTTTATTTAGATTACTTAAATAAAAATATTCAAATTCCAGTCAAAAGTAGGTTTCGGAATTTTAAAAAATTGAAATCACTGATCGGATTAGATATTCAATAAGATTTATTTGAAGGTTGGAAAGCCCTTCTGAAAATTATAGCTAATTATTAATTTTAGAATCTTGTCACATAATGTTCTTCAATATTTATATTTTTCCAAGACAGTTTATTTCAGCTTACTCTAGAATAGTCTATTATATGCCTGAGTAATCAGTAAACATCAGATGGCATAGTGTAGTAATATTTCTATACCTGCATTGATTTCTGGATTGTGTTTTCTCAAGTTTTTTTTAATTTGACACCAATAGCTTGAATAATGTAAAGAAATAAAAGATGCCTGCCAACAGCATAACCACATTAATTCCAGCTTTGAATTCCAGTTCTCAGTAATAAAAAACCAAAGCTTAAATATAAATATGGGAGTGGAGTATTCTAGCATTCTACCATCAGGTGTTTAATAATTACTCAAATTTACTGAAGATGACTCCAAAATAGGGTGAAAAACTGCTATTAAAATTTTGCAAATAGTGATCTCTTTTACTTTTATATTCATTAAATGAACTGTAACATTGTAGAGAAAATTTACATCTTAAGTCTTAAAATTATCAGTAGTGATAAAACAGATTTCTGTTTAGAATTTCTACATTTTGAAAGGTCACCATCACAAAAATAAAATTTAGCATAATCTTCTAATCTCATCACTTTTATACCATAATAATAGCAAAAGTTGAAACACAGTAGACTTATTTTATTAAAAAATGAAGCCATTTATATTTAACATATCAAATATGAAACCTTATGTTTTTTTATATTAATCAGTATATGAAAAGGGTATTTTCCAAAAGTGTATTTAAAAAATCTACTTCCAAGGATCTAAAATTGAAAATACTAGTGTTTATTATTTTTGAGTTGTATCTTTAAATGATATTTTTGTAAAATAATCTAATCTTTTTGGATGAAATCAACTAAAAATGTATCTGCAAATGCCAAATTTCTTAATGACAACCCACTTTGGATAAAAATATTAATAATTATTACTAATCATTTATTAAGCTAAAGAAGATATTATTATTTTAAATATAGATATAAGCTTTAAATATAAACAAAATTTAATTAACTTATTCTTATTAAACTCAACTTATGGCCTTACTATTTCAACTTTATATCTTGTTTTTTCTCAAGTCAATATCTTAGTTATATTTAAAACTTTTATTGTATCAACCATACTTCAAATATGTAGTTAAAAACATATGAAAAAGTAAGTGATCCCAATATGCATTTCTAGCTCGAGTAGCACTCTTCATTTGGCTCAGAATATAACTTTTCTACTAAAGATTACTAGTTCTTACAGATCTTGGGATCATTAATCTTTTTAAAATCTTTTATTCATGTTTGAAATATATATACATATGAATGGATAGAAATTTTAGGTAAAGTTAGCACATTAAAAACTCATCAATGCCATATTATAAAATGTACGATTGCCATCAATGGGTAATTCCTCATTACTTTTTACTAAACTATTGAAAACATACATTATTTTTGTTTTCTAAAGTTTATATCGAAGATGAAAGCATAGCAGTAGATATTCTGATAATTGCAGTTTAAGCCAATACTTACAGCCCCATATTCCAAAACAACCCATTTTTAGGGTTGACAATTTTTTAAAAATAAATCATGCAACTGAATTAAATATGTTAAAGATCTATGTAGAAAAGATCTTGGACTGAAACTTTATAATTCAAACAGAGTTCATAATAATTTTACTCTCTCAAAATAAAATTGTTATAATGATGCTATTTTGTTTGTTATAATAATTGCTAATTATTGTTTAAATTTGTATTGATGGATATACTTTTTCCTCACCAATAAAACATTTCCAAAAAATATAAAATATTTCTTAAATTATAATTATACATAGAAAATGTTTTGTTTTACAGTAATTGTGTTTGACAAAAACAAATTTGGTCCAGTCACCACCCTATTATATTTGACTGCTAATTATCCTGTAAGTAATCATATGCTATTTATTTATAATAATTTTTCTCTTTATATTTTCTGTTATAATATATATGTAATCAAAATATACATATTTAACTGAGATTTAAAATTTGCATCTGTGTTAGATATAATCTTTATTTTAAGCAATGATTAAAAATAATCATCAATGTATTTATATGAGGTAATTGGTATCAAGTTACAAGTAAGTAGTCAAGCGTTGGTGGCTGAGTGGTTAGCACAGCTGCCTTACAAGCAGTTGTTCCAGGGTTTGCTTCCCAGCTGATGCTTTGACACATTAAAAAAAAGTTATAAGTAAGAAAGGTAGACATTTGTAATTAATTGGTATACTGAAATTTAATAACTGCAATAATATCAGTGCTATAAAC
Organism: Epiperipatus broadwayi; assembly: GCA_028023455.1. Taxonomy (NCBI): domain Eukaryota; kingdom Metazoa; phylum Onychophora; class Udeonychophora; order Euonychophora; family Peripatidae; genus Epiperipatus; species Epiperipatus broadwayi. The sequence goes on from JAQFVV010012987.1 coordinate 134,230, forward strand.
ATTACACTAAATTATATTTTATTGTCACTTTTGCATTTAACCTGATTTTAAAATATTATCAGATAGGAATGAGAATTGTTATGCATGTATTTAAACTATGAGAATGTGGTTGCATACATACACCATTTTACTTTTGCAATTTGTAGAAGATTAATAATGTCATCAAAGAACACAAATAGGAGATAGACACTTCTGCTTATACCAGAAACAGTGCATAGGCTTTGATAAAGCAATATATTACCTTACAACGCAGTAATCAGAAGCTGCTTTTAAGCCTTTTATCTTTGGAACCTTTTTAATAGGCAAAGAACAGCATTAGGCAATTTCGACCCAAATAAAACGTGGTTGTGTTTCTAAGAGGATGGCAGATGTATGGGTAAGAACATTTTCCGTTAAAAAGTAGCCAAGTAGCTGACATAAAATAAGTAAAAAAGTTTTTAAATTAGCAAAGTAAAATTTTTTTATTTAAGAGATTTTAAAAGTAAAAAAAAAAAAAATAGACAAATTTAACAAGGCTTTAAAAAAAAAAAAAACGTACGTTATATTTAGGATTGTAATAAAAAAATTTAGTTTTAATATACTACTTAACATTTTAGAAGACTTTTTAAAGCAAAACAAAAAATGTTTTTCTTATATATTTCCATCATAAACAATTTGGAGCACGATGGAAAAATTCGCTAAGTCTATAAAACTACTGTATATATAATATTAGAGAGACCAATAATATAACACAGTATAATACATTTTGCAATTTTTTTTATAACTTATCGCTTTAGAAATAATTTATATTTGTCATATATATATAATTCTTTAAATATAGAAATTGGCAAATCTTTAGAAAAAAATCAGAAGAATAAATTTTCTTGGGTTAAGAAAACGGAATTCATTTTTCTTAGTACATACATATATACACACGCACACCTGTATGTTCATATACCCAAGTACGTATATTTTAATTAATTTATAAGAAGGCAATAAAATCATTTAAAGTTAATTTTAATTTGATTACATTTCCAAACACGTTTTTAACCAAAATAAATAATTTCAGATTTTTGTTATTGTTATTATTGTTGTTTAGCATTGTTTGGTGCAGCAGTAGAGCGAATTAATTCTAAAAATCAAGGTCTCTATCTAGTGCTTACTAGTTTGCGTATTAGTTTGCTACTTTTTAACAGCTTGTGTAAGCATAGGAAATACTGATCATGTTATGTTTTAGTGATTTAAATGAAGGTCCATGAATTGCAGCCCACTTTGTCACTATAGCTTATCCCATAACTAAAGCAGTTTTGTTACTTGCCTGAAGCGCTAAATTGAAATAATTAAAATAAAACATTAGTTTCAAATATATATAATAATCAATTTGTGCTTCCCATTCAATCATAATAACAAACCCCTTTTAAACATAACCAATAGGCTAATTAACTAAAAAATTCAAATACTGATCGTTAGAATCAAAATACTACGATTTTCTCCCAAATCTAAATCTTGAAGCACTTTCCACCCTTTATTTGTACAGATGTAAAAGAAATTGTACTAATATTGAAAACATGTAAACTATATCATAGAGAATTAGAAACCCAATAACATTTTCTATTCATGTGGTCTATGTTTAATAATATCCGGTGGTTTATCCCCAAAGTATTTTAAAATAAAAATTACACCGTACTTACACTTCTCAATACATTAAAAAAGGTATTTATGCACACATTTGAGGGAGCATATTTATATTATTCTCATTATGGTATACGAAACTTACATTTATATAAGGTTCAAATAAAAGAAGAATGGATATTATATGCATAAAAGATGAACGAATTTCACAAACTAACATTTATTCAGGCACATGATCTCTAATGTGACTTTAGTTTGAATTTATATCATGTCTCACTATTATAAAATGATAATTAGATAATTAAAAGCAAAAAAGACATTAATGCAATAATGTACATAGAAAGATGTAAATCCTATGCAGCAATCAGAAAATGCTAAGCTGCTTTTAAGATTGTATTTTTTTCTGTTACACATAGATTTATAATTTTTTTCATCTCTAGCATGCAATAAAACTACAGAGTATATAATGTAAACCCATATGCTCCTTTGTTTAAAACTTCATAGTCTTTTCTTATTCTATCCTATGTATGTGGTATTAATTACGTTTTGTAAACATAGTTTTGAAACTAAATATATTTTTATTTAATACACATTTTTTCCTATTACTTAATGGGTTTGTTTAGTAAACTATTTTAAAACAGGCAAAACTCACTATACATATTGCCACACACAGCAAATTAGAGTAATCAATGGATGCCAGAAGGCTTGTGCATAAAATTCTCATCTAGTGCCTACTCATCCAATATCCCCAGATTACTTTAAAAAATGGAGATCATGTGATGTTTATTGGTTTAAACCATTTTAATTAAGAATTTTCAATAATTTTAAAATATATACTTTTAAAATTTTACATCAGACCTCTAAATTGATCATCAGACCATATCAGTCATTTCCTGTGCTCAAACTTCTTATCAATAAACCATTCGATTATTTACTAATGATTTTTTTCAGCCCATAACAAATTAAAAAAAATATTGATCCTTCCTTAATATAATTATGTAATGTTAATAAAATAATTTTTAATGATGGATGGAACACAGGTTATATGTTATGAATAATATTACTCAAATTTAGCATTTTAACCAACAACTTAATAATTTTATCATATTTTTGCCATTTCAGTCACTAATTTTTGTTATCAATTATGATATTTACCAAAAAATAATTATTTACAAACAATATTAATAAAAAATAAAATATATTAGGAAAATGAATAAAACCTGTCGGTATCAAAATAAAAGTATTAGAATTTCTTTTAACCACTTTTAATAAGGAGATGTTTTGCAGTCAGAACCATTAAATAAAAATTTTTAATGAAATTTCATAAACAGTTTTCTATATATGCATATGATTTTTGAATTTGCTTTTATTTCAATTAATTTTTGTTATATATATTACAATTCATAATTTCAAAACTTGTATTTCTTTTCCGTGTGAATGTAATAATAGTAATGTAAATGTTTGGCATTTATACAAAAAAAGACAACCATATTTATCTAAACACTTTTATTCATACTTAGTATGCTTTTCATATATTACATATCATATTCATAGTTCATTCATTTCTTCAGTGTTCATGGTTAGTAAGTATATTTGATAGCTTTATTTATTATTTAAATTTAATTAAATTTGTTGTTTCATTATTCAGAAATATTTAAATGTCTTCAGAGCGACTACCTCTTCCTCTTCGTTAAGGTATGCTAGATACTTTTTTTGTTTACTGAAAATTGATTTTTGGCTATCATTTAAGCTTTTTTAATCTTTTATTTTTTGCCCTCTCTTTTGGTACAAATAATTTCAGCCTTCATCAGGTCGAACTTATGGCCTTGCTGTTGCTCGTGGTCTACAATTAATGAATAAAACTATTAAGTATACTTACTAATCATGAACACTGAAGAAATAAACGAGCTATGGATATAATATGTAATATATGGTAAGCATACTAAGCATGAATAAGTGTTTAGATAATAATATATGGTTACTTTTTCTGCATAATTGCTTGAACATTTATATTACTAATATTACAATTCATAGTAATTTTTAGGCTCAAATAGGAAAATATTAAAATGTATAGTTACAGAGTTCTGGCAAAATGACATTTATCTTCAACTGGGTAAAGTTGTTATTATGGATATATGCAAAGATGTAAAAATTCTATAAAGAATTAAGAATTATAAAAAATAAAACACCTACAGATTGCACAACTAAATAGAAAAAATTAAAGACTACACTTTTTCTCAATTAAAACAAAAATAATAATTCACCAAAAGTGGGGATTGAATTTAAGGTGGCAAATATTGATCAGTGGGATTTAAATTTAGTTGGCAGTTTTTATTTATTGTGTAAGGATATTCTTTTATATGGTTGGTAGTTTTGCTTTTTATTATGTTTTTAGTACAGTTTGGTCTCTTTGAAATCTCCTGGTTTTTTTTTAATTTTCCTTGATGATGAAGATTTCTGTATCTGGAAAAACTGGTTTTGAAAAATTATGTAATGGACAGTATCTAAGATGTAAATATCAGGTGATGAGTGATGTTTTATTGCATTATCATGCTCTTCCTAATGTGATATGATGGTTATTTATTCTTACATAAATGTCCTGAAATACTTCAGGGGGAAGAAGATTACATCTTTAGCTTTGGTCAGAATATTGGTTAAGTGGGAAATGTGATGTCTTAATTTTACAGTATCTTAACACATATTCAAGTTTTGTTCTTATCAGCACGTCTTTAACCTTAGCTAAAATTGTATTTTATCCATCCATCAGCCTGGAGATTAGATCAAGCCTTTTTACTCTAGATTCATTTTGAAAACACCCATTTTAATTTTCTAATGAGTAAAACATATATAGCTCATATTGTACTTTTATTTTATATGCAATTTTTTAATATATATATATTTTAATAGCATATATATATATTGTATATTTCAAACTTCTATTCCTTCACACATTCTTAAAACATATAACAAAAATCATGTGAAAAATGTAAATTATTTATAAGATATGCATTTTGTGTTGACCAGCAATCATCAGTTGTCTCAAATTATAATCTGTTACACATATCTGTATTATTTATTTAGTATTATATAGATAGCAAATTACTATAATTTGATTGCAAGTGTCAAATTTTTTGCACACACAATTTGACCCACATCACTTTATAGAAATATATTAATGATTTGTTTCTGGTTATTTATTAAACTAGAGATTATCTCTATCCCAAATATATTCTTTAATTCTCATTTAGTTAATGATATGTGTGCAGTTATGTATAGGTATCTAGCTCCTATTTTACTAATATAATGGTTACTCATTCTTATATATATGGCCTGGAATATTTCAAAGGAAATCTCATAGATGCCTTTTATCTCAAGAGGATTATATCTTCAGCTTTAATAAAAATATTTAAACGTCTTTATGTTGTAGTATATTATCACATGCTTAAAGTAAATGTAAATACATCAAATAATTACTTTAATTTTATTTTATTAAAAAACGATTACTCCAGCAAATATTATTTATAAAACAACGTTTGCCCGTGAAAACATTTATTTCAACATACATTATATAAGCATAAATATCTCCAAAATTTTGTACAATCTTTTTAATAAAGGAAGACCTCAAATTTATACAGATCATTAATATACAAAAAGCTCAAGGAAATATAAAAACAAAAATTTTATTATAAAACGTTTAATTACTAAAAACTACATTATCATAGAGAAACATAACATAAAGTTAATTTTTGTTGGAATTCAAGTAATACTCTTAAAAATAATAACACCGCAAAGCATAAACAAAAGTTAGAATTAAAATTAAATCTAGTCAAAACTTGGTTTTATTTATTACTAATGCAATGTCTCCCCTTTTCTTTCAATTAAAGTAGCTATTAATCTGATTTTTCAATTATTTACTTTAAATACATTTAATTTAAAAATAATGAAGTTCAATAAAAAAATAAGTATACAATTTTACTAACTTCATGTAACGTAAAAATATCTTCGTAAATAAAGTTTTAATACATAAATATTTAACAGATAATATATTAAATTAATGAAAATGTGCACATAATGTAAATAATTAGAAGTTAAAACGATAGTTTTATAATTTTCTGACTGTTTTTATATATTTAAGAAATGATTCTCTAAATTTAGTCTTTTTTAAAACAATAATCAAATTGTTTTAAAATTATTATTTTTGTTTGGGCTTATTATTGGACAGGATCAAACACATTCAAATTTGTTTTGATTGTTACGAAAAGGTATTATGACTTTCTTTCTTTTTTTTTTTGTAGATTTACAAATTAATATTTTATTTAAGATGGTTGTTATAAAAATAAAATTTTCTGATAATCACAGGCATTATGACAAAAGTTTTTAACAACCACCCTAATATTATTTGAACTTTTTAATAGTATTTAATGTTGACATTTAATGTTTAAAGTATTTAACGACATATTTTCTTAATTCGATTATTTCACCAAAATTTTATTCTATAAAAGGATAGTTATGTTAGTTTGGTGAACATTTTAAATTTAAAATAAGGGTCTAAGATAGAGGTTTATTGAGTTTACTTTTAAAATAGAAAATCTAAGAAAAATCCAATAATCATGTGACTGTAATCATATACTATTGTAAATGTGCATTGTTTGAATTTTTACAATTTGTGATGTTAATTTTTTCACTTGTATACTGTAAATCATCACCATAATTTTCAATTTTTACTGATCTACTACAGATTAATATATCTTCAAATGTAATTCAGTTTCTCGATGCCATAGCTTCTTTTCTCTATGTCCACCAAACTTTTTTATTTCAACAATCCATATCACATATGATCTCTTTCTAAATTATTTATAATCTCTTGGAATTTAATATGAGTTCAATAGTTCAACTATTGGCATCTTCTTTTCAGTCTCTTAATTTTTTCAAAGTGTCAATAACATCTGTTTAATCTCTTATTCTTATATTTTATTATCAATTTCTTCATGTTACTTCTCATATACATCTCTCCATATTTTGTTAAATAGTCTGAAATGTCTGTATTAATCTTGTGATAAGTGACCAGGTCTTACATTTATAAGAGCTAATAAATATATCTATTAAGATATTTACATTTTAAACATTTAAGTGTATTATCTTTTAATAATAAGCAACTTCTACCAAAAATATTCATCCATATTTAATTTTATAATTAATTGTATCTATTTTTCTTCCATTTGCGTTAATAATTGTTGTCATCTTATTGTAATTCAGGATTATAAACCCTTATTTTCTTCTATTAAAAAACCTTAGTAGACACTTTTTTTTAGTGTTTTTAGCATTTATTTTCGAGCCTACTTTTTTCTCTCATCAGATAACTCTTACTATATTTTTTTAATCTCTGAAGTATGATTTGCTAAAACAATAATTATCATCTGCATAATATAACTGATTTAAATAACTTCCATTTATTTTTATTTCTTTACCTGCTCATCCAAAAGAACAAACTGGATTTTAAAATGTTTTTAGTACAGTGAATCATATACATGTGTTAAGGAGAAATTATAAAGAGTTCTGAAACATATAAATTAGCATTATGCTTTGAATTTGTAGATTATAATAAAACATTTGACTTTATAAGTACTTTTATCCTGATTAAAGCTTTGAACCTCATGATATAAACTCACAATATTGTTACATTCTAAAGAATTTTTATCAAAATATCACAATAGTAATTAAATCATTAAATGACCCTAAGAAAATTAATATTAATAAGGGCATACTGTAAAGAAAAAAAACTGTGAAAGTAGATTAGCTATATTAAATACCAAACTTTAAAGAATAAAGATGCAGTTATTTTTTATTTATTTATTATATTAACTTAAAAACAATGAATCTAAATAGTTCGAACCAAAAAAAAAAAAAGATAAATAAAAGAGTAATAAGAACAAAAAAAGAAACATTTTAAATCAATAATTTTATTTGTTATAGTATATTATTACAAACTTGGAACTTGATTTTAAAAGAAAACTGAAATTAATACACATATACATAAACACCACACGCACAAAAAATTTTAAAAAAACCTTCAAGATAGCAAGAAGACATTGAAAAAATTAAAAAATTGAAATACTTAAATAAAAACTAGCATTTATGGAGCTAATTGAGAATTAGACGTTGAAAAAAAAGATATAAAAACAATGCATGTTCCACAGTACATAGAAGATGAGGTATTACTGCGAAATGGTCTATCTTGAGAAGAAGACTGCAGAAAAAAGTTTATTGAATTCGTACTATATTTCATTACAAATCTTTATTTGTAGAAAAGCATTGGAGAAATTCTTAATGACAATATTATTATTATAAATAATTTTATAGCAAATAATCTAACAATTAATAATTTTAAATTTAAAAAAATGTTAGCTGTATGTTTACACGTACATATATATATAATGACTTTTAAACAATTTTTTTTAAAAAAGATACATTTAAAAAAATAATGAGATTAAAATTAAGGTAGTTATCCAAAAATATTATACTAATAATATTATTTATCTTTTCGACATATATGTGTTCGGCTGTATCAGTGATATGAAATAGAATGGTGAGTAGTGGGTTGTGTGGAAGTCTGTGCTCATATACCCTATATATTATAATAAATTTTAGCATTAATTTTAATTACATTTATTAAACAAATACATAGACATTCATATATTCATATTTACATAGAAATGTTAAATTTATGAATAAAAACGGTTAATAACTACGAGCAATAAGCCATTTGATACACTTTTAAAGTCCTGCATCGTTTAATGTTGTGGGAAAATGGTGGACAAAGTTTCCAGATATATTACTTCGGATGCTTAAACTTTTTTTAAACTCCAGAGCAATAATGTATTAATTATGATATCTATTTTGCAGTGTTCAAATTTTATTAATATCTAACATTTAGATTGTTCAAAAATCTTTTTCAAACATCTAAACAAAAAAATAGTCATAAATTTTGAGCCAACATTTTTTTAAATTTTATATCTTTCATAAAATTCAATTCTATTATATTGATACAACTATAAATTATTTAATACGTTATAATATACTTATCATTAGAGTCTATATATATTTAACACTTAAAACGTATTGTCTCTATGATTTAAATTTTCAATTATTTACATCAAAATTATTTAATTATTATATTATAAACAGACAATATAAGAATGATGTCATAAACAAATAAATTTACTAATGTGTGTAATATAATAATTAAATAATCTTGATATAAGTGATTAAAGATTTACATTGTAATGAGATAATTACGTAGGTCTTTAAAATGTAATAATTAAAATGTTATATATAAATTAGATAAAATAAATATAATAAACAAAAAAATTCTGAAACACAATATTCAAAATACCAAAACATAAAAATAAATAACGATACCCAACTTATCTCTGACTGATTATCCTGAGTATTTTCCTAATTAATATTTTACAGTAATTTATGACGGGGGGATGCCCGTAAGCTGGCTCTATTTTTTATTTTTCTATATCGGTATTTTATGTTCAATGTTTGTATAGGTATTTTATATATAGTAGAATTTATTCCGGAGTTTTTTGTTTATATATACATATTACAATTAGAAGATGTGTATTGAAGTATATTATAACTGAAATACAGGCTTATTATATACCTGTGTCTATATATGTAACATATAGGGTATATGAGCACAGACTTTCACACAACCCACCACTCTCTACACTATCTCATAACACTGATACACTTGAACACATATATGTTGAAAAGATAAATAATCACCAATATACATATTTCATGGTAAACCAGCCATCATCGGTTAGTCCAGATTATCATCTCTACACATATATGCCCTAAGTGCTCAGATATATATTAAGATAGCCAAACCTCATAATTCAATGGACAGGCTTCAATATACTCCACACTCCAACTCTTCAACCGGCCATCCAATTGAAAATCTGATGATGGAATGCTCAAGGGCCACCCTGAGGCCGAGATTCTATTATTATATAACTTATATAAAAATAAATAATATAATAGGTTTAAATTGATGTAAAATATAAAATTAAGAAATGTTTTATTAATAAGAACATATATATATATTTCAGTCTTGGTAAAAGATTGTTGAATAATAGAAACGTTCGATTAATTAATAAATGCAAAAAGTATAAAGCATCTAATAATATGCAATGTTAAAAAATATACATAAAATATTGAAAAATATGCATGTTAAAAACTCAGTGTTCAGTATTGAATAATAGGCAATGTTCACGAAAAGAAAACAATAATAACAATTGATATCTAGAAAAACGCTAACACTTAATTATCAAAAGAGATAGTTTGCTATTACTTACTACTCTCTCGACCCCATTTTATTCTAATAGCTCAAATTTGAAAGATACACCATAAAATAATAAGTCTTTTACATCATTAAGATATATGCGTATATATATATTACATTGAACTATTATTGGTATTATATATTATTATTAATAAATAGCAAAAAAAACAACAACTGTATTATGCACACACATTCACTGTATAGTTAACTACTTGCTAATATCTTGACAGAATTTCTAAAATGAAGTAAATTATTTTATTTCACTTACTATGGATATGGAATCATCAATTGAGAACTTTTCCTTTTTCAATCATAAATAAATACATTAAACAATACTGTACTATTAAAGATCAGCCTTTTCAAGCTATTGTGCATGCACTTTTTATGAGTGTTAATAATAAATGAATACTTTCATTGCCAACACAAGATATAGTATTTATGAAAGAATAAAATGAATCCACTTATTTTTTCCAACCCAAATGCTTATATATGGGCAAATCTTAAGTACTGGAAATGAAAGCGTGAGGATAGATCACTCACTTTAAATTACTGTTTACGATGTCTGAATGAATGACGTCGATGAAATTATCTAGAATTTACTAAATGTCACTCTCAAATGAAACTTATACATATGTAAATAAGCATTTATTTTTATAGCGCTATGTTTTATATATTGTAATACATTAAAGATCAGCCTTTTCAAGCTATTGTATATAAGCATTTGGATTGGAAAGAATAAGTGGATTCATTTTATTCTTTCATAAATACTATATCTTGTGTTGGGAATGAAAGTATTTATTTATTATTAACACTCGTAAAAAGTGCATACACAATAGCTTGAAAAGGCTGATCTTTAATTTATTACAATTTATAAAACACAGCGCTATAAAAATAAATGCTTAAATACTGTACTATGAATAATTAAACCACTAAACATCAGATGATCACCATTCTTTATGCTTACACAAGCTATTTACACAGAGGCAAAACTCTCCATACAGTAGTGCTATTCAGTGCAAGCCAGAGTAATCAATGGATGGAAGAAGGTTGTGGTGATATTGGTTGAGTCAGCACTAGATAGGAATTTTATGCACAAACCTTCTTGCATCCCTTGATTACTCTGGCTTGCATTGAGTGTTGCTACTGTATGGAGAGTTTAGCTATGCATAATTATAAATATTATACTATATATGTAAAAATGTGAGTAAAATGTGATAATTTGTACATTATTTATATCCAAATAATGGGTGTTTGAATAGTTTTTCCTTCTGACTTTTCAAAGTTTTTTTTTCTACATTCTTCATATTAGCCTAAATCTCAAAGTTCAATTTTCTAAAAGAAACCCATGTGTTTAATTACAACTCAAATAATTTCTTTATCAATTTTTGTTGCCTTTACTAAAAAGCAAGAAGTTTTTTTTGTACCTTTGAAAAAAATGTATATTATGCACTTTGCAAATGAACATTGCTTCCATTAATGTTTTGAAAATCTAACACTTATCTTAACTGAAATTTTTAGCATTCTAACTTGATTGATGTTTTTTTTTATTTTGTTGTTAATTAAACCATAGTTCTATTTCTCAATATAGATTAGCTTTTTATTAGGATTCATTAAAATTTTTGGTATAGCTTTTAAGTTGTCGATCTTTTAAAATAAAAAAAATATATCCCTGAAAGAGATACAGTGAACCAAAATCCATGAATCTTAGCTTTAGAGTTCACCATTTACTGGCTGTATGACTTTATAAAGAGTTTTATTTTTAAGTAAAAAGCTTTTTAAATAGTCTAAACAGGCAGCAATCTGTATTCAATGCACTTTAAAATTTGCAATAATCAGGCATATTTTGCCGATAGAGGGATCTTCCAAACCACAACCCAAGATAGTGATTTTTATAAAGATAAGAGCAGCCATCTTATCTTTAACCTAAATGTCCATTTATATAGGCAAATCTGAAGCAGCTTGATTTGGAAGTGTGAAGTAATTGTTTTCTTCACTGTTTAAATCCACTATTTCCTTTACAAATTAACTTACACGAAATTTTGCGATTTACAGCGAGTTACTAGTATGATCTTAATGTTTGAAATTCTATAAACTATTGAAGAGTAGTAATTAATTTATAAAGTGCAAAGAAAGCTTATGTAAATAGTCTGAACAGGCACTAATCTGTATTCAATGCACTTTAAAATTTGCAATAATCAAGCATATTTTACCGATAGAGGGATCTTCCAAACCACACCACAAGATAGCGACTTTTATAAATATAAGAGCAGACATCTTATCTTTAACCTAAATGTCCATTTATATAGGCAAATCTGAAGCATCTTGATTTGAAAGCATAAAGTAGTTGTTTTCTTCACTGTTTAAATCCAATAATTTAATATATCAAGCACAGAGTTCTTCTTTTCAAAATAGTTCATAAATTCACAGCATTTCTGATACCAATACTTCACTTTTTTGATTTTTTAAATTTAAGTCCTTGAGAATTAAGAAGGCAGTGGTGGACACAGGCTTAGCAGGCTGGCAGTTCTTAGCTGGTAAAGATTTATGTTTAGATGGTCCTATTTATGGATCTCCCTGTCTACTACAGAAATGGCAGAACCTAAAAAATGTCTAAAAATGTCTGTCTTACACAGTTTGTGCATGGTGGATTTAGTGAAGTAAGAGACAGCTATAGCACTAAAAGATAAGTATCATAAACCTAATTTGTTTCTGAATATAGATATGTGTGAACTTGATACAAACTCAATTAAACCAGAGGACTGCACTTGTGGCTAAGGAACTAAAGTAAAGATTGATATCAGGAGTCTATTAGACCAGAGGACTGCACTTGTGGCTAAGGAACTAAAGTAAAGATTAATATCAGGAGTCTATAGAGAAATATTATAAATGAGCCAAATAAAGTCTAGATTCTTACTGATTGGTGGATTATTTGGAACTTGGATATGAGACATATTTGTAAACTTTTCAACAATTATTGTTAGCAAAGAGAAAATATATTATAATTTATTTTAATATTCATGATTATTTTTATAAAGTATTTGCTTGGAAATCTGAGTTCAAATCCTCTATACTTAAAGTATTTGTATAGTAAGTATTAAAAAAAGAAATATTTTCATATTTACATTTAGAGTTGTTTTGAGTATATTTTATTTTTAAAAATACAAGTTAAGAAATTCAAAATAGTAATAAAAGGAAACGACACTGAATTCATAACTTTTATAATATTTTGATAATTATAATAAAATTTTAAATTTTACAACAGAATTGCATAACTTTATGATGAATTAACAATAATTCATTCAAGTTTTATAATTGAAGTCCAATCATTAAAGACTTTACCTATCTTTGTGATATGAATATGATTAGCCTGGTTGAAAGTAGTGCTAAGCAATAAAAACAATTATAATTTTTAATCTTTCCCGTATAATAGACCTTCTCTTTCTATTGAATTACAAATGAATAAGGAAAGAAATGAAACCTATTGAGTTACATATTAAATTTATTTATTTTTACTAGCATTGCAGTAATTATCTAATAAGAAAAAAGTGTCACATGACTTTAGCTTACTCATTACTTTGTAAGCATCATATTTTTTTCTGCCCACATATATAGGTACTGAATTGGTTTTAGATTTACATGATTATACAGGCAAGTTGGATTACATTGAAAACATGTTTTTAATTTGGTCTTATAGCTTGATATTTAAATAGAGGGGTTAGTGATGGCTGATAGAGAAAAGGGCACTACATTCTAAAAATCCAAGTGCACACTATTTTATAATCCAAAGCTCTCACTCATGAAAGCCATAAGCTTGAAAGTAGATTGGGTATATTGGATAGGATGGCACTTGATAGGAATTTATTAAATATTGTCATCTGTAATTTATTAGTTACTAAGACTTAGAGCAGAAGATATATAAACGTGAAAAAAGAAAAAGAAAAAACTAATTGTTCTAAGTATGCATTTCATTTTATTGTTGCTTTGCTATAATTGCAATGTTCAAATATAATCGCTTAGGATAATTTTTGTTTATAAACTTACATATCTAACACATAAGTCCAATTTATTGAATTCTAATATAGAAAAAAGATTTACTAAAATCAAATGTTGATATTAACTCAGAGAATGATCCATTTTTTAATAATTTTATTTATAAAAGAATGTGTATTTTTACTTTCTTTAAATAAATGAAAATAACATCAAATAATAATAATAATAATAATAATAATAATAATAATAATAATAATAATAATAATAATAATAATAATAATAATAATAATAATAATAATAATAATAATAATACTATTAAATCAGCTGATATGAAGTCCAATTTCTAACATGGATGTTAACTTCAGAAATGCTATAATAGTTTTGTCACTTTAAACCACTCTTTTGTAGTTATCTGTGGTGTTATTACCATAGGTTTTTAAAATGCTAAACCTAAACACAAACAAATATTGATTTATTGATTTAAAAAATTTAAAGATGTCAATATTTTCAAATACTTTAGTAAAGATGAAAGTCCACCTCCAAGTGTTTAATTCTGCCTCCACTATTTGACATTTTTTGTTCTTTGTAATCAGGTTTCCACAAAATTTGTGAGATCACTTAGAGAAGATTGTAGGAATAACAAAAAATATGAATTTTGCACAGTTTATTAAATGTTTTTGATTATATTTACACAATAATTATATAATAATTATTTAAAACCAAATAAATACATTTATACACTTTGATTTTATGTGTATATGTTTTATTTTTATAAATAGAAGTTAATAAATTTAACTGTAATGTTAACAAAGAAATCTACAGCCGATAAAATGACCATGTCTCATGTCACTGATTGTGGAACACCATTGTCTGTTATTACTGACACTATATTAGGACCTTTTGAGATATTCTAAAAGTTATAAAGCAATTTTAATAGTTTAAAGAAATTTTTTATAGATTTATAAGACATTAACATTTGTGCATTCACATTTAAAAATAAATTTCAACCAAAGATTTTATTAATATTCTAGAGTCATTCATTTAGGTTGTTTTCCTTCTCTCTGTAGAATGATGAAAACATCCTTCATTCTCATAATGAACTCATTTATTTTTTGTTTAAAAAGTTTAAATTTCTAACAAATCAAGTTCAATTTTACTTATAGTATAGAATAAAGATTTTGAACTGAAATAAAAGATTGAATATTAATTAATAGTAACTATCACCAGCGCTAACAGTAAAAAAATGTCAACTTCTTAAAAAGTTAATTATATATATTATTTATTTATTTAGATGCTTTAAGTTTAACAATATAGATAATTTTGAGTAGCTAGCTTTCTTTTGAAAAACTTTAGATTAAATGATAAATAATATTCATTAAGGCTGTAGCCTCAAGCACATGCGTATAAAATGCGATAGTAGGGACCTCTACAGGTTATAAACACAAGCTTTTTATACGCATGTGCTTGAGGCTACAGCCTTAATGAATATTACTTACGTAATCAATGTGCGTTTAAATAAATTAAATGATAAAACAAACTTTGCAAAGCATATAAGCATTCTATATCAGTATTTTAATAATATTTGCTCTATAGTGACTTTTATATTTTTGTTTGCTATTTAATAGCAGTGTTTATGTGATAATCTGTTATATTAAGTCACTCCTATGATATAAATGCCTGCACATTTTATATTAAAATGTTTGTTTTATAGAAGAAGTCATCTCTTTAAAATTTAATGTTGTAATTTTTTTTTTTTTTTTGCTGGGGAAAATTAATAATACCCATAAGCATATTTATGTCCACAGTAGGTTAAAACTTATTATACTATAGCTGCTGTTTGTTAATGTTTTTGAATATAAATAAAAGTGATAGTTTTTAGCAGCATTAGAATTTTATTATACTCTCATATATTTATAGCATACTTTTAAATTACTTAGACTGTGCTTTATATTCATATATATTGTTTCTTTATAATTTTGATGTAATGACAACATGATCATTTAATGTCCCATATACTGTTTGATAAGAATGTACTTTAATTCATGTGATTGGTATATCATATATTTATCCATCATATATATGTTTTTATTTTATTTATTAAATTTTATGTCTCTAACCTATTTTAAATATTTATTATTATTGTCATGCATGTGTACATTTTATACTCAAATATACAACCATATCTTTTTACATATACCATTAATCATAGTAAAATAACAATTCTATCCCATTTTATGTTTTGAAAAATAGATTTTCAGGATGAAGTCAGAATATTAAAATTTGTTTCATATATAATAAATATCATAGATCAAAATCTTTTATTAGAAAATCCAAACTTGATTCCAATCTTATTAATCTGATTTAAAAGCATCAATATTTATTACAAAAACTTCATTATAAAATTAAATTGAATATTATTTAATAAAACGTTTTATTTGATGTATTAAACCACTAAACATCACATTTATGCTTACATAAGCTATTTACACAGAGACATTTACACAGAGACAAATATATCCATACAGTAGCGCCACTCAGTGCATCCAATGAGTACTCTGGCTTGCATTGATTGGCACTACTGTATGGAGAGTTTTGTCTCTGTGTATTTGATGTAATTTGAAAGAGACTATTTATCTAATGTATCATAAATGTTTTCATTAATTTTTACATCTTCCTTTTCATAATCGCATTCTTATTAAGTCTGTTTAGTTGATATTCTTATCTAATACATATCAAATTGCATATTTTTAATGAGAATGAATCACTTCTTGCAATAGAATAGTGTTCTACTGGTTAAACTGTGATTGTGAAATCAGTTTATTTATTATTTGCAAATAGTATTTGCATTGCACTACATTATTAGATAGAAGAGAGTGAAGATAAAACTCTATATCAATGGTAAGTCATATTTCAATATATTATGCTATTATATTACACATATTATGCTATTATATTACACGTTTACTGGTGATAGACTTTTATTGCAACTACAATCTTTAAAAAAAAATCCTGAAATTTAAAAGTATTCAATACTTTTTCAATATGGCATTAAAAAATGGTGGTCATTTTATAAGATTGATGATATCATAGAATACTGACTTCACTAAAGCTACACCTTCTGAAAAGAAAATGGCAACATTAACACTAAAAATGTAAAGGAGAGTTTATTCATTATACAGTATACAAAATAGTTTTGATTATAGAATTATAATATGATTAATGCACTTTATTTAATTTTTATCCAGTGACTTTACAAAACATTCAGTGTTTTCATTTATGACATATCCAAAGTAAAGAAGATTTTTAATCTTTAACAACAGCAAAAAAAAAAAAAAACCACCAGTTTTATTCAACATAGTAAATAATATTTTTGAACATGTATAATCACTAAGTCTATTAATATTTCATTGCAAAATGTGTATATAAGTTACTCTGTAATTCATTTTGCCTGCAAGAAAAGTAGAATAATTATCATAAACTAAGTTATTTTGAGAAAAAGAAAGATTTCGTACACTCTGTAGCTAATAACCAACTCTATATAATTAGAGATTACTAAACATAAATTTAAAATACTTTATTTTCAATCAATAATTTTATAATTTGTTTGTGACTTATTTAAGATAATAAGGCAGTTTTATCATATTCATTGATCGGCAAAAAAAAAAAAAAAAAGATTTAACTATTGCAATCAACTGTACATAGCATCTCTTTCTCCACATTAAAAAAAAACATCCCTCCAAAAAAAAAAAAAATTCAAAGGCTTATTGATTAGATCTTATAAATTTATTTAACGCATATTGATTAAGTAAGTAATAGTTACCAAGGCAATAAACCTAAAGCATGTGCTGTTGAAAATGCGAAGGTAGGGACTTGTGGTTAAGACCTGTAGAGGTCCATACCTTGGCATTTTCAACCGCATATGCTTTAGGTTTATTGCCTTGATTAGATATTACTAAAATAAAAAAATTTAATAATTGAGCATAAAGTGCATGAAAAATAAATTTTATAATGCACATTGTTTTAAGTTAATTTTATAAATTTAATTTTAAAATGTGCAATATGGTTAATAATTCAATTTAGAAGGTAATAAACACTAGCCCTGTACATGAATATAACCCCATTCCAGCCACAAGAAAAAGACTTTAAGAATAATCATCTTATTTTCAAACCTAAATCCACTTATATGCACCAATCCTAAATGTCTTAAAATGAAAATGTGAATACATTAAATCATTCACTTTATATCCATTTATTTTATTAATGCTTTTGAAATATTATAATTTATTTTGTGTGTCTTTGGTTATATGTTTATGATTACACACCTCCACAAGGTATTAAAAGTAGATAGAAACCAGTCCCTACCATACAGGAGAGTGGTGCAGTGAAAATTACACTACAGAAATATTGTTCATTAACTGAATATTGTTCATTAACTGGACAATCTCTAGTATAATGAATGATTAATACAAATTATTAATATATTTACATCAAATAGTTTGCATTAGAGTTGTGAGAGCAATAAGTTTGACATTTATCATTTAAACTGTAATTCTATATATATAAAAAAAAAATTAAATAATTTCTGCACTAACTATAAGAACTCATTAAATGTTTAGACATTTAACAACGAACAGGTTTTTCGATGTTAAAGCTATTTATTGTATTCATGTGCTTTCAATACCATTCATATCATAGGCATAACTTTATATAATTAAAGTTCACTAAAGTCTCATTTTAAAGTTGTTTTGTTTATTGTTAAATGAATTAGCATGAAATTGAATTTCAATAGTTAATTTACATTCTAATAAATGTAAATGAATTTATAGATGTCATTTTTGGAAAAAGAAGGGCTAGTTGTTTTTTTATGGCATGCATATCTTTAGCTATAGACCATGCTTCTTTCACTTTTCTTTTTTCTGTCATATTTCTCAGAGAAAAGTTGTCAGTATAGAGAGATTAAAGTTGTGGTCTGACTTTAGCTTATGATCCAAAAATATTGATGAATATTCACTGTTTTTCTTAACCTGGTTGTATAAGTAAGTGTGCTGGGGTTAATCTTGTGGGCAAGTTATCTTTCATTTGTCTGTAATAAGCCTTAAAGCAATCCGAATCTTTATACACAATTTTTTACACTACTTGTCATGCATCTTCTCTAGTTATTTTATCTTAGATAGTTGTTTACAATTTATTTAATGATGGAAATGACAGAAAACTGATGTTATATTTATTGGTACATATTTGTCTTAATTTCTGTGCAATTTTAGATGCATAAGGGAGATTAGTAAACTTTAATTGTTTAAAGCTATGACTATGATATGAATAGTATTGAAAGCACTTACCTAAATAAAATAAATAGTTGTAACATCAAAAAAATTGCTTTGTTATTAAACTGTAGTAATTGGCTATGTATATATACAGAACAATGATAAAGATATGAGTAAGAGATTGTGATCTGGGTCAACTGATGAGTGCTGATTCAGCATGTTCATCTTGTGAATTGTACATGCCCATATCTTTGGTCATATATGTATGATTACCCTCTTCCACAAGTTATTAAAAGTGGATAGAAACCAGTCTCTACTTTGTGTGAGAGTGGTGTAGTTAAAGTTACATTACAGAAATATTATTCATTATGGGCATTGGGATTAGTTTTGTTATGCTTTATTTTAATTCAGTGAATCGTGTTATAGGAAATATCATTCTGTGACTGCATAAGAAGCAAAATGGTATTCAGCAATGGAAAAACTATAATTTTTTTTTCTTTTAAAATTGTAGCTGTTGAAATGTTTTTAAATAGAAGTTTACTTACAGGGTAGTATTGTTTTATAAAAACATGCTAGATAAAATGATGACTCATAAATTAACAATTTTTTCCAATTTAAGCTTTATTTTGTTTAATCAATGTTTTTATATTTTCAATTTAAAATAGCAAATTAATCTTTTTCTCATAGAAATTTATTATAAATTGCTTTTTTTTTTATATGAGATCTTACATTATGGAGCATTTGGGGCATCAATTATCATCACTAACTGGGTAAAGATCTACTTTTAAAAATATTCCTTCTTAAAGAAAATAATTATTTAAAGACCTCTAAATTTCCATTTTATTAATGTATAAGTTTTCTTTCATTCCTTTGTAAACTGGGGTTAACAATTTCTTTGAAATTCAATTGAGGGTGTGACCACACTTTTTTTATAATGCTTCATGAATTTGTAATTTTGTCCTCTTTCAATATGTGATATATCAATAGCTATTATTACAATTAATTTGGCCATTCAACATGGTTTTGGATAAAGAAGAGCTCCTTTTGCAATTAATTTAACTGACCTCTACATGGCTTTCCCAAAAGATGAATTCTTACTCTCATTTTCTCTCATTGCAGTTTTTCTAGTCCAATGTGAAGCTTGAAATCATCATAATATGTAAGGAAAATTACTTACTAACCTACTACTTAACATAATCTGACATGAAATTTACACTATCTGATATCCAAGTTCAGTATAAACAGAAGTTATTAAATGGATGTAAACATAAACAATAATAACAACCAGTGCAAAATTTAAATTAACTGTGATATTATTTCAGCTTTATTATAACCATTAAACCTTTCAAGGTAGAGAAAATAACTATTCATTTTAAGTAGTTTGTATGAGAATGAATAAAAAAAAATCAGAATTGTTTTCTGTGGATGGGCCCATTGTAGTACATGCTTCCACCATTAGATATCTCTTTGAATTCTTTTGCATCATTTTCTACCTGGCATCATTGAATGAAATCATGAACCATGTAGGAAATTGTTTTGTTAAGTGTATCTCACTAATTCATTGATTTGTATGATGACTAAAAAGTTGGAACAATCTGAAATTCTGTTTTTTCTTAGAAAAAATGGTGCATAGGGTGCAGTTATGCTTTGATGAAAACATGTTTACAATTGGTTTAATAAAAGAGTTCAAAGACACCATGACTCCAAAAAGCATGGCTGGGGAGGTCCAATGTCAAGAAAATGCTGATTTTTTTCTTTTTAATGCAAACAGCATTTTTTATTCAGAATTTGTTTGTAATGGTCAGCTGTTTTATGTACAAGTTCTGAAACAGTTGCATGATGAAATGAAAATGTCCCAATTTGTGGCAAAGTGGGGAATGATGGTTTCAACATGGCAGTGCATTAGAGTCTTAACCAAAACAGCATGTCCGAGCTTATCTACCCACTATATCCACCTCGTGTCACTTCATGTATTTTTTTTTATTCTTTGAATGAAAACTATATCAAAAGAAAGTGTTTTGCATACTTGGAAGTGGTGAAGAAAAAAAAACAAAAGAATCATTAAAAGGCATTACTTTGCAAGAGTTTTAGGACTGCTTTCTGAAATGGAAAATACATTTAGATCAGTGCATTACATCAAATGGGCAGTTCTTGGAAGGTGATTCAATTGGTAACTCATAAAAAATAAATATGCATTTTTTATTATAAAATTCTAGAGTTTTCTTTGGAAGGGGAGGCACCCCCCTGTAAACACAACATATATAATCCATCATGTATGGGAAGTTCCAAACATGCAAATCACTAAACTGAAGAGTTTAACTTAATTCAGCTAAAACTTTATGACACCTGGTCGTATTAAAGTTTAATACAAATAGAAGAAAGAAAAAGAATTCATTTTTTTTATTTTCTCTCCAAGTTATTAATCCTTTAAGTCTGAAGTATGATTTGCTAAACATTTTTATTTTAATAAATAAATCTTTACAGCTCATTATATATCAACATTTTAAAAAAAGTTGTGAGAAATGTAAATTTAAAAATGAAAATTAATCTTAAAAATAATGTATCAAATGTACAAAAAAAAAAGAAAAACAAACAATAAACTGATAAATATAATCAGAACAATAAGTTTTGTTTTAGCCTTTAGATTAAAAAAAAATTTATTTTTAATAAAATAAACATTTTTCAACTAAATTTTTATCAGTAATAAATTTTTATAAATAATACTTCGGAAGTATGAAATTATTTTTTAAAATATTAAAATTCTATTTATAGTTACAAAAAAATGACATTTTTTTTTTTTTTGCCAATAATAACTTCCTGTTTTATATTATTATGCTTTTCTTTACTTGCATTATTCTAAAACCAGAATAAGTTAAATAAAATTTGAATCTAAATATCATATACCGACTTAAAAAACCAAACAAACAACTCAAATGAATAGTCAAAATAAGAGTCATAGATCACATAATCCTATTCTCTTAAGCTTGTAAGTTATAAACAATGAGGATTGCCAATTCCTCAACAAGCTTTGTGATAAATGCTTAGCTAGAGAAAGCATTTGAACTATCTCTGTCAAGATGCCCCCAAACTTCTGACCATGGTTTTGTGCTCTGGCATTCCTCAGAGAGGTGCTAGGATAGGTTCAGACACTAGATCTAAAAACACCAACCCAAAGCCAGTATTTAACTAAAAGTTCTCTATTGAGTGGAAAATCTGAAATTTTCAGACACCTACATGTCTTCAAACCCAGCTATCCAACTCAAATAACTACTATATGGGGCTGAGATATCTTCAGCCATACCATATATTAGTAATCTTAGCAATAATAACATTGCATAAGACTTAAGGCAGAGACTATAAATAGTCAAAATAAGAGTCATAGATCACATGACCTATTCTTTTAAGCTTTGTAAGTTATAAACAATGAGGATTGTCAATTCCTCAACAAGCTTTGTGATAAATGCTTAGCTAGATAAAGCATTTAAAATATCTCTGTCAGGACCCTCCCCCAAACCTCTGACCATGGTTTCATGCTCTGGCACTTCTCAGAGAGGTGCTAGGGTAGGTTCAGACACTAGATCTAAAAACCCCAACCCTAAGCCAGCATTTAACTAAAAGTTATCTATTGAGTGAAAAATCTGAAATTTTCAGACACCTACATGTCTTCAAACCCAGCTATCCAACTCAAATAGCTATATGGGCCTGAGAGATCTTCATCCATACCATATATTAGTAGTCTTAGCAACTCAAATACTTTATTTAAAATTACAGATATAAAAATAAGCATGTAAACACTATGTGAAAATTGACAATTTTTAATTTGAATATTTAAATAAAAGCAGTCATTGAAAACTCAACTCTTCTGCTTTTCTTTTTACTTTTTTCTAACAAATCTAATAGTTTTAATAAAATTAATATCAATCAATATATATTTTAGATCAAAATTTTGAATGCAAAACTTTCAAACTAATATCACAGATAGCTGCATTAGAGTCATTCTAATCCAAGTGAATGGATTTTCTGACTCAATTTAAAGAGTTAAATTCTCGCCTATATAAACAATGATAACAATTTGCAAAAACTTGCCTAGATTTAAAATTAGGTAATTGCAAAAAGTGTAATAACTTGTATCATAATTTATATTTGTGTCTCTTTAATTGTCTTTTTATTACCAAGTGATAAAGTTTGAGTTAGATTATGTCAGATATTAGGTAAGTAAATATTTTTTTTGAATAGTCACTCATTAGTTTAGCAATATGGATGTCTGATTATATGTATGTATATAAGAAAATAAAAACTTTTTTGAGTTATACTATGTATTAGTTTTTTGTATAGTGAAATTATTTCATCCACATCACAATTAATCTTGTTTAAAGTTTCTAAAATCTTCAAAAAGGTTTTTATCCACTGAATCAAAAAGTTCTTCATGGAATTAGATTGCCAATGCTTTGCTAAAACTATGTTAATCTTTGACAAAGCAAGATTGTAATAAAAAACTTGTGGGTCATGTAATAATAAGATTGTAATTGCATATAAATTAAAGAACTTTCATTCATATGTATATTATATGGTTGTCCAATAAGAACAGAAAAAGTTTCTTCCTTTTAATCTAAATTTTACAGTTTACCTAAAATTTACAAACCTGTGGCACCATTGATATTTGTTGCATGTGCTATAGGTTTTTCCACACATTCTTTGGCTCAATGTTTAGCCCAATGTATTCCATCTAAAATTAGAAATCCATTTTATTTCTATTATCAAAACTTGCTAAAAGTGATTTATTGGTCAGTTTTGATATCTATGCTTTATCAGCATTTGTGTTGAAGAGCTTTATCTATAGCTCAATACAATAATTTACCTGATATTATTATTACATTAGAAAAATATCACCTTGAAAATACAATTTTTATTTATGGTTTTCAAAACTGTAAACAAATAAGAGATTTTTACAAGTTTTTACTATCACCTATAATTATGGACTTCTTTGTGAGTAATTTTGAGAATTAAATATTAAATGAAACTAGTAAGAGGTCTTCTATTTGTTCAGGTATGTGGATGATACATTTATATGACCTCATGGTATTAATGCTTTGAATTTTTTCTGAATGAATAATATCCTAATATTAAGTTTGCCATAGAAGTTACCAATAACAAAACACCTTTTTTAGATGGTTTTAATTGCAAAAAAGCCTAATGGTGATTTTTTTTGTCAACATCAGTATATATCAAATCCATCCATACAAATAGATATCTTAATTTCAATTCTCACATCATCCTCATCCTGCTCATGTATTTTTCATTGTAAACAATTGATGAGAGCATATAGCTTGTCTAGCAAAGATCATCTTGCTCAAGAAATCGCACAAATTAATAATATTTTACCTCCTAATGGTTGCAGTAAATACATTATCTGTAATATTGATGCGAAGAAGAGAAAGGGTGGTGAAGTTGAGAATTCTTCAGCTGGTTGGAGAGTTGTTCACTTTATATTAAAAGGGTCATTGATAAGATTAGTAAACATCTCTTAGTTTAATATTAAGACTATCTTTTTTTCTAGCAAAAAAATTTGATGAACAAGAGATTTATAAATTCCATGTTCACAGTGATATGTGGGTTAACCAAATAGATATATTGGTATCAGGTTTAGGTAGCATAAAAATACCTTCAATCAAAAGTTGATTGTATCAGCTTTAATATCACATTTTTTAGAAATTGGTCACACTCCAATTACTAAATTACTAGCTACTTTGAAAAAATATAATTTAAGAACTGTGAGAGAGTTTACTGAAATTTGGAAAAAAACAAACAGTTTAAATAAAGGTATGAAATACAACATAATCCAGTCTTATGAAAGAGCTATATTTTATCTCTTCCTTCTTCTAAAGTTATTTTTAATAAATCAGCTGACTGTAAAACAAAAGAAATACGGAGTTTTGTTAATCCACCTCCTATTTGTGTGGACAACCACCTAATATACATATGAATAAATGTCTTTTAATTTACACCTAATCACAATCTATTATTATTTGAGACACAATAGTTCTTCATTATAATCTTAGCCTGGACAAAGATGAATATGATTTTGTCAAAAGGTTAGTAATCTAATTAAATGAAGGAATTTTCTGTTTTGGTATATAAAGATCTTTTTGAAGATTTTAGAAACTTTAAATAGGATTCTTTGTGTGTTGGACAGAATAATTTCTCTGTTCATAAAACTAATACACTCTACTACCAAAAAGTTTTTATTTTTATTTTATAATCATGAAAATTTTTATTACATAGTTTTTTTTTTTTCAATTCTTGCAATTTTTTCCCATTTGAAAATAACATACTTTTGTTTGTTTATATAAACAAATTATATTTTAAATTTTTTATTTAATCATTATTATTTATGATGATCACAATATTTATGAGCTTGTTTAATTCTAGATAAGTCTGAGGCAAAGGTCTATAGTGAATCATTTTTAATTTAACAAGCAAGGTTCTGTGTTAATTGGTTAAATTATCACTATGTATTTTGTCACAGGTTTTTGCTATGTCAATGATGTATGCCTTTTCCAGAATAAGTATAATAAAAATAGCAACTTTTTTTTTATATGACAAAGCGTTGACCGGGAAGTGAACCCGGGCCCAGCTGCTTGGAAGGCAGCTATGCTAACTTCTAGGCCACTGATGCTTGAGATGAACTTATCTTTTGTTTAGTTGTCATTAATTGCAGATAAATTTTAAACTAATTAATACTTTTTGTCATTATTTTTGTAATCAATTTCTTTTATTTTTATTGTCACAACAAAAATAAACCAATGACTTTTATTTCCTAGGCCTTCAGTCTGACTAGACATCTTTATTTAAACTGAGTTAGATAAGTTCATTTAACATAGAGTGAGTTCACTACATCTACAAATGTAGGTAGACAAATAAAAGACCATAATTACATTACAACTTGGGTATGCAATCAGAAAATTCTTATCACTCTTTGACTTGAGTCACCAGCCATGTTTTAGCAGATGGTTTTACAGTTTTATGGAAATGAGGTTCAAATTTTACTTTTGTCTGTCATGATTGTAAATATAAAAAAGAATAATCACTCACATATACAAAGAATAATCACTCACATATACGCCTATTCATCAATGTCTTTAAGACAAACAACTGATTAATGGAATTAAAAATCATCAGATAATTGAGAAGTAAGACACTCTAAAGAGGTAAATATTGCTTGCTTTTATAGAAAGATTGTGGTTGGGAATATAATATAATGGAAAACTACCATTAGGAAAGATGTGGAAAATTTTTAGCAGGAAGAGTTTGCTCAAGTGGAGTTAAAACACAATATTCTGAGATGTCAAATCCCAGAGTAGGATATTTGGTTTTATATATTGATATATATTATCTTTTCAAAACTTAGCTAATTTTTAGTTTTTAATTTTTTTTTCTCTAGCTTTCCTTTTTTAAATTTTTTCTCTCACTGAAGTCAAAATGGTCACAAGTCATTTACAAATGGCAGCAAATGCTGATGTGAAAGTAACAATATAACTTTTAAATTGCTTTTAGTACAGTATTTAGATATATGATTTTTTTCTACAGTACTGCACAGGCTTTTTCATGCCTGCACTCCAATATATAATATATGGGGTTTGAACTCAGACTTTCACATGAGCCTCAACTATCTGTGCTATCTCATACTACTGACACACTTGATCACACACATGTCGAAAAGATAAATAATCGCCAATATATGTATTTCGTGATAAACCAGCACTTGTCAGTTGGTCCAGATTGTCATCCCCACACATATATAGAATCAATGCTCAGCTTATATTAAGATAGCCAATCTTCATACTTTAATGGACAGGCTTCAATCAATTCCACCCCACAACTCTTCAGCCATCCATTTCATTGAAAATTTGATAATGGAATGCACAACGTGCCAACCTTCTCATCCTACCCATGTTGACCATAAGTCATTCTGACCCCTCATGTACAGGGCATAATCCATTTACATACATATATGAGGGATGGGCAGACCTTACAGCACTATATTTTAATATATGGATTTTTTCTACGGTATGCGCTTTTTCATACGAAAATACGCATATTTTTATACGAAATACGTATATTGATAATTATTTATCTTTTCGACATGTGTGTGATCAAGTGTGTCAATAGTATAAGATAGCAGGGATAGTTAAGGATCATGTACAATATTTAGATAAAGTTTAAAAAAATTTAAAACAAAGATGTATTTGTTACAGTTGAAAATACTGACTCAATAAAACATAATGCTATAAACAGTACCTGAATATTAAAGTCCAAATGGTATCTTTTTTTAATATTAAAAATAAACTTTCAGTATTTTATCAATTAAAAATTGTACTTAAATTTGACATTTTCTACTAAATATTTTTTTCGTGAAAATATAGATTATTATATAACTTTTTTTTTTATAACAGCAAACTATAAACAATTCATTGTAATTATACGAACAATGTATAAGCACAAACACGATAAACATAAAGAATCTCAAAGTCACCTATAATCAATCTTTTAATCAATTAAAAATTATACTTAAATTTAATATTTTCATTTTTAGTTTATTTTATAATTGTTTTGTTTTTTATAACAGCAAAATATTTTAGACACTATGAACAATTGGCTATAATTATGCGAACGATGTTTGTACACGCACGATGAACACAATCAATGTCAAAGTCACCTATAATCAATCTTTTATCCAATATAAAAGATAGCTTAGGTAATCAACACACAATCTTAAGTGCTTTTTATTTTTTATTTAAAATAAGCTTTATTTTTTTTTTTTCAGTTAGCTTTAACCTTTTCCATTAACAATTATTAAATCAAATACGATGCCATAACTCGCACAAAAAAGCAATTTCATTTATGTTTTAAAATGATAAAAAAATAATTCAGAATTTATTGCAATGAATTAATTTAACACGTGAAAATCTTAACAAAAAATAGATTTAATATTTAATAGTTGAAAAGTATTTTAGTATTTTTTACAACTTTATTATCAACCAATAATAGATGTTACGAGGTAATAGAGTTACTCAGTCGGATTAATTGTCCTCTGCGTGACATCACAGCTCGATGTAGAGATTAAGTAGATTTAAATTGATTGTAGATTAAATTTATGATGTGTTCAATTCATAATATATATGTATAAACAATGATAAACTAACTCGTCATTCATAAAACAAAAATGACAGATCATCCACCACTAAAAATAATTCAAATCTGATTTTGACAAGATGAAAGCATTTGTTATAAAGGCAGCATTTAAAATGTTAACCATTTATCTATGTTAGTTTAACAAGTTAAGCAATAATGATCATAATCAAATATTGTATCAGACGATCTCTTAAATCATTCAGAGGGTGTGCCTCAACAGACTTTACAATTTGCTGTTTTAATTAAAATTAAGACAGTAGAACGCTATAAATCTATAGCTTTATATTGTAAGCTAAAAAGAAAATCAATATTAATTATTGAACTTATTGAACTATGGCTTTAGTAATGAAATAATTATTATATTAATAACACACAGCTTAAGTTTGGTCAATATGGAGTTAAAAATAATAATTATATTGTTAAGTCTATTAATACATTTTCTTTTTCTAATTTATAAATCAGTAAGTAAAAATATGTAGGAAAAAAAAATACATACTGTATTTGTTCACGTATTAATTAAAAACATTATTTAAAACAGTTTATTTGTGATATATGTTGGATAGGTCCAATTATCTAATTGAACTGATGTTTTTTTTGTTTTTTTTTTAAAAAAAAAACTTGATTTATATTTTTGTAATTACATTCAAGTGCTAATAATAATACCTAGCATTTTCAAGCTGTATTTATTTTACTTTTATCTTTATTCTAACCAATTGACCTTTGGCGGAATTGTCAAGATGATTAAAGGATCACCTTCCTCGAGCTACTCACCAAGATAAAACAAAGAGATAAATTGTTGGCTTCTGAATGAATTTTCAGAGACAACTGGACAAGCGTCTCCTTCCCAAGCAGATGAGTGCTCACCTTGAGAAATTCAAAGCACCCACACTTACACCATGGTGCAGCCATCTAGTGCTACAATGCCAGCATAAGGTGACAAGATTACCTGGACTCTTTGATTTACTTAGCTCATGTAACATGAATAGTCCCAATAAAGTTGTTTTGGAAAAAAAAAAATTCAGTATCCACGAGTGTAAAGATCACTGTTTTATTTCTATGTTAGATGGAAATGGCCAGGTTATAAATATTGGAAGAATCAGAGGAAAGCAATATCACTTGAAGTATTGGATTCCCTACTATACTGGGCGTTATTGCAAACAGATGGAGAAGTATAAGCAAAATTTCAATTATTTAAAAAAAAAAGTGTGAAGATGGTAATCTGGACCAACTGGTGAATTCTGGTTTAGCACGAAATACATATATTGGTGATTATTTATCTTTTCAATGTGTGTGTGATCAGGTGGGTCAGCAATATGAGATGGCATGGAGAGTTGAGGGTCATGTGAAAGTCTGAGTTCAAGTCTCATATATTCAACACTTTAATGTTTTGCACCAATAATGAATATCTAAAATACAAGAATTCTTGATATAACAATGGCAAAACTCTCCATACAGTAGTGCCACCCTGTGACAAACAGAGTAATAAATGGATGCCAGAAGGCTTGTGCATAAAATCCCTATCTAGTGCCTACTCATCCAATATCTCCAGACTATTTTCTGGCTTGTGGCCATCATCAGTGAGGAGCCTTGGATCTGAGAGCACTGCACCTAGATCTTAAGATCTAATGCAACCCTCCAGCAGCTACCTTTTAATTCTACTTTACTACAAAACTATGTACAAGCCATCTGGCATCCATTGATTACTCAGTTTGGCACAGGGTGGCACTACTGTATGGAGAGTTTTGCCTTTGTTTACAACAATTATGTGCTAACTAAGATAGAGATGGTGATCATGTAATTCTTGATATAAACATAATAATAGCATTGAAGCAATACATAGAATTAAATTTTAATATATAGATATTGACTAAATAATGGTAATTCCTGGATGATATTTAATGTATTAATACTAGTAAAACCAGCCACACAGATATGATCTGAATCCCTTTTATGTTGCTTACAAACTTCTACTTAATTTAATTCTATGATTTGCAAGACAAAAGATAAAATTGAGGATAAAAAATTGTAAAAATAATTTTATAGATACCCCCCACCCCTAAAAATGATAATGGCTTTATTGCTTGGGAGTTCATAAACCTTTGAGTGTTAGAATCGATTCTGGGACCTCCTAATCCTAAATTGGACACTCTACCAGTTACGTCAAACTTATGCAGCCCCCCTACCTATGATTATGATTATTAATATATTAGAAAGCTTAAATGTACTCTGCAAAAAATAAATTACTGTGTACAAATAAGGATAAGCCTTCTACCAAATTTTCACATCTATGATCCTAGATCAATGATAACTGTGTATTCTATTACTAATAACAGTGACTTTGGCTAAACTGTAGTCTGTAGTTATCATCATAGTGCATTTAAATCTTTATTCCCAGATTAGTTTCTGAGATGAGATTCAAAGCTAGGAAATTGCAATTATGCATCCAAGAAATACCTTTCACTTGACAATATTATTTAGGCTAAAAGCTGAAAATGAGTAAAAACTTAACATTTTGAATCCAGCCAATCTACTTGAATAATTATGTAAATATGATCTTGTATCAATGTCCATAATTTATTTCAAATTGTAGATACTTTTTTCCTCTGGCCAAAATATTATTAGTAAATCATTTGTTTTTTTAGCCTTTATAATATATGATGAAAAAATAGCAATTTGCCACTCCAATGCCAAGTACTACCAGCATATTTAGCTGACTTAAAATGTATTTCTGAATCAAATGTATCTATGTATCGACAAATTGACAAAATTCATTCATATCATTACAAGTTTGTGGGCTTATTAAGTAAAAAAAATCAATTTTCTTCTCAAATTTATTACATAATTTAAGTTCAAATAATTTAAATTCATTTTCACAAACAATTTTATATTTATCGTAAGCATATCAACATTTAAAGTTATTAAATGTTCAATTGCTTTCAAATACCTCCAAGTATTAAATGTTAAATTTAGCAGCAGTAGATGAGGATTAATGAAGCAACTGAAAGTATAAAGTATTTCTGCAGATTGAATAACTGTACATAATAGTTAACTACCATAATATTTATTATTTTTATTGTTATTACAATAGTTTTTAATTAATGGACATTTTATTTGTATTGCATCTGTTTTAATATAAATGATTGTACTGGTCAAGAATGTGTAATCAGTCAACAAGACCAAAAGACCAAGGAGTGAGTCTCAACCAGCATACATAGGGCAATATCATGCTCTTAGTTTAAACCTTACCTAGGCTTCCCGGTCTCAGCTACATAATTAACATCCTTAACTTCACACACCTTCCCTTCTTCATACAGCATGAAGTAGCTCAGGGTTCGAATACAGACTCTTTTCACAGGGTTCTTCATAACTTGAGATCTTACCATACACTAGCACTTGTTAATTGTCATGATTTTGGGAATATGATTATTTCTATAATACTACAAAGTGAAATACTATAAACAGTCATGTACAAAAACACGGATGTATTTGTTTTGGCAATTTAGTAATATTACTGAACTATGTATAATAATTACTTAATAGTTCTGACTCACAATGATGATACAAGTTTAATTAATAATGATAACATGAAATTTTATTATAGACTCTAAAACAATGGATAGAGTAGCTTACAAATTATTGGATTACGATAATCTATTGGCTTTTACATAGTAATATGGAAGGTAGCAGTGGCTTACAGCAATAATGTGTGCCCTATTTAATTGGTACTGGAGGTATGAGAAGCTATCAGCCCATTATAGATTTTAATCTAACAATCTATTACATATTTATTTTGTTTAATGGGACAATTTTAAATGGGTTTGATTTAAGGCTACCCAGGGTTGCTGATGAGTGCAGGTGAAGGCTAGACAGATAAACATTACTTAGACATTGTGATACTAATCTATGTGAGTGCTGTCAATGGTAAACAAATGTAAGGATGATTGGCTTAGTGATCTGGGGGCACAGTTCACAACTAAAGATGGATGTCCCTGGAACCACATTCTATTCAGTTATAGCAATCTTTACTTCTTACACATTCAGTATGTATATAATGAAGATCAAAATCATTAAAATTTAAATTATTTACATTGATCAATTTTCCCAATTGTTCATTCATTCTTACCCTATATTCATTCATTTTATTTCAAATTTATGACATTCAACACATACTTTTATATATATTTTAACTAAAATTTTAGTATTTCATTTATATGAATATAAAATTATTAAAATGGAAGTCAAAAATCTCCATGCTCTCTCCCACCAGTAAGAATTTAAAAAACTTTTATTCTCTTAATTGAGTTAACAATAAATAAGCCCATGTTATTTAAATTTTAAATATTTAAAATTATTAAATTATCACTATAAAATAAACATTACTCAAAAAATTCTTTAAAAAAGATGAATTAACAATAAATGATATATCTATAATGTTTCTATATTAAAAAACTTTTTGTAAATTTTGATAGTTTATATTAAATATGCCCACATAATGTGGGCAATAATTTTCAAATTATAAGTATCCGGGTTTAGGTTATGATTAACGGAAATGTATACAATCTATGCATGTGCTTTTTACACCCTTGTTTCCATCTTTCTTTCTAGTTTCAGAAAAGGTAAGTTTTATTTTTCTATGATAAAAAAATCAAAATTTTATGATAATTTTTGTGATCAAGTAAATTGACCTTTTCGGCTTTCTCTCATTTTTTTGATAGTTAATGGAAAAGTATTCACTGTGAAAAATACATCGGAAAAAATAAAAGTTTTTACTGATGTATTTAAAAGACAATGTTATGGCGACCTGGTGGTAAGTATTTATTTTTATATATTTTTTAATTATTATTTGAATTTATATTTGATAAAAAATATAATAAAAAATTATTATTGAAACTAACATAAAAAAAAAAGCTCGTGATTGTGTACATTTATATCATGAATTATCTGCATTTTTTGCTATGATATGGGCTTGGGTCCAGGATTTGAATTAAGTGATATGAGACAAAGATAAACATATTTTGAAAATATTATGACCCAATTTAGATTTTTCTGTAATGTCTTGTCTGCATTTTAATAATAATAAAAATACGCAAATGCTAAAAGTAAATATTTTGACAATATATAAACTTCTGCTGCAATGTAAATTTCAAAGCTTCATATCAAATGCAAAGTGAGGTGGCAGTTGATGAAGCTATTACTAAATTTATGATCATAGCAGCATGAAGCAATATGAACCCTCTCTAAACTTATAAAGATAAGATAAATAATACTACATCGCATAGATTCTAAACTACTAACTTATGTATATCAAACTTAACACTATAAAGAATTTAGTATTTCATTCACTTTTTATTTTATTATTTTATTTTGCATATAGTGACTATTTTCACTTTTTAATAAATTACAAACTGTATTGAAGTTCTTTATTATAGTATTCAAATTATACTAATTATTGATCAATATTAACTACTAGTCATAAGGGATGTTATTAAGGATGACATATTCATTGCAACCCCCTGTATGAAAATACATTTTGAAGGGTTGCTAGGAAAAATGAAAGGTAATAATGTCATTATCCTATGAAGTTTTCACCTGATGGATTATTGTAGGTAAGTGTTATTATATACCAATTTTTTAGAAATTTTATGATGAATCCAACTAACCTACTAATAAAAATATAATTTTAAGTTGTATGCATGATAATTTTGAATTTATGAAATAATATGAAAATAATTATTAAAAATATTAACTTCTTTTATTACTTTGAATATCAATGACTGTATTTTTTCAGCTCAATTACATTATTTTGTATTTTATCTTTCAAACAATATATATTATGTCATTTTTTTAATAATACAAACTTAAAAGTTATGATAAAATTTGTAGCTTAGCATAAATTTTTAAATATTCAATATGGCTGCTTTGCAAGCAAAGAAGTTAAAGTTTTATAGACAGTTTACAGGTAATTTATGCATAAATAGACATGTTGATATAGAATCTAGTTTTAATTTGAATTCAAATAAGTTGTTGGTTATAAATATAGAGTATTCTCTAATTATTTATATTGGATCTCTATCATACAATTTGTATTGTTAACTGCAAATCCTTTATTCTTTTCTTTTCTTGAATTCGGTTTATGATATTTAACGATTTTTTTTAAACATAATTCTTTGCTCTATTTGACAAGTTGTTGTTGAAAATGAGACAACCCATGATATTTTTGTTCCTAAAACATTCTGAAGACTTTGCATTTAAAGTTGGTTGCCATATTCAAGAAGGATCTTGTTACTTTCAGTCTGCCATTAAGACTAAGTGTATGATAGACATTTTAGTTATGGCCATTTCAGAATCTTTCCATGATCTAATTTTTGTATAGCAATTTCTGGAAAACAGAGATAATAAAATTCTTTTTTTTTTTAAATAAAAAAAAAATCATTTTCTTTTAAAATAATATTGGATCAATGTGACATATAAACTAATTTTATTAAATGGTTTATATAAGTTTAAAATATTAATCATATATTATTATTATTACCTTTTTAATAATTAAATTTAAAATTACACAATATTAAAAATAAAGTTATACAATATTTTAAAAAATTCTTAAAATATATATTTTTATTATTAATGTATAAATAATAAATATTATATATATACACATGCACGCACGTACACACACACGCATATATATATACACATAATGCTACACATGCATATTTGTTAGTGCTATAAGTTGTTTGCTTCTTAAAACGTGTTTCATTATTACATTCAAATGGCAGTATTGTTCCTTTGCTTTGCCTAGCTTGTTTCCATAATGTAAGTAGTCATGTTACAATCCCCCCTCCCCAATCTATGCCTATTATGAAATAATGAGTAACTATAATCATGTAAAATGATTATCTCATTCTTGTATATATATATATCAATGCATAATTTTAGATGGGCATTTTTATTAACAAAATACAATACATTTTTATTATATATTTGCTTTGCTATCTAGTATTATAAAAGACATATTACAAGTAAATGGAAAAATGAGTTCCACTTTCCCTCAACCTGTCTAAGATTATAAAGTAATAGAGATATAATAAAATAAGCAAATATTTAAAAAAAGAATATTACAAATGCCAATGTTTATAAACTTTTCATTTTCTATTTAAATACTTTAAACAGGCTTTAACCTGTGTTCAATGTGCTTTAAAATTCATAATAATCAAGCACATTTTGCCAACAGAGGGACCTTCCAAACCACAACACAAGATAGCAATTTTTATAAAGATAAAAGTGGCATCTTATCTTTAACCTAAATGTCAACTTATATAGGCAAATCTGAAGCATCTTGATTTGGAAGCATGAAGTTGCTGTTTTCTCCACTGTTTAAGTCCACTATTTCCTTTACAAATTAACATACGCAAAATCTTGCAATTTACAGTGAGTTAATATTATGATATTAATGTTGAAAATTCTATAAACTATTGAAGAGTAGTAATTAATTTATATATGCTTTCTGTGCACTCAATAAATTAATTACTACTCTTCAATAGTTTATAGAATTTCCAACATTAAGATCATAATATTAACTCGCTGTAAATCGCAAGATTTCACATAAGTTAATTTGTAAAGGAAATAGTGGACTTAAGCAATGGAGAAACAACAACTTTATGCTTCCAAATCAAGATGATTCAGATTCACCTATATAAGTGGATATTTAGGTTAAAGATAAGATGCCACTGTTATCTTCATAAAATTTGCTGTCTTGTTTGATGGTTTGGAAGGTCCCTCTGTCAGCAAAATGTGCTTGATTATTACAAATTTTAAAGCACATCAAACACAGGTTAAAGCCTGTTTAAAGTATTTACATATTCTTTATGTGCACTCAATAAATTAATTACTATTTTCTATTTAATTATTTGCTTCCATTGCCATAGTATATCAAATTATAGTCAATGTACAATCTTAAATGAGTAGATGGAATATGGGTCTCATTTTTCAGGCCATTTGTAAGGTTCTATAATACTAGGAAATTTATCATGTGTTTAGAAAACAGGATATCTTATATTTGTCTCTGTGTGTGTATTATAAAACCAATTGATATGTTTTTCAATTTTCTGGATGTGATAGAATAGAATTTACTATTAAAAATAACTTCATTAGTATTAGATATTTGAATTGAATGAACCATTCAGGACTTCCTAAAAACTCTTTTACAGTTTTCATAGAGTGGTATAATCTATTTACATTGTAAAAATTATCTCAGAAAATTCCCAAAAATTTGAAATACTGTTTTCATTGGGAAAATGTGGAAGAAGATGGAATACTTTTTACAGTTACAATTAGACAATGTATTGGAGGATTTTATAAAAAAAAATTTATACAGAAGTAGTCATCACAAAATATCAAGAAGACATAAATATGGAATAGCATGATTTATATATGTGGATGTATTTATGGTTATCAGATTGATTGATATAATCATCACAAAATTCATTTGTAGTATATTATTATTGTTGTTGTTGTTTTGTCTTTATCTATTTCTCTTGGAATTAGAATGATTATATTCATCTGTGAGTGTCTGATGCTGCTCCTAATGCAAACAGAGTATCTATCTATCAATCTAAATGTATATATATCAACTTATAATTAAATGTTTAAAATATCATCATGTTAATTAATGCAATGTAACAATTTAGAGGAGGTTAAGAGCCTCATTGTATGTTATCTAGCATATATATTTAACTATGCCCAAAACCTGGGATTCAAATTTGGATTGTAAAACTTAAGCTTTTTTTCAAGATTTAAGCTCACAACCAACTC
Organism: Epiperipatus broadwayi; assembly: GCA_028023455.1. Classification (NCBI taxonomy): domain Eukaryota; kingdom Metazoa; phylum Onychophora; class Udeonychophora; order Euonychophora; family Peripatidae; genus Epiperipatus; species Epiperipatus broadwayi. The sequence goes on from JAQFVV010012987.1 coordinate 171,451, forward strand.
ATCTAGATGTCTAATTATTAATCAAAAAATGGACATATGATTAATCTCGATTAGAATACAAAGACGATGAAAAACTCATAAAGACCCTCAACATTTTTGAAAAGGTCAATAAATAATGGCCTTCACTTTTTTTTATTCCTCTTAAAATAAGATCTGAGAAACAGGTGTCTTATAACGAGTGTTCAACGGTTGATTAATGTTTTGTTATATTAAGAATGTTATTTTTAATTAAGAGATTATATATCATATAAGCAACAAATATACAAGTCTTATGTCAGTCTCCTTTATTAAAACATTTATAGAATGTTAATATAATAAAAATTGTAAATGTTTTAAACATATATATATATATACATACACACTTACTTTGTAGATTTATCCTATCTTGAAATTTCTGAGAATAAAATAATATTTATGTTCCTTTTTTTTTTCAAAATCTCTTTTAATGTCATAAATTATTAGTGATTTCTATTTTTAAAAATATGATTAACATGTGAATATATAATTTTTCATTTCACCTCTAGTTATATATATATTTTTACTTCCTTTTGATTACAGACATCATCAATATTTGTTTTAAAGTTCACTCTGATACCTGTCAATGACTATCTAAATTTAGAATGTTTTATTAGTAAAACAATGTCACAACACCGTGTCATTTTGCTATCTGTTGAATTGCTTACCTATTAACATCAAAACATATTAGTAAACGAAATAATAGCGTTTGAACCCATGGTGTGTTTTGTTTAGTTTTCTGTATTTATGTTTATAATCCATAGCATAAACAAGTTTTTAAATGTATTTAGTTAGTGGGAGATTTTTTGAAGTATCTCAGCAGGAAGTGACCAGTTCTGTGCTGCATGACAGGTGTGGCTGCCATATCTCATGCCTTTTACCTGATCTTTACCATGCTGTAATAATGGAATTGCTGCCAAGGTGCTTTGCTTTAAGAATATAAATAGTCTCATTATTGAATTATTATAATTATTGAAAATAGTACACATAATTAGTTGGTAAATAAAATAAATAGATATCTAAGGCTTACTTAATTTTGATTTTAATTATTCAAAATACCCTTTATTAAAAGTTACTATATTTATTTATGAATTTAAAAAAATATTAATATATATACATATAAATTATGCTTTATTTAATTTTTTTAAAAAAAAAACTATTACTTTGTTGAATAAAAATTATAATGTTTTTTATTAATTTATTAATTTATATTATTATAATAGTAATAGCTGGTTTAAAAAAGGGATATTTCCCCGTTAGATTGAATGTATTAATGACGATTTTATTTACAATAAAACGCAAAAATAAACCTGATTGGTTGCCGTATCATTAAGCTAAGGTGAAAGATATACTGATGAAAACAAAAAACAAAACAACTTGATAATGTATGGATATAAATTATCAACCAGCATTAACATAACATATTAATATTTCACCATATCATGTTTTTCTATTTCTCTTTGTCTTATATATATATATATAAACAAATCGCCATGATTTTTAATATACAAACACATAAATACATAATAGCTTTAGATAACTTATAGTATGACTACCATTTCCAGTAGGGTTTGCACTACTAGTTATTAATATTACATTTAATGTAGTTTTGAATATTTGGAAATTAATTATTAATATAAATAATGCTGTTCATAATATCAAAAATATAACATCATATATAAAGTGGTATGCAATTATGAGTCAAGTTATATTTCTGAGTTGAAATATTCCTTAAAAGAAGAATTCATTATTATGAACTATTGTAAAAGAAATTATGTTTTTCTGTGGATTAATTTAAATCAGTGTTCTCAGAACATTCAGTTATCTGCAAGAAAAATGTTTTTTTAATAGTGTAAAAAATCATTTGCTTGGGGGGAAAAAATAGAGGTATATTTTATAAATATGATGGATAATTTATTAAATAAACAATATAATTGTACAAATATAAATGAATTTTATTAGTTGCTATTTCAATAGAATGATTATAATAAGATTCTATTATTTTAAATTTTAAATTGTAAATACTGATAGAGATGGCAATTATGCTGTAAGCTAGCTACAGCTGTTATTTACTTTTACATTGTTAAATTAAACATTTTGCATTTAATTCCAATGTTTTTAAATGCATTTACTTAACTAGAGAATTGTGTTTATTTCTATATTTGGATTAAATTTTGTTCTATCATATGGATTTTCTTCAAATTTGGGGCTCATGTTAATATAGATGTCAATGCAATGTGACAACAATATTTGTCCAGCTGGCTAGCCACTCTAAAACTGTTGTCAGGCCAAATTTTAAACTATGTTAATGTGGGTTTATTAAAGTTTTAAAAATGTACAATAGATGGTAGTATACTTTTTAATAATTTGCTTTCAATTAAAACAGGCAAAACTCTGTATACAGTTTTGCCACTCTGTGCAAGCCAGGGTAATCAATGGATGCCAGAAGGCTTGTGCATGAAATCCCCATCTAGTGCCTACTGGCAATACTGTATGGAGAGTTTTGTCTGTTTTTACAAAAGTTGTAAGCAAGCATAAGAAATGGTGATTATGTGAAGTTTATTAATTTGCTTTCATTGAATTTTATTATTAGCGCACTATAGTTAATTAAAATAGAAAGAAAAAATATGTACAATAAAATCTTATTTTTTCTTGATTGTTATTAAAACTTGATTTTTAAAATGCTGCCTTCATAAACAAAAAAAAAATCTTGTAAAAGATTTTAAATGTGGAAAATTTCATTTCAAGTAGTAGAAATAAGATCACATTTAAAGTATGTTGCAAAGTACTCCAACACTAAAAAAAAAAACAAATTATATGATTGTATCATAATACCTTATAGATTTTTTTCAACTTTTTAATGAAAAGTGAAATAGTTTTCATTTCAAATACTGGGAATATGGGTGTGACTTATGTTTCAATATCACATGACAATGTACAATGACCAAATACTGAAAAAATAAACAGTTATGTATTACATTCAAATATCAGCCTTTCAAGCTAATTGAGCATGCACCTTTTGAGAGTGTTAAATAAATGAATACTTTCCTCTTCAATCCAAGATATAGTACTTATGCAGGAATAAAAAGATCCTCTTATTCCTATGACTCAAATTCTTTTATATGAGCAAATCTGAAGCACTATTGAGGAGAGCGTGAGTAGAATTCTCACTTTAAATTACTATTTACGATGTTTTTTGACTGAATGACGTCGGTGAAATTACTTAGAATTTACTAAATGTCATTCTTATTGAAACTTAATTATGAGTAAATAAGCAATTATTTTATATTACATTCAAATATCAGCCTTTCAAGCTAATTGAGCACGCGCCTTTTGAGGATGTTAAATAAATGAATACTTTCCTCTTCAATCCAAGATATAGTATTTATGCAAGAATAAAAAGGATTTGTTAACTCCTCTAAAGTACAGATATATAAAGGAGAGATTGAGAATATTTGTCACAGATGGAGCTAGTTTTGACAAGTTGTGCCTGAAGAGCTTGTTAAGATGCAGATTAATACATGTTATAGAAAGTTTGTAATCAAAATATGTGCATCTAAATGGAGTTACATCATTTTAGTGAATGTATTAGCAATACATACCACTGTGAACATGCCTGTTAAAAAAGATGATAAAATAACCAGTATATCACCATTGACTAGAAACTATTTGAGAATCTTGAGGTATATAATGGAAAAGGTAAGTGTACCTTCTGAAAAGTAGTCATATAAAGTGGACTAGATAAAGAGATAATAAGAAAATAAAGTCAGATTAATTTATAAAAAAAAACAAGTATAATAAATTCATATGATAAATAAAAACAAACATGAGGATAAAAGTAGGTTCTTTAAATGTTCGAGGATTAAACTCGATAAAAAAAAAATGAATTAAAAAAAATGGATGAATCCTATCCAGCCACAAGTAATAGGATTAACTGAAACAAAAATATATAATATATCATAAACCACCAATATATCTTAGTAATCATGGATACACTATCTGTTTACATCACACCAGATCATAAAATAATCAATATATTAATAAATACATCAAATGCCAAATTTGCATCCTCACCCGATCCCATAATAATGATTGGGGACTTCAACATGACATATAACAAATATGTAATGAAATGGTTACACTTACTGGCTTTTCCACTTATGACAGGAGAAGGGTTTCTGCCACAGAACTCTGTCTCATTTAATAATGGCAGATATTCATCAATGATTGACCTGATGTTTTATTCACCAGCACTGCACCATATGATGAACTTATCATGATAAATATGCCTTTTTCAGACCCTGCTGCAATCATAGTAAAAAAATGTCTTTTATATCTAAACTATTAATAACCAGTAAAACAATTAAAGTACATCTGTCCAGTAACACAACTAAACATCTATTTTCAGAAATATAAACACTACTATTCAAAATTAGAGATCTTGAAATGGATTTGGTTCAAACCTCGATAACATTTGTAAACATTGTATTGTGTACAATAGACAGTGTAACAAGAAATCAATCAGCACCATCAAAAGTCCTGGCTCTTGCAGATAACATTAATAAAAGAATCATGTGGAGCTCTGCCACAGCAAAAGGTTGCAAAAATGTAATGGCAATGAAAAGAGCATATCAAGCAGTTTGCAAAACACTCAGAGAATATATAGCAATAAAAAAGAAGATATACTTAAATCATCCCCATATCTGGTCAAGACAATATATTAGATGGAAATTAAGTCAAGCACCAGTAAACAGAGTCCCCACAGCAATAAATATGAATAATAAACTCATTATAGGCAACAATATGATGCAACCACTATTATTACACTTTAAAACAAAATTGCAAAAGGGATTAAAATTTACTCCTAAACATAACTTCTTAGGAGTACCAGAAAATAATTTAAAATTTGCACCTGAAGAATTTGTTGAAAGGCTTGCAACTGTACCAAAATCATGCTATCCAGAGATACATGGTATACCCTTGTTTCTATATAATCAATTAAGCAAATTTATCTTAAAATATTTAGAAAATTTAGAATTTTTTATAGCAAAACAAATATATAATATTCAAGAACTCTATCAAATATCTCTGGTTCCATTTATGAAAAAACAGGAGAACATATCCACACTTAAAATCTCAGACCAATATCAAAGAGTCGACTTGGCATTAAAGTATTAGAGTCAGTGATCAAGGAAAAAATTTAACCCTATACATTGTCATAACTCTTGAAATTGCAGTTCACCAAAAAGCGCTCTTCAATAGGTCAAGCAGCATTTCTGTTTAAAACAGTAATAGATTCAGTCAGAACTAATAAGAAATATGGCCCTGTTGTAGTGAAGCTAGAAATAAAATCTGCATTTAATACAATACCAATTGATCTAATCTATGAACCAATAAAAACATCCATATCAACTTTACTAATATACTTGATTACAAATATACTTCAAGCAGGGAAATGCTCATTAGTCTCAATGGGAAATATTCACTGTTTTTTAATCCTTTTTGTTTAATTCCACAAGGATCACCATTAAGTGTCCTGCTATTCACATTATATATAAATCCATTGATCAAATCAATAGAAAACGATTTGGCAGGAATATTCATATCAGAATTAAAAACAAATATTCCATGTGTAGTATATATGGGTGATATATCTGTGTTTCTAGCATCGAAACAACAAATTCCAAAATTAGTAAAAATTCTCCAAAATTATACAAAAAAAATATAAGCTTGAATTCTATATAGAGAAATCAAGCGCACCATCAATATATACAGGATGCTATCATGAAGATTATTTCAAAGGAACACAGAGCCCTTTTTTACGTTTTCTATTTTTTTAAGCAACATGGAGATGTGAGTACAAATCCAAAAAGAACTAGTAAAAAAAAACTGAAAAAATAATCAATTCTCTCTCAAAATCTTACATGTCACTATATGCAAAAGTGACACTTTTTAACCTTTTAGTGATAACTAGAGTTTTATACTACACTCCAACATTTATATACAGCAAACTCTTCACATTAAAAATTGAGAGCTTATGTTGAAAACTATTGTGGGGGCAAAAGATGTCTACAGTATTAATAAAATAAACCCAAGATTCCCTAGTGCAAAATTGATTAGGTTTATATGCAATAAAAGAATTTCAAATTCAGAAAACCAACAATTTAATTACATCATGCATAAGACTATTTCCAAATCTTGAAGTAATCCATAAAATCACACCAACAGACAAACCACCACCAATTACTGGTGTTTTAAACACTCTTTGTGTCACATGGTTAAATATAAACAATTCAAAATACAGCAAAACTCTCCATATAGTAGTACAAGTTCAGTGATCTGGACATGGAAAACTAAGTATAGGTATTGGGAAATATACAGAATAATCTATCCTCCATCTTCAAATGACAATAATAAACTTTTTTTAAAATATAAATATAAACAAACAACAAAAAAATAAATACTGGTCACTAGAAGCCAAATACTATGACTTCCTACTTAAACTAAACATGGAAACATTACTGACTTAAATTTCTTTCATTATTTTTCATTATTTTTGTTACTACTGACAGCTTATTCTTCAGCATGTTAAAGCACTTATATATACTATTTCATTATAAAAGGAACTGCATTAACATTGGTAATGTGTGCAGGCTTTGCAAAAGAGCAACAGAAACTCAGTCACATATATTTTTTTCTGTCCTACATTAGATAGTATTCAGGCTGGAATTCCCCATTTATTCAAAAATAGAAAGTATATCATACAAACACTTCTTCAATCCTATACGAAAGGTAACTTTGCACCCCTTAGAGCCAGTACATTTATACTATTCTCACTATGGTATACCAGATGCACATTTACTTATAATACAAACATAAGAAGGCATACAAATATCTTTTAGAACAAAATAAAAATAATAAGGGCTAAGAGATGAAAAAATATCATCAACAAACACATACACATCCATGTGTTCACTAATGTAACTATGCTAAAGCCTATAAAAAAGGAGAGGAAAAATTGGACAAAGAAATCTAATAAAACTTGATTACATAAATAGAATGGACACTTGAAATTCTTTAGTGTTGGACAATAATACATATTTTTGTGATCTCTTTGTTATTAATATTTCTAAGAATAAAGGTATAATTTCTTTTTTCTGTATAAATTTGTTTATATATTTGTTTTTTTTCCTCACAATTCTTCATGTAAATGTCAAGTTGTCACGATGATATATGTACCAGTATTCCTGTTTTTTTTTTTAAATAACAATTATTAAGCTCAATACATTTCCTTTTAAAACTAAATATCTATATTTCCTATCAAATATTGGGCATGATTGATTCACAACCATAGCATCTAAAGGCTAGATAATAAGTTCTTTGGTAGTATGAATGTGCTGTTTTTGATGGTCTGATGTAACTATCACCAATCAAAACATCTCAAACTTCAATGCACAAATACTCTGAGCATCTACAAATAATACATCCCAGGAAGCTGTTTACATTATGTGAATTTACTAAAAATATGCAACAATGAAGAGATGACACATTCATCAATATTCTGAATGCTCTGCACATTATAAGACATAACAAATTCACTATATTGACAAAAAAGTATATTGAGAAATGGTTGGTGAATTTGCCGTTAGTTCTGCTATGATCATCTTGATTATTTGTTACCTATAATCAAGATGATGATAGCAGAACAATTTTCCATACTTCAAGTTTAAGAATGTCATGACTTATACCACAGAGCACAGGATTCAATGATAGAAATGACACATAACTTTGTCAAAGTAAACTTGGATGATACCATTTCTGAAAACAGCAACAGGGCCAAAGAATTCCCAAAAGGAATTGAGATCTTTATGGTTATGAAAATAATGCTATAATGTAATATTGTCATCTGGAAAAAAATTCTGAATAGAAATATTTGATTCATTAGTGAGATCATGTGGCCCCACTTTTATTGAATATAAATATAAGAAGCAATTGTACAATTGAAGTGCATTGACTTGGCAAGCATGGAATATGAATGGTACAATCAAAAGTAATGTGGTCTCTTGTTATATTAAGCTAGGGAACACCTGAAAAAAAATGAATGTTTCCATTGATATTCCCATAGATATCTACATTTTTTCCCATATGTCAAATGCATTGACTGGAAAGTGAATCTGGGCCAGCTGCTTAAAAGATGGCTATGCTAACCACTAGGCCATCAATGCTTGATGATATCTACATTTTTAGTTAAAATTATATACAATAACCAAAATTGTAGTTCAATAATAATATATATATATTATTTTTAGTCCATTACTCATCAAATTAAATAAAAGTATTTTTATAAAATATTTTTATATATATACTGTATATGAGATTTGAACTCAGACTTTCACATGCCCCTCAACTCTCCATGTCATCTCATATTGCTGACCCACTTGATCACACACATGTTGAGAAGATAAATAATGACCAATATACATATTTCAAGCTAAACCAGCAATCATCAGTTGGTCCAGATTACCATCTCTACCCATATATACAATCAGTGCAGTTTTGTATTAAGATAGCCAATCTTCATACTTTAAATTACCATCTCTACACATATATACAATCAGTGCTCAGCTTTATATTAAGATAGCCAATCTTCATACTTTAATGGACAGGCTTTAAAGTATGAAGATTTGCTATCTTAATATAAAACTGAGCACCGATTGTATATATATGTGTAGAGATGATAATCTGGACCAACTGATGATTGCTGGTTTAGCATGATATAGGTACATTGGAGATTATTTATCTTTTCGATGTGTGTGATCAGGTGGGTCAGCAATATGAGATGGCAAGGAGAGTTGATGGTCGTGTAAAAGTCTGAGTTCGAATCCTATATATATATAAAGTATCATTGTATATCCATAAAACATCAAGTGGATTTATTTCAGAGATAAATTTCGTTTTTATGTAATAATAACTAAAGTGAATAGTCCACAATCTCAAACAATGTCACATATAAATGAATAAAATAACAATATTATCTTTTACATAAAAAAATATATCGGGTAAAAATCTAAAAATAACATTATTACTAAGAAATTATTAAAACAACTATGGAGGAGCATTCCTTTAATAAAACAAATAATGTTTCAAGTTGATTCTATGAAGATCTTACAATGTAAACTGATATTTTGGTGAAACACAAAAATATATTTCACACACAAAAAAAAAAACTGTTCTAATTCTACAGTTAAATGTAAGTAAAGATAATACACAATTAAAATTGTGATGAAAGTATATTCTATAAATATTTTTCAATGAATAATAGAGTATACAATCTAAAAAATTTTTTTTGTTAAAAATGCGCATAAAAGGAATTGCATATAGGTGTCATTAATGCTGTTATTACTGAGTGATTATTCATATAGTATACGAACATGGATGGGTTGCTCACCAACACGCATTAGCCAGCATGGTGAGTTTATTGGCTTTTACCTCCGAGTTTAAGAATATTTTTCTAATATATACAATCATGATAGACAAAAGTAAATCATGACCCTTATTCCCAGGAGGCTGTAAAGTCACCAACCAAGGCAGCAATTGGTGGCCGAAGGCAGAGGGTGCTAAGAATCCCCTGATTGCAAACTCAGGTGCAATTTGATGATAACTTTTTATTTAGGTACTTACAACTGCAGATCACTTTCAAGTGAAGGAACATTGCAAGAGTTAGAAGAACTGTCTTATATTAAATGGGATATTATTAGACTTTGTGAAGTTAGAAGAAAAGTTGAAGAAACAATTGATTTAAAAATTGGACATATATTCTACTATAAAGGCACAAATATTGGAAATACAAGTGGAGTAGGATTCATAATAAATAAAAAATGGAAGAATAACATGGGGGAGATTAGTGGTGTATTGGATAGAGTGGCAAGATTAGTTTTACAACTTAATAGCAGATACCAAATGCATATAATTCAGGTTTATGCCCCAACAAGTTCTCATAGTGATGAAGTTATAGAAGATTTTTATCTGGATGCACAAAAGGCTTTTGATCAGAGTAAACAACATTTTAAAATTGTTATGAGAGACTTTAATGCTAGAATTGGTAAACAAATGAAAGATGAAAATGCTGTAGGTAATTTTGATTATGGTAATAGAAATGAGAGAGAACATGGACTTGTAGAGTTTGCAGAAAAGAAAAAACTTTATATTATGAATTCCTTTTTTGAAAAAAATGTTAAAAGGAAATGGACATGGAAGCATCCAAATGAAGGTACAGCAGAATTGGATTATATTTTGACTAACAGAAAATACATATTTCAAGATTGTAATGTTCTTAATAAATTTAACACAGGAAGTGATCATCGATTAGTAAGATATAAGATACATGTTAATGCAAAACTAGAGAGACAAAAATGTATTAAGAAAAACAATATTTACAGTTGATATTACTAATCTTCAGAAACATTCTAATGAATTTAAATTAGAACTTACAAATCAGTTTCAAGTATTAGTAGATTTTGAAAATGATTCAGATTTAAATGACAGTAATAGGAAAATAAGCGATACACTTTTAAAAACTGCAACAAAGATAGCTGGTAGAAAAAAGCAGCAATTGACTAATAAAATTTCTACTGAGACTAGAGAATTTATGAAGAAAAGAAGGAATATGAGGATATACAACAATGATGCATTGAAAAAGATTGAATATCTCAAATTTTGTAAAATGATGTGGAAAAGAGTTGAAAATGATATAAAAAAGTATAATTGTGAACTAGCAAGGAAAGCCGTAGAAGAGAATAAAAGTCTAAAAAGTGTAAAACAACATTTAGGTATTGGTAAAAAATTTATATCTGCAATAAGAAAAAAAAAGATGGCATTATTACTAAAAAGAGAGATGACATCATGAAATGTATAGAAGACTTCTATCAAGAATTATATAGTAATAAAGAACAAATGCCTCCTATACCTATTATATCTTCTGAATTGCTCAGAATTTTGAATGAGGAAATGAAACATGCAATTAACTTTATGAAGAAAGGGAAGACTCCAGGTAATGATAGAATTATAATTGATATATTAAAAGAAGCAGGTGAAGAAATAGAAAAAAAATTAGCAATGCTATACACCAAATGTCTAAATGATAAAGATGTACCAGATGATTGAAAGAATGCAGTATTAATATTAATATTTAAAAAGGTGATAAAGAAGATATTAGAAATTACAGACCTATCAGTCTTTTATCAGTTTTATACAAAATTTTTACTAAGATAATTTAACTCGTCAACAGAAAACACTGGATTTCCACCAACCAAGAGAATAATCTGAATTTAAAAGTGGCTTTAATACAGTAGATCATATCCAGGTATTGAGAGAAATTATAGAAAGGACAAATGAATATGAGTTGCCATTATGCTTAGGATTTGTAGACTATGAAAAGGCATTTGATGCTATAAACATTTCTTCAGTGATTAAAGCATTGGATCATTAAGGTGTAGATCCAAGATATTATCATATTTTAAAGAATATTTATAAAAAGGCAACAGCAACAATTAGATTACATAATGATACTGGGAAAGTCAACATTGAGAAGGGTGTAAGACAAGGTGACTCCATATCTCCAAAACCTTTTACAGCAGTGCTACAAGAAGTATTTTGTGAATTAAAATGAAAAGGTAAAGGAGTGAAAGTAAATGGAGATTATTTAAGTCATTTAGATTTTGCAGATGATGTAGTTGTTTTTGAAAATAATGCTTTAGAGCTACAGGAAATGTTGCAGGAGTTTTCAGATGAAAGCAGGAAAGTAGGATTAAAGATAAATGTTAAAAAGACTAAAGTAATGTTTAATAGATTTTCTCAAAATATGAAAATAATGATTGATTATGATGAGTTAGAAGAAGTTAACAGTTATAAATACCTTGGTCAGATTATTAATACAGATGGAAATATAATGGATGAAATTAATCATAGAATTAAACTTGGTTGGAGTGCTTTTGGTCAAAAGGTTTTTAATAAATGTGTTTTTCCAGTTCTTACTTATGGATCTGAGACATGGACACTTAATAGAAGAGCAATACAGAGACTTCAGACCATTCAAAGAAGTATGGAGAGATGCATGTTGGGAGTAACAAGAAGGGATCGAAAACGCAATGTATGGGTAAAAGAACAAACAGGTGTTACTGCCCTCATTGAAAAACTTAAAATACTGAAGTGGAGTTGGGCTGGACATATTGTTAGAAGAGATTATAATAGATAGACAATTAAAATTTTAAACTGGATTTCAAGAGATTGTAAAAGACCCAGAAAAAGACCACATGTTAGATGGATGGATGAAATAAGAAAGTGTGCAGGGTGATGTGGAGAAGAAAAGCTAAAGATAAGAAAATATGGATTGATCTTGGAGAGACCTTCATCCTGCAGTGAATTGATAATGATTGATGATGATGATGACTGACTAAACCTATCCAAAAGTTAACTCAATATTGTTTTTAATGATTCTGACATACAAGTTGCAATTAATAAATACACAGATAATATCAAACTATCAAGTTCTATTTCGAGAAAACAAACATAGATATTATACAAAACTAATTGAAACACGATGACAAATTATATGGATACTATATAAAAAATAAAAAAAGTTAAAGGCAATTATTGATTCACTGAAAAATCTAAAGATCAAAAGTAATAATTCTAATGTTTTTACAAAAGAAGATAAAATATTTAGATAGTAATATATTATGAATAAATATTCACTCTAAGTTATAATCATAAAACGAATATACATAATATCAGATGCAATAATAAATAATAAAATAAAACTCTGGAATTAACTTTACAACTTTTAATATAGCAATTTATAAGCAAATATCAGCTGTGCTTATGGCATAGCTACTATATAATTTTCCAGAGCTAATTCCAGAGTTTTGTTTTATTTATATAAACAAATAATGATTTATAGTCTAATACAATTGAAAATAATTATTAGATTATAAATTAATATTGAATATGAAAAACTTTACCATGTTGTACTTATGAAAGATTTTATGAAAGGATTCTTTCTATTAAAAGGTGTGAAGGTTGCCTTGACAGCAGTTAGAAATATTGGTTGCTATATTTACTGTGAATGTTTAGGTGGTTACTGGTTATTTAGGTACTTACAACTGCAGATCACTTTCAAGTGAAGGAAGATTGCAAGAATTAGAAGAAGAACTGTCTTATATTAAATGGGACATTATTGGACTTTATGAAGTTAGAAGAAAAGGAGAAGAAACAATTGATTTAAAAAGTGGACATATACTCTATTATAAAGGCACACATATTGGAAATACAAGTGGAGTAGGATTCATTATAAATAAAAAGTGGAAGAACAATATTGTGGATATTGATGGTGTATCGGACAGAGTGGCAAGATTAGTTATACAACTTAATAGCAGATACCAAATGCAGATATATATATATATGTGTGTGTGTGTGTGTGTGTACTGTAATGGTCAGACTTAGCATAATTTATTTTTTTACATTTTCTCTATTTATAATAACGTGAAAGGATAAAACCTTCAACAGAAGTGCTTAAAAATGCTATGTGACAGCCAATCAGATGTAATAATGACTGCATGTGGAACTCTCAATTCAAGAACACAAGCCAGAACTATGAGAAAAATATAGGAACCCACCCTATTCTCTATCTAAATGTATATATAAATAAGTCAAGCTCAAGCATTCCAAACTAAGAGCGTGAAGCTTAAAACACCTTCACATTTAATTTACTAAATATTATATATAAATAAACAATGCAAAATCCCTCGATTTACAACGAAGCAATTTGCCTGGCTTTAAGCATATACTGTATTTAAAAAAATATTTTATTCAATATAATAATGCAATCAATATACAGCCTCATTTGTAATAGTGGGCTAAATTATGGAGAACATAAATTACTCCCATCCAATCTTACATAAACAAAGTAAGAAATCATGTAATAATAATTTATTTACAAGTGTACTTATTAATTGATATACAATTTATATTATTTAATAAATTAACAAATCATGTTACAGTAATTTATTTACAAAGTATAATCATTAATTGATATGCAACTTATTTATTTAACTAAATCCTTTAATCTTGATTTATCATAGTATTAATATATTCATAGATAATATATAACACATTCCCCTATCTTTAACTCTGACTTTAATGAAGTTAAATATAATTCTACACATGTATGAATTTCTTTGACTCACATGATTCCTAATACTTGCATATACATATGCTTTATATGGGATACATATCAATGCTATCTTTATCACAATACTCATAAAAAATTGTCTTTTTTAGATCCTAATCCTAAACATACCCGCGTATATAATAATAATAATAAAGAGATGTCCTTTTTGTCCTAATCCTAACTGAATAAATCTTCTATATATAATTATAAGGAATGGTCTTCCGGCCCAAAACCTAATTTAGTACAACTACAATTTATACAGGAATGACTTATTCTGAGATCGATTCCTAACTCATTAAACTAATAGAAATGTGTTCTCCCATATGGATGTGAACATATGATAAACTATTAAACACTGAACAAACAACTGCATATATATAAATCCATCTCCATAAAAACTAATTTTTTGCAATCAAATATAAATTTAACTTCAAACAAATGAGACTAAAAGAAAAATTACATGGTTAACTAGGTTATTTGAAACTTGCATTGCACTTACATGATTATTATTATTTTTTTACCTTTTCTTTTTATTAATAACTTATATAAAATTCAGAAGCTTAGCATATATATGTGTCTTATATATACACATTTCTTTTTTAAAAATAATTTTAACATGTAAAGAGAATTTATTACAAATTCATTCCTTGTTCTTTTTTTTTTTTAAATTGACAGTTTCTTTCAAAATAATAACTGGATAACAAGCATTATTTATGAATTCAGATTAGTTAAAATAAAATACAAATCAGATTTTAAATACAAGACTCAACAAAACAAAATAATTGTCATTTACTTCTTTTCTGACAAATATTAAAAGTCCATTTATGGTGATAATATAGCTGGTAATTTCTAGCTGTCTTTTAAATAAGTCTATTTCTTCATTTCAGCCAGAGTTATTCAAATATTATTCAAAAGTGTTCCAGATTAGATCTAGCTAACTGTTAGTAGTATATTTCCTTTTTATTCACAAAATATAAGTTGATGTCCTGTAAGATTTGAATGAAGTAATATCCCAGTCTGATAACAAGAAAAGAAAAACTGATTTTATATCAAAACCTAATTTTCTTTTGAACAACATTTCAAATCCTTTTTTAAAAAAAAAAATTGCATATCACTTTGCTTAGAAAAGAGAAAAAAAATGTTTTTTTTATTATTGAAATAAATAGTATATTGTTCATTTCAATATATATATATATAACGAACTAGATTACCCCTGCCCCAACACTAGTTTATTAAATAAATGAAACATTTCAAAGTGCAAAATAAAATTTTTTGGATTGAAAATATTTCATTTAATTAATAAACCAATGTTGGGGTGTTAATCTAGTGTTTTACATAATATTTCTCACCAAGATAAGTTTATGTATATATAATATTTAAATACAAGTATAGTATTTATAATTAAGCTAGCTATAATTAGAGGGGGTTTAAACCCAGACTTTCAAGCTCCCTTTGGTCATCCACTCCATCTTATACAACCAATACACATGGGAAATATTGAAGCATGTCCATTAAAGTTTGAAGATTTGCTATTCTAATATAAACCAACCACTAATTATATATGTGTGTGAGAGACGATGATCTGGACCAACAGATGAGTGCTGGTTCAGGATGTAATGCATATATTGGAGATCGTTTATCTTTTTCACAAGTGTGTAATCATGTGAATCAGTTGTATAACATGAAATGGATGATTGAAGGGAGTCTGGGTTCAAATCCCCTCTAATTATATATATATCAACCAATCTAAAATTACAATATGCTTGCATATGAAATATATATATATATCAACCAATCTAAATTTACAATATGCTTGCATATGAAATATATATATATATCAACCAATCTAAATTTACAATATGCTTGCATATGAAATAAATATCACCATCTTTGGGAATAATTCTGCATATGAAATTATAACTAAGTTTTACAAAATATTTTATTATAGCTGATTTGCTTATAGATAAATTTTGGTCCATGAAAATTATTTATATTTATATAAATAAACAAAAATTAAAATTATAGAGCATCCAAAATCCATCCCTTATCTTGATCTCTACAATTTTTCAAAAGTTTTATTTTTTGATTGGTTTAAGATTATTACTTCTATCACATTACAATCCATGTATGTACAAAAACACAATTAAACAAATCAATTCTATCCTCTTGTTTTATTCTAACTCTTAATATAAATTTATATACCTTTAATGAATAACGTTTAAAATATGTGGCATAAAATTTCTTAAATAACCTTTTTGTTTCATCATCATTTTTGGTAATTTATCCTAATACACTAAATGTTTATTTTGGCAAACCATGTATACTCAAGTAACCTCCCATTACCATGGGTTTGCAGATGTAAAAATTTCAGAATAATTCTGAAAAAAAAAAAAGCCAAAATGTGCAAATTTTTTAATATTATAACAAGATATTTTGTTTAGATATTGATGTTTAGTCTCATTGTCTAATTAAAAATTTCTAAGTAAGTGCCAATATTACAGTGTGCTAACCAATATTTTCCTTTGTGTAAGGCTCGTGTTTTAAGTATAATGCTACAAGATAAATAATCCAATTATATAATTAATATATCAAAAACATACATATTACAGATGAGAGTACTCTCTATTAGCTTTTTAGCTAAGATATAAAATGTTGTATAGTAGCTCAAAATTTAAATTGTGGATTATGATCATACATGATGAATATAAGCATACCTATGGTTTATTAACTATAGACAGCATCATACTTAATAGTTGTGTCCACTTCAATTTTCTCACTTGGAAAATACAGAGAGAGAGAGAGAGAGAGAAATCTGCTTAATATAAATAAGATTTAAGTTTATTCTTACTTTGCTTAAAAACATTGGAGTTTGGCATAGCTCATGAAAGTATTTCCCTAAAGGTATATCTGTGAGTCTTATATTGACATAGTTCATAGTTCAGAATTTGACCATTAAGTAATATATTTTAATTAAATAAGGAAGTTTACTTTCACTTCATAAAATTCTAAGATTAATAAAATACATTAAAGCAACCAACCTGTTTAAGAAGAAATTAATTGATTATATTATTAGCAAGTTAAAAAAATACAAAACTTATAAACTTGTCTTGCATTGGTGGTCGAGAGGTCAGCGCGACTGCCTTGCACTTGCAGGCAGTTGCCCGGGTTGCGGGTTCGCTTCCTGGCCGATGCTATGACACTTAGAAAAAAAAAAAAAACTTTTAAACTTCAACAATGATTTTATTTTATAAAGTGCAATTATTAATAATTATAAAAGTCTATTTTATTAAAATTAATAAACAAATATTTCATAAAAATAAGATCTGCTGTTAATTTTTTTAATCAGTCGTAATAGTGTTATATTTTTACCGATGAATGATTCTTGACAGACAACATGATAAAAACAAATTTATCACATATTTCTAAAAAACCATATTATTTTAACATTTGATATATCTTAACAATATAATAGTAAAATAATCTTTCCATTTGGACTTCAATTGTGTTCTAACAATAAAGTGGGGAAAAGTAAGCTTTATAAAATTACGGTTGTTAGTTTCAGTTGAAAAAGGTAACGTGATCTGTTGACTTAACAAATAATTTCTATAAATTTTGTTCAAGTAAAAATACTATAATATAAAATTTTACATCAAGAAAAATGTTATTAACAAACAAAAAGCTAATAGATTTATTGCTCAGGAGTTCATAATAAGTTTGAGCATCAGATTTGCGAGTGCATCCTGGGACTCGCGATCTCAAGTCAAACATTCTACTACCACACCAGGCAATACAGGATAGTTTTAATTTAATAAAACATCTTTAATGGGTTAAAAAATAAGAGATCTTAAGTTTTTCTATTACTAGATTACTAAAAACACAAAATTTCTAATGAATTTGTATTGTGGTGTAGCAGATTCAGATGTATGTTTCTATCAATGAAATTGACTGATAGTGTATCTCTATATATTGAAAATAAGATATGTTTCTATTATGGAAAAACATGCTCATGTTTATTATAAAATAATATTTGCATGTCCAATTTGCAATGATATGCCATTAAAATTGTATATTTAATATCATATCCAAAAAGATAGAGGATTGCATTCGATCCTAAGATCAGTGCTCTCAAATTCAAAGCTTCTCACTAATGAAAGCCACAAGCTAGAAATTAGTCTGAGGATATTGGATGCACATGCACAAGATAGGGATTTTATGCACAAACCTTCCTGCATATTGATTAATAAGGCTTGCACTTGAAGAGTTTTCTACTACTATTAACAGCCCATGTAAGCATATGAAATGGTGATCACATGATGAAGATGAAGAGCATATTAATTAAACTTGTCATTATAATTTCAGAATATTAAGAAGTATCTTTAAAAAATTTCCTCCCAGTGCTTAAATGTTATATTATTAAGAAAACTATATGTACTTCAATAACAATGAATTTAACAGAATAATAATAATTATATTTCTATGGTGTAAAAGTATTATAACTATTAAATATAAAAAGAGTACAGTCTATTTGATAAAGAAACTGATGCATGAACATTATGTGCAAAATTTAAACATAAATTAATTTAAACAAGGCAAAACTCTCCATACAATAGTGCTACCCTGTGCCAACCAGAGTAATCAATGGATGCCAGAAGGCTTGTGCATAAAATCCCTATCGAATGCCTACTCATCCAATATCCCCAGACTAGTTTCTGGCTTGTGGCCTTTGTCATTGAGGAGCTTTGGATCTGAGAGCACTGCACCTAGATCTTAGGATCTAATGCAACCCTCCAGCAACCACCTTTTATCTCTACTTAACTATAAAACTATGAGAATGAAATTGAAAACACAAAAATATTTTCAATCTAAGCTCAATAGCTTATATAGTCATATGGGTTTGAACTCAGTTCAGCTCCCATACATTTTGGTGTCTTTGGCTCATTAACAACCATAGCCACCACTATTCTATTAGGCAGGATTGGTGTTACTCATATTTGACTATGAATTGTTTTTTTATAATAATTTAAATGAGAAAAAATTGTCTCTGTCATATATGCCATATAATGTTTAATGACTTTTTATATTAGAAAAGGCTTTGTTTACATCTGAATCTGATTTGATATTCAGTCTTAATATAATTAGTCAATTTTTTTCCTTTATAAAGGCTAAAATGAACACACAAATGATGTATATATACATATATATTTATTGTAATGATAGGGTTGGCTAGCACTAGCACCATATCTTACAAGCTTCCTAAATCAATTAGGTTTGAATTTAGGAATAAATAACATATTCCAGAATATATAACATAAATTATTTTTGTGTAATTATATAACAGTCATAATAGATGCATTTATATTTTGGACTATTTTCATCGTCCAATATGAGTATTGAATGTCTATAGAAAAAATTAACTTTATTTAAATATTCCAACTACATTCATCTGTTAGTAATAGCCCAGTTGAATGTAGTTGGAATATTTAAATAAAGTTAAATTTTTCTCAAGACATTCAATACTCATATTAGATGATGAAAATATTTCAACATATAAATGCAACGAAAACACCGCCATGACAAACCTTCAGGAAAACTCAGTCGTAATAGATGTATTCATAAAAAGATATTTGTAAAGTCTATAAAGTTTTGCATATTCAGTAGGGTCATGAACTATACTATATTTTGTTACCAACTCCACTTGAGTTTAATGAAAATAGTGTATAATAGTTTACAATTTGTTGATAAACAATGATTAGAATATCAGGCATATTATTTACTACTCTAAATAGAGTATATATATATATATTGAAACAGTTATGCTGTTACTCATATAGATATTCAAAATACCCCCTACCCATTTAAAAACATCTAGCATGATTCAATCTAATTGGGAACGCAATAAAGCTGTAATTTGTTTAAAAAAAAGGAAAATCATATTTTTAATTTTGTGATTGATGGATTTAAATAAAATGTTAAGTTATCTTATTTTTTTTTTTATCTGTCTCAATAAAAAAAAAAGAAAAGAAATTAATTATCCAATCATTAAAAAGAAAAAAAGAAAAGATACTTGAGTTAAACTGAGGCAGTATTCAAATTAGACACGTCGTTGAAGAAAGAAAGAATTTTTTTTTTCTCTTCTCTATCGTCTTATATAGAGGGCTTTAATAAAACGTGAAAATAAAAATAAAAGTTTTACTAGAGAAATTATAATGAAACTGGAATAAATTAAGAGCTTCACTCTCTCCACGCTGTGCCATGACTTTCCATTAATAAAATTACCTGCCTTCGTTTGAATAAAATGGACCGTAAAACTGGAAGGTAATTTTTATAAAATACTAAAACATAATAATCAAATATTACAAAGCGAATTTTTCGAACTAATTGCGTAGAATTTGTTCAATAAATATTAAGACATCTTTATTATACTTTTATGTTTGACCGAATTATAGATATTTAACTGTTTCTAAACTCATTATAGTGTAATGAAGTTTATGTGTAAGAATATGCTTCTACATTTGGCTAAAATATAAATGCTTCAATTATCAAATGATAAATACTCTATAAATCATAGATATTTAATTGCTTCTAAACTCATTATAGTGTAATGAAGTTTATGTGTAAGAATATGCTTCTACATTTGGCTAAAATATAAATGCTTCAATTATCAAATGATAAATACTCTATAAATCATAGATATTTAACTGCTTCTAAACTTATTATAGTGTAATGAAGTTTATGTGTAAGAATTTGCTTATATATTTGGCTAAAATATAAATGCTTCAATTATCAAGTGATAAATATTCCATAAATCATAGATATTTAACTGCTTCTAAACTTATTATAATGTAATGAAGTTTATGTGTGAGAATACGCTTCTACATTTGGCTAAAATATAAATGCCTCGATTATCAAATGATAAAATACTCTATAAATCATAGATATTTAACTGCTTCTAAACTCATTATAGTGTAATGAAGTTTATGTGTAAGAATATGCTTCTACATTTGGCTAAAATATAAATGCCTCAATTATCAAATGATAAAATACTCTATAAATCATAAATACTTATCTACTTCTAAATTTACTATAACGTCACAAAGATTATGTGTAAAAAATATACTTCCATACTTGGTTAGAGTATGAATGTTTTAATTATCAAATGATAAAACAACGAAATGTTATATAAATCATAAATGTTTAATTACTACCAAAGCTCTTCCCATAAAAGAATTAATGAACTATCATTGAATTAGGATATTCATAATTTTCTTCTCTCAAGTGAATTCAAAATAAACTATTAAGTGAATACGGAATGAATTATTGTTAAACCAGAATAATCCCAAGCTCTTCCCATAAAAGAATTAATGAACTATCATTGAATTAGGATATTCATAATTTTCTTCTCTCAAGTGAATTCAAAATGAACTATTAAGTGAATTCGGAATGAATTGTTGTTAAACCAGAATGATCCCAAGCTTTTCCCATAAAAGAATTAATGAACTATCATTGAATTAGGATATTCATAATTTTCTTCTCTCAAGTGAATTCAAAATAAACTATTAAGTGAATTTGGAATGAATTATTGTTAAACCAGAATGATCCCAAGCTTTTCCCATAAAAAAAATAAATGAACTATCATTGAATTAGGATATTCATAATTTTCTTCTCTCAAGTGAATTCAAAATGAACTATTAAGTGAATTCGGAATGAATTGTTGTTAAACCAGAATAATCCCAAGCTTTTCCCATAAAAGAATTAATGAACTATCATTGAATTAGGATATTCATAATTTTCTTCTCTCAAGTGAATTCAAGATGAACTATTAAATGAATACGGAATGAATTATTGTTAAACCAGAATAATCCCAAGCTCTTCCCATAAAATAATTAATGAACTATCATTGAATTAGGATATTCATAATTTTCTTCTCTCAAGTGAATTTAAAATGAACTATTAAATGAATTCGAAATGAATTATTGTTAAACCCGAATAATCCCAAGCTTTTCCCATAAAAGAATTAATGAACTATCATTGAATTGAGATATTCATAAATTTCTTCTCTTAGTTGAACTCAAAATGAACCATTAAATGAATTCAAAATGAATTATTACTAAACCAGAATGTTTACAGGTTTATTCTCATAGAGGAATTAATGAACTATTGTTGAAATTGCAAATTGATTGTTATCTAATAAATTTTTGTTACTCAAAATTAAATTGGTTGTCCATTTATCCCATTCTATTTTGTTTATCTACCACATCATTCACCAATTATAGCATTGATTCATGAGAATCTCATGTTCTCTGAGCTACGTCTGACATAGCTAAACCAAGGCCAGTCAGGTTGTAGTAAGACAGAACTCTAATGGCGCTGTTTGGAAAACCAAACATATAAATGTTTAGATGTTCCCAGTCTCTATTGTACTACATCCTCTGATGAGCAGGAAATATTGTTGTAGGTGCCATTAACATCTGCACTAGGAATGTCAATTGATAATTCCTTCCTACAGCATGCTCATCAGAAAATTGTTACGACTGACGTAATAAAAAGGTTGTATGGCGGTCCGGTTACATTTGGCGCCCAACGTGGGGCTTTACCTGGCTAAACTACTTTTAGTTCTCCGGTTACATTTGTCTTTCAACTGTGAGGTTTTATTCAGCTAGCCTAACCATAGGCACTTATTACATTGCCACCTTACTGTGAAGTCCGATCTAGCTAGCCTACTAATAAGCATAAGCAAATCACGATTCTGTGATATGAACAGTGCATATGATGTGGTGATGTAAGTTGTTCAGGAAGGATAAAGAAATAAAAGTTTAAAAGAAAGGCAAAACAAAAGTGAATGGCATAACGAATGAAACGGGCATTTCAAAGAAGATGGAGTAGGGTCATGGTGTGGATGGAGAGAGAAGCTTATTAAGGTTGAAACTAAAAAGATACCATTAAACTAAAAAAAAAGAAAAATTGATGAAAACCAGATCAAAATCAAGAAAAATGATGAATACAGAAAGCATGGAGGATCCTCCTGAGAAAGAAGATAAGCAAGAAGCTAAGGCAGATGAGGAATCAGAGAAAAGAGAGGAGACGTCTACATTAGCCCAGTTATTCGAAATTATGAAAGCAGACCACAAACAGAGAGAAGAAGATAACAAAAAAAGAGACAAACAAAAAGAAGAAGATATCAAACAGAGAGAAGAAGATAACAAAAAAAGAGATAAGCAAAGAGAAGAAGATATCAAACAGAGAGAAGAAGATAAAAAACAAATTATGGAAGCAGTGAAAAATAACTCAGTCTAAAAATTTGGATGAGGAAGAAACTTTGGAACTTCCAACCAAAGATATTTTAAAGGAATCACAAACTGAATACCCTAATACTGATGAAGTAAAATTTGAGATTGTTAAAAAGGAAGAAATTGAAATTACAAAGAGTGATATTGAAATTGTCAGTCTACCTTCAGGAAAACTTCTGATTGTGGAATGTACCTCTAAAATTGAAAATAAAGAAACAGTATATACAGAAGCTGAGAATGAAATTGTATCAAATACAGTAAAAGAGTTTCAAATGGATGAAAATGAATCTAATAAAGTAAAATTAAAATCTTCTGATCTTCAAGAAGATGAAAAACGTGAAAATGAACATAATCAAAATATAACAAAGGGACTATCCAATATAGAAGAAAATGTTTCAGAAAAATTGTCTGATATATGCTATGAAATAGTAACAAAGATAGAGAAAGGAATCATAAAATGGAAAGAAAAAGTGTGTTAGTCCTCAGCCATATATAAAATTATAAACAAAAGCTTAATAAACTCAAGTCAAAAATTGAGTATAGAAAAAAATATATAAAGACAGTTATTAAAAATATGGTTGCTTCGCACAAGAAAAGACACCAAAAAGGAATCTGAAAACTCAGGATTTATCAGTGTGAAAGAAATTAAACAACAAGAAACCTTTTTAAATACCAAAAAAATACATTACTATGGCAGAAGAACCATTTAAAAAAAACTTTTATATAAAAATGAGAAGTACCACATGGAAGAGGAACAGGAGAAAATTCATGGATGATGCACTGGTCCACTGTCAGATGCGTATAATTAGAAGATCAAACAGTAACAGTGATCCAAAGAAAACACAGAAAGTGAAGAAGCAAGACACCACAGTAATGTTAAACATGAGTAAATTTTCAACAAAGAAGACGATCCAGAAGTATGTCACCTCATAATGCCACAAAGAGGACTATAGGAGAACTGATCATAATCCCACCTCCAGTTCCCCAAGCCAGGTTGCAGTTATAATTCAGAATAAAATAGAGATAGCTGATGGGAAAGTTTGTGAGTGTGAGTGTAGGGATGCATGAACTTATGTTTTTCATGCATGTTGGGATGTGTGAGTGGATGATTGAAGGCAAACTGCTTGGATACATTGTGTTATGGTGCTCCGAAGTATATCACTCAGCACTATCCAGACCTGAATGTTGTGCTTCAAGAGTAGTCCGGCAGTGCATATATATAGGTCTCATGGGTTGGACCTTGGTCTCATGGATGAGGCCAAATCCTGTAGCCCCTAAGACTCACCTGGAGCTGAGCAGGAAGTTGGCTGATTTACTAAATTGATTTTTTTTCTCTCTGGCTCCTATTCTTGGTTGGATGATGCTTCTGGGTACAGGAGAGGTAGTGCTTAAAACATGAGATCTATTTTCTGCGTTAGCGTCATGAAGCAGTATGTACTGGTAGTTTGTGCTTTTACATCTATTTGTCCCGACATTGGAGGCTATCGGTTCATGTATTACTTTTAAGCTCATCTTACTCATTCATCAGCATATCTCTAAAACCAGAGCGAGTACCGAGAAATAATGTGATAGTATGTGGAGATGAAATGGGCACTTCCAGGCGATTTCATCCCAAGATATGGTGAGGGGTAATGAAACAGTTACTGCTGTTACTCATAAGATATTCAGAAGCACCCCTACCCATTTAAAAACATCTAGC
>JAQFVV010012987.1:197178-345771 GCA_028023455.1 Epiperipatus broadwayi
ACGTAAAAAAAGGTTGTATGGCGGTCCGGTTACAATATATATATATATATATAACAGTGTTGTTGTATGTATGAATGTAATGTGCATACTGTATATAAATTTAAAGTACATGTATAATACAGATAAAAAATTTAAAAATTAATATATAACTCTCAAAGTATTAACATTTTTCTTAAAACTGTGTAATTCTTAAGCTCTCATCGACTTGAGTTCTGATGAAAAGGTATAATAAACATAAACTAATTAAATGCACTATGATCCTGGCAATGTTTTGCTGTAAGTTGGCTCAGTGCATTTAATTAGTTATTACATTGTAGAGATGTCTTCCCATCCTTGCATATGTATTAAATAGATTATGTCCTGTACATGTGGGGTTCAGATTGACCTTGGGTCAGCATGGGTCTGACAAGAATCTCAGCCTCAGGGTGGCCTTCGAGCATTCCATCATCAGATTTTCAATTGGATGGACGGTTGAAGAGTTGGAGTGTGTAGTAGATTGGAGTCGGTCCATTAAAGTATGAAGATTGTCTATCTTAATATATATCTGAGCACTTATAGTATATATGTGTGGGAGATGATAATCTGGACCAACTGATGATTGCTGGTTTAGCATGAAATACGTATATTGGTGATTATTTATCTTTTCAGCATATATGTGCTTGAGTGTATCAGGGTTATTAGATAGAGTGGAGAGTGGTGGGATGTGTAAAAGTCTGTGCTCATATACCTATATATTATTTAGTTTATGTTTATTATACCTTTTCATCAGAATTCAAGTCAACAAATGTTTAAGAATTTAAAATATATATATAGTAACATTGTTAATATTAATAAATTGAAAAAACACACTTATAAATATATTGATGGAAGTTTCCTCTTTTTATAATATCTTTAATAGAAGATTCTCTCTTTTTTTTTATTATCATATATAAGGCCCACTTTTGAGTAAGACTTGTTTTTTTTTTTTTGCTAAATCAATAATTTTCAAATTCTTCTTTAAAGAAATTACTTCACAATATGTTTTTGAATCCTGACTCTTGATTTAAAAAAAAAATACAGTATTTTACTGAAGATGTACAGAAAACTTTTTGAAAAAAAAAAAAAAAAAACGGAAGAAAAAATTATTCCATATATAGTATTTAAATGGCAAGAAAACATGATTACAGTACATAAATTCGTGTTTAGCAAGGGGGAAAAAAGGCTGCTACCATATGAAATTTGAAAAATTTAATACATTTTTAAATTTTATTGTTTATATTATTTATTTGTTTACATTTTTTTGTTTATTTACATTTATGTTAGTCAATCCATATAAATTATTAAAAATATATATTTAATTTATATTGTTATTAAATTGATTCTAACATCATTTTATATTTACCAGTCAATTTTGTATTCTCATTCCAAAATGCTTTAATTGGGCATATATGATTGCATTTAGAAAAGAAAATAGGATGGCCATTCTCATCTCTTAAAACGTCTCCATCTTGTTTTCTGGAGTTTGAGATTTTCCTGTATACTTACTATAACATGAGAGAATCAGCTCATTTCAAAGGCTGATTACCTTCTAATTAAAAATTAACAATGTATATTGTAAATTTATTGTTAAATTCTATTAAAAAGGAAACATAAAACTTAAAGATAATTCAATCTGACTATAGATAATTAAGGATAATTAAAAAATTAAGTTGAAAAAGATAAACGGGGAAAATTGAAGATTAATAGCAAATTATTAGAGAAAGTAAAAACAAGAAAACAAGAGAAGGTCTTTTAAGAATAGTTGTTCTTAGGGGAGGGGAACTGTAAAAGAAAAAAAGAGAACAAACAATATCTTCGGAGAACCGAACTGCACAAACAGCAATGGATAACTTAAAAAGATCGCAATTTTAGCTTATAAAGCATTATACGTTATCTAAACAGACTGCTGTTGTAAATATTTATCAGTACTCCACAAAATAAACTACAATGTCAAAATGATATGCTATGTCATTATAATGTGTTCCAGTTAGGATCTGAAAGACATACCCTTATACACTTCAAAAAGTATTTAAAAAGGAGTCCAGGAATGGAAGAAATCTGAGGACAGTTTTCTGACTGTGAGAGAAGTGTTTCTCACCAACTGCACTTGTATAGCTTGCATATTTAAGCAACAGATCTTCTAAAAAAAAAATCCAACGAGAATCAATCAACAGAGACTCTAATATCACAAACAAGACCCAAACTTATCCATCAGCAGTAAGCTACTAAATCGTGTATATGCATATAGGTAAGAGTCCTCAAAATATAAATTTTATGCAGATATTTTAATACTTGTGATTAGGAATGTAGATATTTTCTTTTAATTTTTTTATTGTGGGAAATTGATGTAATTTAAAGCTGATATACATGTTTTTTAAATGGATGTGTATATTTAATTGTCTCATTTACAGTTAATCTTCAATGTATTTTTTTTATTATTACTTTAGTCATCAGGTAATAATGTCAGTAATTCCGAAATCAACCTGAGATTATCTAAAATAAATAAAGTTTGTTTTTGTTTAAATTACTTACTTAGTTGTCTGTGCAATATTCTTTCAAGAGATTTATCTCCAATGTGTACATAGCCGTCTATGAGCGATCTTGATCATTCATGATTTGAGTTAAGCAAAGCAGGGTTGTTGCTATGAGAACTGCGAGGATGACACCAGAGGACAATATATTTATATGTATCTTTTTTAGAAGAAAGTGGCTTTCTGAAGTAGGGTTAATGGCTTTCAACTCCTGTCAATCAAATAATTCATTATGAATGAATGTCAAATGAGAGTCTCTGAGGTAGGATTTAGTGTATGACGATCATGAAATATATACAGAGTACTTTATGCATAACCTTTAATCATCATCATTAATATTCATTTTTGATTAAATTTAATTATTTGTATCAATTAATCTTTAATAAACTGATAAAATGCTTATTTTTTAAAAAATGATTCGGTTATATGTCAGAAGCTTTACCTGCACGTTAGTGTGTGAATACATATATTAATCATCAGTATAAGTTTCATTATCGTCATCATCAAGAAGGTCATTACCCCTACATTATATATATATTTTCATAACCATATATGGAAGGCTTAGCGATATAATTTAAAGTTGAATTTTTATTTGACTTGATTCTATAGACCTGACCGTTATGCATTGTAGATTTATTTGATATATGTATATATGAGTGTGTGTTTGTGCGTGTAATGGTTGTAATATAGAATTATATACATATATAGGCAAATAGTTATTAAATATTATATCACAACTATCTATCTACAAGTATTAATACTACGAGTCATCTTTCTCTATACATATATTTTACAAATAGTCGAATTTGGCATGATGGGCGATGTGTTAAAAATTGATGTTTGTTAACGTACATACACTTTTACAAGTTTACTTTTAATTTATTACATTATCCCTTGTGATGCAATATTTGCTGTTTTAAAAGGTGATTTAAAAATGAATAGAAATGGTGTCCATCTAGACAGGAAAATAGTGTTATATCATATTAAGTATTGATATAATAAGTTTTAAAGTAGAGATACGAATTAACAAATTTTAAAAATTAGATTAGTTAAACTACGTTCAGTTCAAAAGTGATAATTATTACACACGTATACACACATATATATTATGTTTTTTAAAAAAATTTAAATGTAGTCTTAAGAAAAAATTTTTTACTATAAACTTTAACTGACATACAGTTAATTATTAAAGAGGAAGTCAATCTCAGGTAATACGCTATTTCTTGAATATTATAAATCTCCACAAATATATATATATTTAGCCAATATTGCTTCATTTCTGAAAAGTAAAAAAAAAAAAATGCGTGTCCAATTTATTTCAAATACTAGAATTCAAACTCGTACTTGATTTTTTTTTTTTTAAATATTTTATACAAATATCCATTACCTGTACATTTGTTATATGAATATAACAGGAAAATATTTCACTCCTTCTCATCTGTGCTGGTTTTAAAATTAATTATTAATTTTAATAATGTATATACTTTGTTGATGATGGAGAGGAACCTATAATTTTAAAGTAATTAATTCTTTTGTAGTTAGTCCAAAAATTTAATTGGACAATTATTATTACATTACAATCAGCTTTTATATAATATAATGAGAAGACGTGTTATTACTACAGGTAAAAAGCAGGAGACATTTGAAATAAAAATAGTATTAAACAAGGATATTCATGGCTCCAACAATGTTTTCGATTTTCGGCAGTGGTCCTTGAAACATTAAGATGCAAACAGAATTTACGGTGAAATTTTTAATTAGAATGAATTAAAAGTGAAAACAAAAATATCTTGGATTTTGTGTTTTCAGTATGCTGATGATTGTATTATTATAAGCAGTTCAACAGAAGATCAGAGTGTGATTTTAAAAATTAATGGTGAAAAAAATAAACTTCTTTATTAGCCAATGATAGAAGATAAATTTTTTAGAAAGGTTTTTCTTGGATGGTTATCATCTTGAGAATATAAACCAGTTTAGATATCTTTATAATTTTATAAATAGAAAAATGGATCAGTTTTTGAGATGCAGCTCAGGCTTCAATATAGTGGAAAATAACTACTGCACTTAAATGATCAATAATTTATTGAATAAAAGTTTCATTTCAGGTTGCTCCAGAAAATTTTTAAAAATACAATGGCAATATCATAACACCAATCAATATGTTTTTTTTTTTTTTTGCTGGATAAAGATACCAGTCCATTGTTATAAAATCACATCTTTGTTGGACTGTATGTGTAAAACAAATAACCAATACAAGATTTTCTAAAATAGTGTTTTATGATAAACATGAGCATGGTTTTCAGGGAGAAGTAAACCATGCTTACATTATAAGGATTATTTCAAAGACTTTCTAAAGGTGGGCATTTATTTCCATTGAAAAAAATTGATATAGAATAGAATATATTGAAGAGTACAATTAGACACGATGTTGAAGTATTTCAGAAAAATAAATTTTCTGCAAAAGAAACTAAAAGACAACATTGCAAAATATCTATTAATTAAAAAAAGTGGGTCAATATGTTTTATATATGGATGTATTTACATTTTACAGATTAATTTGTTCAATTATCAGGAAAACTCATCTCTATGGTTGTGATGTATCTCATCTTCAAATACTGGATTTATCAAAATTCATACAATAAACACAACAGATTGTTTTTTTTAGTTGGAATGACCATACTTGCTTAAGAATGGTTGATAATAATATTTATGGTTATTATTTTGACTTATTTACAGCTAATAAATCTTGTTTCCAAATTATAGCTACTTTTCTGAAAGATGCAAATGACATTTATGCTTGTCTAAAGAAAAAAATTAATGTAAGATCTAAAAATGCTCGATTCTGAAAATGAATTTGTTAAGAACAGAGATGGGGTATAATGTTCAATCCTTTGACATAGTATGAATATTCAGCACATAACATTATTCTTATTACAACTGATTTTTGTATTTACTAAGGAAGATATTCCATTGACTATAATATATAGCAAACTATGAAATTTGAATAGTTGATCCACATGAAATAACCAGGATTACAAGCAGTTAAAATAAAAATGAAAAACATATACTGTTTTTTTTTAATTTGTGCCTGATTATGACTCTTGTATACTTTATGTTGAAAGTTTTGTGCATTATTATTATTTAGATATATTTTGTAGATCTTCAATGCTATTCAATTATAACTGTTATTAGTCTTTAAAAACGTTTGTCTTTGACGACTTCCAGTCGTCATCCCTGTTTGGAAAAAAATCTAAATTGTTTCTTTCTCTATCTCTATATTATAGTTTTCATCAAATAGCCAAGTAATGCCCCCCTCCCCCTATCTTTTGTAGTTTTTATAAATGTATTAGGGATACTTATTTTGTCACTTTGTTTTTTGCAGTAATGAGTTTCATTTTTGGTTTGATAAAAGATTGTTAGAGTAATTATTATATGATAATTTGTTTAATTAAATTAATATAAATAATGAAATGATTTACTGCTTGGGAGTTTATAAGAAAATCGAATACCGGTAATGATAAAATTGGGCACAATCCACGAACCTGCCATTCTATTATTAAACAAAACAATGCGTGACTTTAATTAAATTGTTTACATTTTGAGTACAATAATTAAGTTAAACAATATAAAATATATTCAGTTTGTACGTTTTATATATATGCTGTTTATATTTAATTCGATGTATCAAAATTGTGTTATTAAAATATTTTAGAGGGTTTTTTTATGGTTATTTAATTCATTATTTTTTGTTCTTATCTTAACATCAAAGGTTATTATTCTTTTATTCTTTGTAATATTGTCTTTGATATTCTTAAATTATCAATGCTTTTAAAATTTATTTCAAGGTTTTTTTTTAATACATAAATATAATTTCCTTTTTTAAAAGTACATTAATTTTTGCAATGTAATTTTCACAAGTTTTAATTTGAATTTCTTTTGAAAAATAGTTTTAAATAATTTTCATTAGAGTTAGTTGTTTGCATTTTAGATTACATGTTTTTTGTAAATTAATTAAAATTAGATATATATTTAAACAGTATCCTAGTGTATCGATATTGCATTTGTTTATCATGTTTATGACTTGAGCAGAGCCAGGCCTCAGACTGAAGCCACGCATTTGGGAAGGGGGGAGAGCTGCACTTTCAAATTTTTTATAAAAAATTGAGAACTTTTAATGTCTCAAATGTATTGATACAAAACTATTTAATTAAATTTATATTGTTTCTTGGTATTTTTATAATTTGCAGTACTGGTAATAAGAAAAGATATATGGGCAATGATAATGGATAGTGGCAAATATAAGAAGCATTCAAAAAATTAACCAGCAATGTAGATAAAAAGGCATAACCAATTTCAAACTGATATAACACTTTGTATACGTATTGTGTAGTACTGTCTCAAATAACTGATAAAAACAAAGATTATAAGTTTTTTCAATAAAAAAAATTTTGTTGCAAATATTTTGGAGTCTTACTAATAACTTTCTTTGAAGACCTTATAAAATCTCCATCCCCCTTGAGTTTAAATACAAACCAAAGTAATCCTAGTTTCCAATCAGGCTTAGGACTTTTCTTCCAATAATCAGATATTAGCCAGCCTACTTCTGTCCAATATTTGTCATAAATGAGTATCCTAGCTACAGGATAACTCTATGAGTTTATATCACACAAGTATAAAGTTTGTTTTGTCACTCTCTCTGAAATATTTTGTCAAAGATGGATATATATATATATTGTGAGAGTACCATATGAGCCTCACCTAAAACAATTTGTGTTTCTTTGTGAATTTAACTGTGCCTATATCGAATCAACAGATATAAATAACATACACCTATCTTAAGCTTTTCATATATCAGCTATATACATAAACTAGTTAGTATTAAAAGAATAATTCTAAAAATGAATAATTCTAGTTTATTTATACACACACATAGATAAATGTTTCTAACTAATAGTATTTTTTTTATTAACATAAAACTTGACATTTGACAAAGCCTTAAGTCAACATTGCATTTTTATCAGTTGAAACAAAGGAAATAAACGTTTGGGGTTCATTACAAATTGTATATTTTAAACAATAGAGAGCGTGCACATGATTATGTGATATGCTTGCAGAAATTAATCCAGTATAAAAATGAACTAATATTGTTATAACAATAATCTTCTATTTAGTTATCAAGGCAAGAACTACGTCTGTAAATTTAAATGTGTTCGAATTTAGAACACATTTAAGAAAAAAAGAAGATTCACTATTTTTAAAACTGTCTTCAAGTAATTAATTTACTTACTCTTAATATTATAAAGAACTATAAAAAAAATAATCGTTGAAATTGACAAGGTTATAAGAGTTATCAACGTCTTCGAAATGAGCTTTCAAAATATATATTTAAGAAGACAAAAATTTATAAAGATGTTCTTTGGCTAGACAATTTATGCCAAGGATTTCTGCTGATGTTTTAAACCTGAACATGTAAATTTATTCCTACTCAATGCCTAAAATATAATCATCATAATTCTCATTTAAAAAGCTGCCTTAATAATGGAGTATTATATTGAAGAAGATGTTAAATATTTTACTATGCAAATATTTAAAAGAATGAATATCTGGATTGCCTCTTCGAAGGATGATCAATGAACTTTATGTTTCAACATTCATCGTCATTTTATTTCATCTAAGGAGGGATATAAAACCATTATTCTTTCTCATCTTGGATTACTTCATTGTGTATTTTAATAACTCTTAAACTTTATTTCCTTTGTGGATAATTATATTTACGTGGAAATTATTTCGTATATTAATTTGATTTTAACAGAATAAGTGGAGAACTGATAAGATGAACATTTTATTTTTATTTATTTAATAAAATTTAGATGTTGATATTTTGATATATGCTCTGATGAAAATGATGGCTGACTAAGGTAAAAGTTTTTAAATTATTTCAATTTGGAAGTAAGTTTTATTATATTCCAAATTGAATCTTACCTGACAATTAACATAATTTCTTTTTAAACATACATAACTAATATCAGAATACATTCTATTATTAATCTAGTGTGAATGGATGTTATCTTATATAGACATATAACACACACTGAATCATTTTAATGACACAATATGTAGATTTATAATGTATCATGTGTATTATTTATTATACACATGATTTTAAATTATATATATGTAAATGATTACATTATGTTTTTTCTGAATGTTAAATAGTTTATTATTGTATTTAAATATAAGCACAGATTATAATTCTAAATTTTAATATTTTTATTATTTATGTGATAATATTTTTGTTTCTATTACGGATTAAAATGTGTTAAACTTGATTTTAAAATTAAACAGGTCTCGTTTGTTTATTTTATTTAGTCATTTTATAAAACCAATAATTATAAATATACATACTCACGCATATATATGTTGAATCAACTTAGTGATTTAATATTTATAAAAAAGTTATATATAGCTTATACTAAATTTATCATTACTATGGGATATTTGTGGAAATGCCTGAAGAGAGTCAATTGCAATTTCTACTCTGAGCTCGAATTCCGAGAGTAATGAGGTTATTAATAGAGGAGTGGATTGGATTATATTTTAAATCACATCATCCATGGCATTCTATAAGAAGACTCAAAGTCCGACTATAGTTAGATGCGACTTCCTCGAGTCCTGAAAAGGATCGTCCCGTTATACATGGCGCCCATACTTAAGGCATGAAACAGTAGTTTTCCATTAGTTAAATCCATAGTTTAAAAAAAAAATTATATGAGTATGTTGTGAATTGGTAAAAACACTGAATAATAAATAATAGAGACCTTGAAATAAAATAAACCGTAATAAACAGATAAATCAGTTGCTTTAAAATAAATAAATAAATAAATACTATTGGGCATTAAAATATATATTATAACAACATCTTATAAAAGTAGGAAAAATAGAATTACATTTAAGGGCATAAACACAGCATGAAATCTTATGGCATATATTAAATTATTACTTTGAAAAGAAAGTAACTTATATTTATATATAACTTTAAATTTTTTTTTTTTCATTAATGATAATTAGAAGTGGGAAAAAGCTAATAATAATGGAAGTAAAAAGTTTTGAAGAATCTTTAAGCAATAAAGATAGTGAGATAGAAATTACTTCAATTAGTAATGAACAAGGGTCTTTGCCTAGTCAAACATCTGGGGAGTCTGTAGCTGAACATGACCACTTCTCACAGACATGTCAAGATGATGGAATGACCATTGAAGCACCAGAAATTGAGGTAGCTGAGGTTACAGAGAATAAGTGGACATGGGAAGAAAACTTCCACAAGATGGAAACAACTATGAACAGACACTTTGATGATATATTAAAATTATTAAAGCATATGATGGAAAAGGAGCAACAATCTCAGAAGAATCCTGAGGGCAATGTGTCCCTCATGAAGATCGAAATTACCTTGAATAAGGCAACTCCAGACAAAGTGATGACTAATGTGACTGAGTAATCAGATCAGTAGAAATGATGAAGCCATCAACCAAATATCTACCATGATTAAACCCCAGTTTAGTAAAAAGGTGCTGACTGTTAGGACACACCAGACTGAGATCAACCCAAGGACCCAAATTAATGAAAAAAAAACAACTGGCACAGGTATCCAAATTTTAACACCTCCAATAAACTCCACAGAAATGAACCATGAGAGAGATAATATTGAGGTAAATGCCACAGTTTCTGAACATGAAGTGGGAGTTAAACTGGAAAATAAAAAACTTCACAATAAAGATACTATAGTCAAAGTTGGAAATGAAATTTTATGTGGTAAACCTTATCATTGGCATGACTGGTGTATTATTTGTGATCAATGTAGTCTGTACATTTGGAATAATGCTATAGTTTTAAGGTTGTCCTATTTTAGTATGGGATGGTTCCTATTCATTATGGATGGAAAATTTACTACTATGTTCTCAGCTGGCAATACTAAACATGATTCCAATGATGTAGGAAGCTATGAACAGTGTTTAGGTAGATTGCAGAGTGCACATAGTCAAGTTAAACCTCATACTCCTAGTCAACCTATTCTATCTTCATCTGGTTCAACATGTTCACTCATTGGAGATTGGTTTTTTATATCTAAAAAAGATGATGAGATGATTATCCACCACTCAAGTGAACCTCAACAAGCCATTATCTTACAAAAGAATATGCCTGGTTTTATTTTTGTAACTAATAATGGCACTAAACATTCTTTTATTGCTAAAACTTCACTTGCCCATGAATCTTCTATTGGTTTGACTCTTCAAGTTTCCAAAAATAAGATAGAAAACCATTCTATCAATCTTAATTTGGGAAAAGTAATCCCAAAAACATGTCAGAGTGACACTGATTTATATTTATTAAACTTGTCCATGAATAATATGGAAGCAGAAAGGTTATGTAACCAAGAGATGCAAGTAAATGTGAGCATCTTATGTTCAGAACATAAAGTTTGTTCTGAATATAAAGTTCATGAATATAGTAGTAGAATTCAAAGAGAATTACTATGTGTTCAAAAGCTTACCGCAGAAGAAGATTGTCATAATAGGCAATCAAAATTTAAACATAAAATTTGTAATCATGATAATTACATCCAGAGAAAGCTTTTAGCTATTAAAAGGATAGTTAGTGAAGAAAACTGTCTCTTTATGAAAGATGATCGCATTAAAGCAAGAGAAATTCATAGATTTGATCATCTTACAAATACGTCATGGGACATAATATGTTTTCATAAACAAAAGGATGTCCAAATCATAGAGAATTATCAAGTGATGTTGGGAACAGCCACATTAGACAGTAATAGCCAAAAAAGTTCACATTACCATAAGTTATGCAATACGTATGAAGGTCCATTTACATTTATTAGGCAAATGAATACTAATGTCTAGAAAAAAAGTAGCATGTAATATGGGACAGACTTCGAAAGTTGCAGACTTGAAATGTGAAATGGTTTTTGTGCAAATGGATGAATCCTAATATGATTTTCCATAAAGGGAAAATTAAATTAATGTATATATGTATATAAATAAGTGAAGTAGATATTAATAAAAAAAAATGTATCAAGTTAACCAAAGTATGAAAAAAAAAAAATACAGGTTTATTAGAGTACAAGTTATGGTTATAAATGCAAGTCCATTATTATATATTTTGATATGGATATATATTAAAATTTTTTTTTATAATTTATTGTAATAACAATCAGCATTAAGCCAATGTACATGTGCTTTCTGGATATATATATATATATATATATATATAAATATATATATATATAAAATATATATAAAAGCTTATAAACAACTTGTTAAAAAAAAGGCCAGTCAAAGAAATAAAAATGTGAAGACAATTTCACACAAATTCAAAATTGGGGATCAAGTTTTTATAAAAACACCTCATATGAGTAAACCCCAAGAGAGCAAATATCAAAAGTTTTACCATCAATATGAAGGACCTTATACTATCATAAAGCAAACAGGTCCCAATGCATTCTGGATAAATATAAAGGGAGACATTAAAGGCACTTACAATGCTAGAGCTTTAAAACCCTATTTTGGTCAAATACCACATTCTACATTTGTATAGAGTAAAATGTTGGAAAAAAAGATAACTTGGAATAGGTAAGGAGAGAAAAAGTTTTCATTTAAAAGTATATAGGTATATATATGTATAAGGATGTATATAAGTCAAAAGAGACATTAATTTTCTTTGATGAGGGTATGTTAAGCAATTAAAATTAATTCTTAGGATACCTGAAAACTAAAACCGTTTTAAGAGTTAATCCATGCTGAATGATGGATGTTCTTATGTTTTGGATAGTTCTCAAAAGAGTCCATAAGTCTTAAAGAAAAGCAGGATGGAGAATACCAAACAAATATATGTGTCATCTATAAAAGAGGCACATGACAATAAATCCATCAAAGGAAAATAAATAAAAAAGGGAAGAAAAAGAAAGAACCCTATATATATAAACCTCCTTATCCTTCTGTTTAAATTGAATGATATTTAATGTAGAGAAAGAGAAAGGGTTAAAAAAATAGAGCAAATAATAAGGGTTGATAAAAGCAGGAAAGAAAAACAAGCTCCACAACTTTATATTTAATGCAAACATTGACACACATTAAGTGTCCAAATTTTAATGGTAAATATAAAATTTGAACTTTTTAAGGAAGGGGTAATGTGAGAGTACCATATGAGCCTCACCTAAAACAATTTGTGTTTCTTTGTGAATTTAACTGTGCCTATATCGAATCAACAGATATAAATAACATACACCTATCTTAAGCTTTTCATATATCAGCTATATACATAAACTAGTTAGTATTAAAAGAATAATTCTAAAAATGAATAATTCTAATTTGTTTATACACACACATAAATAAATGTTTCTAACTAATAGTATTTTTTTTATTAACTAAAACTTGACATTTGACAAAGCCTTAAGTCAACATTGCATTTTTATCAGTTGAAACAAAGGAAATAAACGTTTGGGGTTCATTACAAATTGTATATTTTAAACAATAGAGAGCGTGAGCATGATTATGTGATATGCTTGCAGAAATTAATCCAGTATAAAAATGAACTAATATTGTTATAACAATAATCTTCTATTTAGTTATCAAGGCAAGAACTACGTCTGTAAATTTAAATGTGTTCGAATTTAGAACACATTTAAGAAAAAAAGAAGATTCACTATTTTTAAAACTGTCTTCAAGTAATTAATTTACTTACTCTTAATATTATAAAGAACTATAAAAAAATAATCATTGAAATTGACAAGGTTATAAGAGTTATCAACGTCTTCGAAATGAGCTTTCAAAATATATATTTAAGAAGACAAAAATTTATAAAGATGTTCTTTGGCTAGACAATTTATGCCAAGGATTTCTGCTGATGTTTTAAACCTGAACATGTAAATTTATTCCTACTCAATGCCTAAAATATAATCATCGTAATTCTCATTTAAAAAGCTGCCTTAATAATGGAGTATTATATTGAAGAAGATGTTAAATATTTTACTATGCAAATATTTAAAAGAATGAATATCTGGATTGCCTCTTCGAAGGATGATCAATGAACTTTATGTTTCAACATTCATCGTCATTTTATTTCATCTAAGGAGGGATATAAAACCGTTATTCTTTCTCATCTTGGATTACTTCATTGTGTATTTTAATAACTCTTAAACTTTATTTCCTTTGTGGATAATTATATTTACATGGAGAAATTATTTCATATATTAAATTGATTTTAACAGAATAAGTGGAGAACTGATAAGATGAACATTTTATTTTTATTTATTTAATAAAATTTAGATGTTGATATTTTGATATATGCTCTGATGAAAATGATGGCTGACTAAGGTAAAAGTTTTTAAATTATTTCAATTTGGAAGTAAGTTTTATTATATTCCAAATTGAATCTTACCTGACAATTAACATAATTTCTTTTTAAACATACATAACTAATATCAGAATACATTCTATTATTAATCTAATGTGAATGGATGTTATCTTATATAGACATATAACACACACTGAATCATTTTAATGACACAATACGTAGATTTATAATGTATCATGTGTATTATTTATTATACACATGATTTTAAATTATATATATGTAAATGATTACATTATGTTTTTTCTGAATGTTAAATAGTTTATTATTGTATTTAAATATAAGCACAGATTATGATTCTAAATTTTAATATTTTTATTATTTATGTGATAATATTTTTGTTTCTATTACGGATTAAAATGTGTTAAACTTGATTTTAAAATTAAACAGGTCTCGTTTGTTTATTTTATTTAGTCATTTTATAAAACCAATAATTATAAATATACATACTCACGCATATATATGTTGAATCAACTTAGTGATTTAATATTTATAAAAAAGTTATATATAGCTTATACTAAATTTATCATTACTATGGGATATTTGTGGAAATGCCTGAAGAGAGTCGATTGCGATTTCTACTCTGAGCTCGAATTCCGAGAGTAACGAGGTTATTAATAGAGGAGTGGATTGGATTATATTTTAAATCACATCATTCATGGCATTCTATAAGAAGACTCAAAGTCTGACTATAGTTAGGTGCGACTTCCTCGAGTCCTGAAAAGGATCATCCCATTATAATATATATATAAATTAACATTATATATATATATATTTAAATATTTACAATAAATACTTTTATTTATTGTTTACTAAAAAACAAAAATAAATGTTTTCTTCAGTCACAATTTTGGTTTTTATACTTAAAATAAAAACATGAGGCAGACACTTAAAATAAAAGGGTGGGCCAATCATCTGAAATAAAAATGGGTGTTATCAACTTTAAATAAAAGCACAAGAAATTCAGAAATTATTAAATTCAATCATTAGTGATGAAATAATTAATTTCTTAATGCACCACAATTTTATTTCAAGTTAAATATAAAACCTCTAATTATGTTTGAACAAAATAATTATTTTTTACTTTTTAGTGCACAGTAAAAATTTTATAAAAATTTTAAACTTTTTAGTATTAACATATTTTTGATAATTATTCCTCTTTAAATTTTAAAATGGAGAATAAAAACAATGTTACAGTCCACACATTAGTTGAAAAAAAATTCTTAAATTCTTGTGCATTAACTCTTCTGTACTCTGACAGATTTTTTTTTGTTTTCACTAGATTTAATCTTTTCCACATCTCTTAACTGAAAATATTCCTATTGGCCAAGTGAATTAAAGTTCTACACTTTTGATTGGTCAATTACAGAATCAACAATAAAAATATTTTTGTCTTTTAAAATTATACTGCTTTTAGTTTAGTGTCTAAAAAGCAAATTAATAATTTGTCAGATTATTAAAAAAAATTTCTTCAAAAATAAATTTATATTTATATTTGATAAAAATGATCTATAGTGGACAACATAAAATATCCTTTTCATAACCTATTACAAAATGCAGCCTATGTCATTGATTTCTTTCTCACTTTATTTTCTTCTAAAATAATTATATTTTCACACATTTTATGAATATAATAAATAATTACAAAAATACTCTAAAATGTAAATTTTTATTCTGAAAATCAAAACAAAGAACTTAGACCTTTCAAAATTGTTGACAAGCACTTCCTATTGTAGAGAATGAAAAACAATCAATCAGTGCCTTGGAAAGCAGGCCTTTTTCAGCTGTAAAATAATTTTCAAGAAGGCAGCATCATATGGTGCATTTTTCTTGATAAAATAAGTGTAAAACCAGAAAAATAACATAAAAATTAGCCATTTGAGAGTGAGTTAAAACTATGATTATGGGCATGGAGTTCAGAGGAAAGGTTAAGCTTTCAACTTTCACTTTAATATTAAACCATTATTATTTATCAGAACATAATAAATTTGGCCTCATTTGATAGATATTTTTTTTTTTAGAAATTAAATAAATTTTAAAAATCACATTTAATTTCTGGAATTATTTTAAAAAATCTATTTTAGTGAAAACAATATGTTGTCACAATATCAAATTTCAGGTGGAATGGATTCAATTTGCAAAATGAATGAAATCTTCCTTTGTTTCATGTATGATTTAAAAATCTGAACTAATTTTTTTAATACTACTAAATCTATTAATTTATGCTTTTGAAGTTTAGAATTTTTTCATAATTTTTATGATATCACTGAATCTATGTTAAAGATTTGCACATTATAAATTGCTTTCTATAACAAAATACAAAATAGAAATGGATATAAATGAAAGTGCAGGAGATATAGATTATACTTTGGCTAACAAATTTATATTGTATTTTATGACTGTAATGTACTTAATAAATTCAGCATAAAGTCATCATCAGTTAATAAGATATGACGTGTTAAAACAGAACTAGAAAGATAAAAAGGTATTAAGAAATATTATAGAATTAATAATTCCTATATTTAGCTTTTAAAAATACTCTAATGAAGTTAATCTAAATTTTTCTAA
Organism: Epiperipatus broadwayi; assembly: GCA_028023455.1. Lineage (NCBI taxonomy): Eukaryota > Metazoa > Onychophora > Udeonychophora > Euonychophora > Peripatidae > Epiperipatus > Epiperipatus broadwayi. The sequence continues at coordinate 213,720 of JAQFVV010012987.1, forward strand.
TCATTTAAAAATATTAACAGAATTCTCTGAAATCTTAAGCTTCAATGAATTCAATAAGAAGATTCTACTAAGAATAACTTTACAAATAGAAGATACAAAAAAAAAAAACAGCAATTTGCTAAGAAATTTGAACTTAAACAAGTCAATGTATAAAAAAGAAGATATACAAAAATACATTTAAATGATTTATTTTAAAAATGTCTGGAATTGTGTAAAATGATAAATGAAACAAAAAAAAAACCTTAATAATGGCAAAAAAAAGTATTGCTGTCAAGAAATTATAGAAGAGAAATCATTGTTTGAAGAATATAATGTAACTCATTGGTTTTGGGAAAGTAATTATTTCTATTACAAGGGGGGAAAAGTCTAACTATTACTAAAAGAAAAGATAACATTATGAAATGTGTGGAAGAGTTTTTCAAAGAACTATATAGTAATAAAAACAAAAAAACAAAATAGTTTATACAACTTTAATATCATTTGAAAAATCATGTCTTAAAAGTACAATATATCTGATTTTGGGAAGATAGTTGTTTCTACTACAAGAAAAAATGTAACCTTCTGTGGAAGAGTTTTACAAAGAATTATATATGTTATATATAGAGCTCGCAAAATAAATTCTTAACAAGTTTGAGAATATCCTCGATCCCAGACCAGTTTATGCTTCTGGTAGAATAAAAATATTAGGATGCTACTAGAAGCAGAAACCGGACTGGGGTTGAGGATATTCTCAAAGCTTGTTAAGAGCTTATTTTGCAAGCTCTATATATAACATTTGTAAATACGAGCTTTATTAAATTATGTGACATCTGACTTGATTTTTTTATCAAAGAATTATATAGTAATAAAAAGCAAGAAGTCAAAAGGGGACCCCCTATAATTATAATATCTTTTGAAATATCAAGCATTTTAAATGAAGAGATGAGATGTGGAATTAAATTTATGAAGAATGAAAAATTTTCAGAAAATAATGACATCATCTTAAAAGTAGTTGAAAAATATACCGTTAGCAAACTGTTAAATATCAAAGGTATAAATAATAGCAATGTTCACGATGATTGGGAAAATGTAATAATGATATTGATATTTTTTTAAGTGTCCTAGCAATGGCCAGGACGCGAACCTGCAACCCCGGAAACTGCCTGCTAGTGCAAGGCAGCCGCGCTGACCTCTCGACCAGGTAAATAACAAACTTATCAATTCTCTATTTTACTAAGATCATTATAACTAATCTATAGAAGACTTCATATTTATCCCAAGCATAAGAATAAGTTATATTTAAAAATGCTTTTAGAATTATAGCGAAGTATATTAAGAGAAATTATCAAATAAAAAATCAGTAAAATTTGATTTGATTTTCATAGCCATTAAGTAGTGCAGATACAGTATATTTTCAAACTTGATTTCAGCAAAATCCAACAGTGGTGATTGATTACAACGCTGATATTAGAAAGATTAATAATGCAAAGGATATATGATAGGAAAAGAATATTTCTGCATCTTTAAAATTTTTAGCAGTATTTAATAGAAACTATTATTTTATGAATTAGAATGGGAAGTTAATGGTACTTAAGTCCTATTTTTTATATATGATTATTTTGCAAATAATGTTCTATAGCTTGAGGAATTATTACAAGAGTCATGAGATAAATAAAAAAAGGAAAGAAATAAAGGATGATAATAATAAATAGGAAATCCATATCTACAAATATGTTATTCAGATTATTAATGTAAATGAAAATCTGACATAAGATTAATTGCAGATTTAAAAATTGTTGGAGAATTTTAATAGAAATAATTTAGTATCAAAAGAAAATTTACCTGTGCATGTTAAAAGAAGTTTATAATATATGTGTTTTATTAGTATTTATATGTAGATTTGATATTTGAAATTTTATAGAAGAGAAATACAGGAACCTTTATGTGATACAGTTAAATATAAAGAGATGTATACTGAAAATAGAAAACAAAGATCAAAAGCAAAATGCATAGGTGACAGAATAAATGGATATTAACATTATTGAAAGAATCAAAAATCTAAAACAGAACTTGATCTGACATCTTATTAGATGAAAAGACACTAGGAAGACACTTGAAATCTTAAAACTGGATTCTAAAATATTGGGAAAGATGCAGAAAGGGATCATATATAAGATGGATAAATGAGGTAAAAAAGATTGCTCAAATTATGTAAAGAAAATAAGAGAGTGGATTAAGTTTAGAGAAACCTTTAGCTTACAATGGACTGATTATGATTGAGTGAAATGGTGATGGATATATATATATATATGGGTGGGTGGATATGTAGATAAATGAATAGACATAATTTTGTCACATTTATTATGCCTCAAATAACAATTTGAATGCTTGAAATATTTATTTGTTTTAATTTTAAAAAGTTATTTATTATAAACATATAAATAATTAAATTTAATTGTCACGAATGTTTACAAATGTTATTTCACATGACGTAAAACCAGATTTCTACATAATGAGATGACTTTATGTTTAAGATAAGACACATTCTATATAGAGAGCTATAATTACATTTAAGGAGCATATTAAAACGTGGGTGTAAATTTATTCAAAGTTGTTAGCAATGTTTTCAGGTTAAAAATCAAAATAATATCCAAAAATTGCTACATTGTTGCAATGTTAATTCTCATATACAGTCTGGGCACCGGAAGTGTCAGAGTCGAATCTTGATTTATGAACTTTGATCTCTGAAGTCTTCAATTCCACAACTGTCTTAAAACTAAAAAAAGCAAAAATATTCAAAAAGTATATCGCTCAGGAATCTGTATAAAATTGAAGCACTAGAAATGACTAAGCTTAAGTCTCATTCCATGGATTTTGAGTTCTAAAGTGCCACTAAACCACAGCCCTACACCATACAAGGCAAAAATAAAGAATTATTTGTTCAGGAATTTGTGCAAAATTTGAATACTGGACGTGAAGGAATTGAATTGTAATCCATGAACCTTGAATTCTAAAATCTGCCACTCTAGCTCTGCTCTAAACCATACAGGGTTCTTTAATTATAATGAGTTATTCAGCACATTATTGTAGATCAAATGATCCAAACATAACTCAATACGTAATGATACAACAAGAAATCATAATTACCATTTAAAAATAAACTCTATACGCAGTTCATTAGCTATATTATTTAATCTTCTAAACATATTCTAAGCTAATTTATTTTCAAATTTTGTTTTTAAAAAATAATAGTGCAAATTCATACTTTGATAACTATCTCAGTCAAATAAAACAAGAAAATGGCATTGCCAATAATAATAATGTAATCAGTTGGTCTGAAAGTTATGTGAAATTCGAATTGCTGAGTAACAGGTTGTACACGACAGTTCCTTTCAGTCAGCCAAACTGAGTATTTTTTTTTACTTTACTCAATTAATAGTCATCGCTTAATTACCGCTCTTATTGGTAAAAAGTAAAGGCATGAATGACAGCATTATTTAATTACCTCTAAAATAAATTAAAAAAATTAGCAAAGAAACTCCATATAGTACTTTTTTTTTTTTATAATCCGTAATAATAAAAAATTAAAATGAATATATTTTCAAATCGTTTAAATGATTTCTAGAATTTATTTCCAATAAGCTCGGAAAAAATTCCTAAAATAATAATATGCTACTATTTTTGTTTATAATATTTACATTTATAAATATTGTTCTTCTCGTCCAATCAAGTGATGTTGACAAGTTGGTGTATTTCAAGGTTGGGTCTTAAATGTCATTTAATGCATTAGTTTAATGTTTCTTCTTTGCTTGGCTTGAGCTTAGATTCATTTCTCATTTTGACATGAGTAATACATAGTTGTCAAGACTTAAACTCACCCAAGGAGGGAAAACAATTTGGATATGTCACTCAGATACTTGCCTTAAAATACACCTATAATTTCATATTAATCCTGAGAACATAAAATCATTTTTATAATATGTAGAATAATTTGATTTCTAAGATTCTTAAAATGTTGAAAATTATTTTTTATTATGTATATAATTATGTTTTCTTTTTTTATATGAGATGTGCTAAACATTCACAATTCTTGTTTGTTTACATAATTCATCGAGATCAGTAAGATAGAAGCAGAAGAATTTCTGAGTACCGAGTTATGTAGAATGTCAAATATCTGACGTTTCTTTTTTTTAAAAAAAAAGTGATGCTGTCAAAAAAAACTATATAGCGAGGTATGCACGTTGGTTTCGGCGAAAATGTAATTATCATTGGTATTTGTCACATTTATAAATAAATATATTATTTCTTTTTTTAAAATGACAAAAAAGATAGGTATGTATTATCTGTTGTGTTCCTGCTATCTTGTTTATCTATTTATTAACTATCAACATGGAGTTTTTAAAAAAAAATACAAAACATTATGCTAAAAGAATTGTAAGCATTAGCAAACAATAGATGAGCCTAATAACTTGCATTTAATACCTGAAATGAAAGTTTATTCACCAATTTATTATACACCTATTATTATTTTACTAATGACCTTGTATACCATAGTTTCTCTGTATTCCCAGTGTTTGGTACTGCCTTCCCATAGATACTCCTAAACCACGTATAATACACATGTTTAACACTGACATCCACATTTTTGATACAATTCAAGACACCTGTGACATTTGATTAAAAAACTGATACATTATAACAAAGATAATTGGAAAAAAGATAAAAAATTTCAAATAAGAATCAAGAAAGAGAGCAACTTCATGGAAAATGCATATCTATACTTACTGTGCAAGATAAGAAGATGATTACAGAGATAAGATTTATACTACCTGTGATCAAACATAACATTTATAATTAAAACATTTATGATTTTTTTTTCCATTTAATTTTTACTGTGAGTTTGGATATATGTGGGAACTATTATGGTATGACCTTCCACCCATGTCATTTGATCCCAAATAACAAAATTCCCATTATCCATGATTAGCAGTATATTCTAATACTATATAGTTTTAATGCATACACTGCATTGAGTAGTTTGTTACAACGGTAAAGTGGCAAACTCTGGTGCTTAAGGGCCACAAGTCATGCCCAACTTGGTCACTTCCAGCATTTGAACTCCTTATAAGCTCCCAGACAATAAATAATATACATTATAATATAATTGAAAACAACTATTAGATATCATGAAAAACTGTTAGAAAATGGCTTAATAGAGACTCATAGATGTTAACATCCAAATTATCTAGCAAAAGAAAATCCCTTTTTAATTATTATTTCTAATGGCAGCAGATATGCATTAACCATTTTCAAGACCTTTCCAATGAGTCTTTTTGTAAGATTTTTTTTTTATGTATGTTCTAGCACATATATATGTAATATACACATGGTAAAGACATTTTAACATGTATCAATCATAAATACATATTTATAGTATAAATTTAATTTAATAATTATACACATTAAAATGTCACAAAAATAATTTTTAAAAAAAAATAGATCCAATAATGAAATTATAATAGAGATAAAAACAGTATTACCACATATGTATATATGACTAAACAGAAATGTAAATAATTATATTCAGGCTACGAAAGTGTTCACTTGACCATTCTCTTTTCTTCAAAGATAAATAAATAAAAATTATACCCTTCTTTTTAACTCTTTTATGAGAAGCTTGATATTTATTATGATGATGGAGTTTAGATCTGTACAACATCAACAGTGATGGAGAGGAAGGACCATGAATAATGTATCAGGATGAACTATTTCAGATAATTTTAGAGGATTAATGATGCATATTCTTTCTTTCTGTAGATAATCCTAGACAATGTCTGAAGCTGATGAGTTATAAAGTTTTTTCTTTTTCTGTTTTGCTATTTTTTTTTAAATCTTTGTGATATGGAGTTGTATCCTAGCTTTTTGAAATTTTAAATTTTGTGTGATATGAAACACTTTGCAAAAAAGATTTTAATTCATTAATGCTGGGATATTTTTTTTCTTCTTATGACTCAGAAACCTCTTATATCTCTTTATAAATTAATATTTCACTATAGCCTTCAATATACTCTATAATATTTTTACGTGTCAACATGCCCATCTCCTTTGATTTTCCATGCTACACAAGTATTTTTTTTGTTTTTCTATTATTTTCTGAAATGTTTCTGAAAGTCATTCCTGATCTTACTCCATATTACCTTCTAATTCCCTTCCTACATATAGTTTTATCAATGTTATTCCATTCACAATCTTGTGATTTCCTATTATCCATTAATTCAGCATTGGTGTTGACAAAGAGGTTTTTTAATCAAAAGTTAAACAGGTTTATGTAGTCTTATGACTCCAAAATAATTCTTTTGTCAATATAATAAAGCAGTTCAGTAATGTTTGGAGGTAAAAATAAAATCATAATATTTTTACCCTCATAGTAAGCAGATTCATGATAATTAATTTATAGTATCATTAAGATTTTGAGTCCAAACTTTTTCTTTCTAGTATACATTTTATCTTTGTGTCTAAAAACATCATGGAATTATTCTATTAATAAAATAGCTGTATCATAATTTTTATTGTATTACTTGAATATAAATAGATGATTTTTTTTGTATGTAAGAGCATATAGATTGATTCATAATATAAGTTTTATAGCATAGCATCAAGAATCATATGTTGCCGAGCATCAAAGCTTTTGGACTGGCACTTTTAAAAATGTTTTATTTGGCATTCAACTCCTTTTTTATTACAATTAAACACTTGTTCCAGATTCTTTACTGCCAGAAGATGCAGCATTCTCTGTAGATTTGCTGTTTTTAATTCTGTACTGATTTTGAACCTATAGTTCATTTTTTATTTGTAATAATTGAGCACTGATTATATATATGTGTGGAGATAGTAATCTGGATCAACTGATGAGTGCTGGTTTAGCATAAAATATATATATTGGTGATTATTTATCTTTTCAACATGTGTATGATCAGGTGGGTCAGCAATATGAGATGGCATGGAGAGTTGAGGGTCATGTGAAAGTTTGAGTTTGAATCCCTTATATATTACATTATATATGTGTGGGTGTATAAGCCTGTATGGTGTATTAATTTAAGCTGTTTAGATTCTCTCATAGTTTTTAACTTTTTTTTTTTAAAAAAATAACTGGTATTTTAGTATGAGCAAAGTCAAGTTTGTGACCAATGCATTGTAAATGCTGATATAATCAACTATTACTTGAAGCCAGGTCTATTTGATTGACTATTTACTTTCTTGGTCATCATGAACAGCATCTTTATACTTATGGGGAAAAAATCAAGTTTTTAATGAAAAGATAGTCTTAATATTGAAATTAGACAGTCATTTACTAATTTTATCTTGATTTCTTTAATATAAGATAAAACCACTCTATAGCTAGTTGAAGGATTTTCAATTTCACCATCTATTCTTTTCTTGGTATCATCACTATGTAACATCTTAAATATAATGCTTTACTAAAACTATTAGAGAGCAGAATATTTTTAGTTGGTGCTATTTTTTGAGCAAGATAATGAACTATAAGCTCTCATCAAAATATATTTTGCCATAGAAAATAAGTGAGCAAGATGATGATGAAAACTAAAATTGAAATATCTATTTGTATGAGATTTTTTTTATAAACATATATTGGATATTATACATAGAGCAAGCATTAGATTAAAAATACCAGGACAAGCCCAGTACTTTATCTATTGGATAACTTTTAAGGAGAATATTTGAAATTTTCAGACATCCATATGTTTTCCAATCCAGATATCTAATTTAAATAGCTATATGGGACTGAACTAAGTTCAGATACACCATATATTAATAGCTTTAGCAATATAAAATTGCCAAGGCCTTGATAGCAAAAAATAAAATTACAAAAAAAATCCAACTCAGATGTCACATGACCTAATTTAACAAGCTTGTATTACAAATGTCATATATAGAACTTGCAAGCTTTGCAGAATATCCCCAAACCCAGACTGGTTTCTACTATTGGCCAATAATTTTACCTCTTTTTTCTTTTATAATTAATTTTAAGAAATCATCTGATTGTAAAAGGAAAAGAAGTAAAAAAAAAATGTTAATACACTTCCTATTCTGAATGGACAGCTATCTAATAGATATATAAATGAATGTTCTTTAATTCTCATGCAGTGAGGACATCATTACTACTTAAGATAAATCAGTTCTTCATTAGACTCTTAGCCTTGACAAGAGTGGATGTGATTTCATTAATTTAAACAAAAAAATTAAAAACATGCTATGACCCAAAAAAAGATTTTAAATTTTATCATATAACCATGAAAATCTTCATCATATATATAATTTTAATTTCAGTTTTATATGTAAGTCTTTTGCTTATATACCTGTGTGTATTCTTGACTGCAGTAGAATATTTTTTCTTTCTGCTTTATTATCTGACTGACCGCACTTTCGGTATCAAACATCATAATCATAACATTTTATTTCATTGTATTTCTGCTTCTTATATAGTTTTTCTTTATTAATACAAACAGCAGAGAAAACAGTATTCAATTATCTCACAAGTGAAATAAGTAAATGAGCCCATTTGCATAATTATAATAATAAAGAAAGATTATATAAGAAGCAGCAACACAATAAAATAAGAATGCTATAATTATGGTGTTCAGCAGTGAAAATGTAATCAGACAGATAATAAAGCACTCATAAAGTATGCACTCATACATACATAAAAGCATTGTGTGTACATATATATTTATGTTATAGGGAATTTTAACCCAGACTTTCAAACTCCCTTCAGTCAAGCACTCCATCTTATCCAATTAATATGTATGACTACATATTATATATATAATGATGGAATAAGTTAATTCACATTCTATCTAGGGAAGTAAATTTGATGGTATAACTGAGTAAACCTAGATTGTTCATCACTTAATTAATTTTTTTTATATGAGGGGTATATTCCTTTACTAACAATTATGTTAATGTACAACCATTAAAGAAATGCTTTATGACATATTAGACATGGACCTTTCCACATATTATTAAAGTAATCTAAAACAATAGTAATATTTCCTTACAATTGTGCTACCCAATATCAATATTTAATCAAATGTCCCTAGTCAGATAATCTAACTAGGATTAAAGATAAATAAGCATTTACATGCTTCATAGTCTTAAATCCTTTTTACAAGTCCACTGAAACCTTTTCACATTAATGTTCAAACCTTATTCAAAGCAAAATCAAAGAGAAAATGTTCTTTGGGTGACTGATCTTCAAAACAAAATGTAGATTCCTCCAGAGACAGACTATGTTCATTCTCTTTTAAGGCATAACATTTGATTATCAACTATGAATGTATTCATTTTCATAATAAATAAGCCAACAACTTTTAGTTGAGTGTTGTTATAATGTAAACAAATATTACTATTTGATGTCATTAAATTCTATTTGCAAAATTATTTAATCCTAAAAAACATAAATCCTAATTATATTATTACTGTGTAAATTAGAAAATGATGAGGTTCTTAACTCTTTTCTTATTATGGGGTACTTTGAATGCAGAGGTTCTTAACTCTTTTCTTATTATGGGGTACTTTGAATGCACTTTATTAGTGAACCATAGCATTTATTGTCATATGTGAAGTGCAATCAAAATGTAAGAAATACTTTAATTACAAAATTATGAAAACCCTTTTAAGATATGAGTATAATAAAGAGAGACCACAGGCACATTTTATTTTCAATCCAAAATACTTCAATGGATAATCAATTTACTTGATTAAAAAAGATAAATAATATCTAGTTGACAAAATAATTCTATAAATGTACTTCAGGCATATAAGACCTAGATAATATTATTTAAAAACATTTTCTGATAAAAATAATTTCATTTCTCCCATAGTCCAAATACATAATTTAAACATAGTAATATTAGTGATTAAGCCAATGCACATGCACTTTAAAGATCAATTATAAATGAATACTCTTTTTCCAGACACAAGATATAGTATTTTTTAGAAAGAGTGGAATGAATTCACCCATTTTTTCGAGCCAAACGTTTATGTATGGGCAAATCTTATTTGTGCACATATTTATAAATTATTAATTTAGAAGAGATTATTTAAATTAATGATAAAATTTTATGTATATATATATATGCATATACCAATACTTTTCTCATTCTTTTAATTTTCTCTTTTTAGTAACATTCAGACAATTGTAAAAACAGAATTTATCAGTGTTTATATTTTGTCTTACACAATTATTTGAAAAAAGTGACTCTCTCCTATATAACAGGAATATTTTGAACAAATAGAAACTCTTTTGAATAACGATACAAGAATTGAATTGATGATTTTTAATGTATATTAAATTAATCAACTCATTTAGATTTAGACAAAGATTATCCAGTTTAATGAAGTCAAAACAGTATTTTTAATCTTAAAAATGGGAAGGCTGCATGTCCTGATGAAATACCAGGAGAAATACTGGTGGTATGTTAACTTCAAAAATAAGATATTTTTAGGAATATCTGGGCTCTTGATATTGGGTCACTCTATTCCAGTTTTTTAATGTAAAGTAATTATACAAAACTGTAGTAATTATCATAGAATATCATTATTATCCACTGCAACAAAAGTACTTTCAAGAATTTGTTGAATAGGTTGCTTTCTGTTATAGATGTAAGATTACTAGAGATTTGGTATGGTTCTAGAATGTTAAGAAGCACCTTAGGTATAATTTTTGTTGCCAGGCAAATGCAAGAAAAGTGTCAGAGTTAAAGGAATTGTTTATATATTGTTTTTTATTAATTTGGATAAAGCATTTGATTCAGTTAATAGAACAGGTCTATGGCATTGTTTGAAATTAGCTGATTGTCCAACAACATTTATACTATACAGCTTCTACAATTTGGAATGAAAAAAAATGTTATTACTATAGATGGAAAATCTGAGGCATTTGAAATAAAAACTGGTGTTAAACAAGAGAGTGCATTTGTTCCAACATTGCTTTCAATTTTTATTATAGTAGTCTTTGGAATTGTTTATAGGGGGCATAATCAAACAGGCATTAAGATATGATAACATTTTGATGGTGAAATTTTTAAATTGATTCAATGAAAAGTGAAACAAAGAACTTCCATCTTCTTAGTTTCTGGATTTTCGGTATACTGATGATTGTGATGATTGTGACATTTTTTTGTCAGTCCAACGATTTACAGAATGTTTTTAATGTTTTGAGTGGAATTTGTAAAGATGTTGGTCTTTTAATTAATGTTCAAAAAACTCAAGTTTTTTTCATTCAGTGATAGAAGAAAGTACTCGGTAAATTTTAACTTCTTTAAAATAGTTACTAGATTTGCTATCCCTTATATACATCCAAGTAAGTTAATACAAGAGGTTATTATGTGTTGTCTAAGAAATCTAGTACAGTGATGTTGCTGAATTATATATATATATATTGTAAGGTGATGTCCAATCCTTATTAAAAAAAAAATAACAATTTGGAGACATATACACATATATATACCACAAACATAACCATACATTCATGAAGGAATGAACACATTTTTTTTTATTAAATGTAAAATAAAATATATACATATACACATATATATATACATGAATGTAGATTTTAAATCATGACGTGACAAAATAAAAAAAAGAATATTTAACATTAAATTCTAGTAACCACGTTTCTTTTGTTTAAAAGAGGAAAAAAAGAGTAAACCTTTGTTGATTTTGGGAACGTGAAAAAAATATCTAAGCAACAGATTTTTTTTTTTTGTTTTAAGTTGTTGTTGGTTTTGCTTGTTCAACTGAAATGCACGAAAGTAAAGTTGTAAAGAATATTTTAATTAATATATTAGTTATTAGGATTTCCATTCTTTATTAATATTAAACTATTTAATATTTGGAATTTTATTATTGATAATTGTAAAATGTTTTAAAAAGAAAAAAAAAAACTATTTAATCGATGAACTTTCGTTCGTTCAAATAAATGCTAAGAGCATTTATAGTTATTTAACATTGTTAAAAAAATATAATTGCAATCAAATGTTTCTGGGATAAAATAAAATCAACTAATGATGAAATAGAACGTTATTAACATTACTTTAAAAGTAAAATCTTTATCATACGTTTCATACATATATAAATAAAACTGCATAGAGATAGCGTTCGTCTTATAATATAACGTAAGCTTTAAAAAAAAGGATTCATATTTAATAACTTATATTGTGTAAATAAAATTTAAAAATGCACTTTTGCTAATTGAGTGTCAGGGGATTTTTCTATCCTCTTGGTGTCGTTGACGTGTGATGGAGGATCGTATTTATTGGTATATATATATTGTTTAAATCAACGTGGGAAAATCTTGTTATGAATGGAAAATGCATGGCTTTAAAATCAAACGCCGAGGAATTCAATTTCGTCATGGAAATTGTAATGCTTAAAACGTCAACATGATTTAATATACATGAAGGAAAGAAAGACATTATCTGCTAAGAATCCCGAAGCTGCTCTTAAAAATTTAATGTGTTATTGTTTTAAGGAATTCCAAAATTTCATTATATTTTATGTTTCAAATTTTTTTTTTTTTAATGTATACCGAGAGTTGGGTTGTGAATTTTTCTCACTCTTATATCCAAGTGTAGCAAACATTTTTTTTTTAAAAAAGAAAAAACAAAAGAACCCATTTGTTTGGATTTTTATAGGGTGAGAGAGATGCACAACTCAAACTATACATCAATATATTATAAATGTTTTGTAAATAAAATATTATCATAATGGAAGGTTTAAAACTGGACAATGACTGAAACAAAAAGGTAAGATTTTAAATATTTACATTTATTAAATAATTAATACGATAAAATCAAACTAATTAATAATTAGATATATATAATATTTTCTTAACTATACAAAACACAAATTAGCAATTCATAGACATAACTTTGAGGTATATTTAAAGGACGTAAACAGAATGATAATCATACATTAATAATATAATTTTATATTCAAAATAATTAATACGTTATTGTAAATTATGCACTAAATTTTATAATTCTTATTTCAGCCCATATTTTAATATTTGAATTACAGTTAGTCATATTGTTGTAAGGATAAATTAATGTTTTATAATAATCATGTATATATTCGGTTGATTTATAAATATTATAACTATAAGCATGATCTGTTAATAAATATTTATTGTTTAAAGTTAAAACCTTTGTTTCTCTGGTCTCTATATTGTCAAGCATCATTCATACTTCACTCACCAGTATAGCTATTATACCTACATACAGATTTTAATTTATTATTAGCAATAGCCATTAAGGATCTATATAGAGGTCACATTATTGCCATCCTATTTAATTCCATCCTTGAGCAGAGTTAAAGGCTAGTATCTGCACTGAGTTAGAACTCCGAGTAGTAATAGGACCTATAAGTAGAGAAGGCTCTGGGTGTACTATCCTAAAAGGTTTTATAGTCCGTTACATATTTTGGCAACCCAAACATTTGGGGCAGCAATTAATTAAATATCTTACCCTGTAGACGCCCAGTACATTTTACGGTCCGTTACATATTTTTGGCGCGCAACGTTTTGGGCCTGAAAATATTTACCTTTTATAATCAACTAATTTAGTCACATATTTTAACATTCCATAAATATTTTCATAAGCACACTGAAACAATGTTTTGTACATAATTTTATACAAACTACATACTGTTACATTTTTGACACCATCAACAGTGAAATTCATTCTAGTTGGTAGTCTGTTACATTTTGGCATGCAATGTGGTAAGCTTGAATACTTAGATTCACTGCATGTGAAAAGTTTTGTCTATTATATTGTGATATACAATGTGTTGAGCTTTAAAGAGTTGGGCCTATCACATGTTATTGTATATTTTTAGTGTGACATAAATTGAATTTATGAGAAATTGTCCATAATTTCAGTATAACCTGATTTATCATATTTTAGTTGGTCAGTTAATAAACTATAAATTACATAACCCTATGGATTAAATGGTGTGGCAACTTAATGCTATGGTTAATTTAGTCAATAAACAATAAGTTCAAATAACTCTGAGTGAAAGTATGAATTGATAAATAGAGACCAAAGCTAAATAGATGATCAAGAATCTAATAAGAGTAGGCAAGTGAAGCAGATAAGGGAAAAATATATAAAGCCAGCATTAATACCAATGATATGTAAATACTTAAGGTAACCAAAATCACGTGTGATGACACAAGTTGGTAGAAGATCCTATGACATATTATAGAATATTATATAAAAAGAAATAATTTTTCCATAGAGTAGATATTTTAAGGAAAAGTGTTAGTTTATTTTGTATGTTTCTCAGAAGTGGTAGGTATTTATCAGATATGAATAAAGAGTCAAATGTTAAGCCACAGGATGTTAGTGGCAATGAAGTTGAGTATGATCCTAATAGGGAACAAGAAGGATCAGTAGACATAGATGTGTCTGGGGGGTCAATGGTTGGAGCTGAGCATTCTTTCTCAATGCAAGAGGAAAAACAAATGATATCTCAAATTCAAGGAGACTCTAATGAACAGTCTGCTCAATCACCTGGAATTGGACTAACCCAGGTTACAGAAAATAGTGGAGCCATGATGCAGATGCTCCAAACATTATTGGATCGGATGGATAGCATGAGTGGTCGGATGGATAGCATGAGTGGTCAGATGAATGATCGGATGGATAGCATGAGTGGTCGGATGGATAGCATGAGTGGTCAGATGAATGATCGGATGGATGACATGAATGGTCGGATGGATAGCATAAGTGGTCAGATAGATATAGTCAAGGCTGACATGAATGGTCGGATGGATAGCATGAGTGGTCAGATGAATGATCGGATGGATGACATGAATGGTCGGATGGACACAATCAAGGCTGAAATAAGCAATATGGTAACTAAGGCTGATATTGACAAATTGGATGAGGAGGTTAAGAAAAGAATTAGTGGCATTGAAATGAAAGTTTCTACAGTCATGGAGCAGTTATCTTCAGAGATGAATGAAGTGCATAACAGTAGTACGGAATTAAAGCGAAATGTAGAGGAGATGAAAATAAATATAGATGTAGTGAGCTTGCAGTGTCAAGAACAATTTACTGGGTTTAAAGAAAACATTACCACTCAAATTGAGAATAAAGTTAAGGAAGTACACCAAGCCCAGAAATCTACTAGAGAAGAAATGAGGCAGGGCCAAGAAAATCACAAGAAAGAAGTTCAAGGAGATTTGGAAGCCATACAGATGGAATTAAGCCAACTCCAGATTAAACAAAGTGCAGAAAATGGGGCTCAAGAGCAAATGATGCAAGCTGTGAATCATCATTTACAACAGCTTGGACATAAGATATCTTCTATGGAAACAGATGCTCTGTTGGGCAAAACAATGTTAGAAAAACTTATGGAGAGAACTACTGAAACACAGAGTCGAATCGATAGTTTAGATGAAGCCATGAAGCAACAGACATTGAGGGATAAGTCCCAAATTAACTCAAAAATACCAATTCATATGAAACCACAATCAGGAAGGGAAAAGAAGATCAAAAATGACCGGGAAGGTTGGAACGATGATGTGGCACAATTGAAAGTAGCTTTTAATGATTTACAAGAAGCAAATGACCCATATGAAGAATCCACTTTTCAATCTCATATGATGCCTGAAGTGAATGGCCTCCATGAATTTCATATAGATGAAGCACAACCAGATGAATATCAAACTGATGTTGATCATCTCCTCATGAATCCACAAATAAGTACACAAGAAATGAATAAGACTCATGTAACCAGCTCGCAGATAAACACTATTAACCAATTTGTGAAACTGAAGGTTTTTAAAGGTTTCAATAATGAAGCTCCAATTGAACATTTGAGAAGCTTAAAGCTTTATTTCATGGTGAATAGAAGTTTGTCAGAAAGTGAAAAAATTATAATTGCATATAGTCACCTCCAAGGTGATGCTTTAATGTGGTGGGAGTCATTATTCCAGACCCCATCCACGTTTGATGATTACCAGACTCTATTGATTAGGAATTTTTGGAACAGGGATAAACAGGAAGGCATTCTGTATCAACTTTTCCAGGAAAAATATAGATCTGCACCTGGGAAACACTTACAAAATTTTTTAGGCGACAAGTTACCAAGCTACGTTCATTGAACACATATTGTTTTAGGGAAACGGAAATCATCCGAATAGTTAAAAGGAATTTACCTTTACGTATAGAGCAATCGCTGATGTGTGCAAATGCTAAGAATATTGAGCAGGTTGCCGAATTGTTAAATAGTATGGATATGAATAATACTAATTTATCCATCAGGGCACCAGACAGGAGGAAAGATGAGGCAAATGTTAATGCCTTATTTTATTGTAAGAGAAAAAACAACAATGATCCCAGACACTGGAAAGGGAAAGCCAATCAAATAAATGCACCAAATATATGGTCACCCAAGAGGAATAGATTTAATAATGGAGAATCATTGAGAAATTTCCCAAGTACCCCAAACGGTTCACCAAAACCAGGATGCAGTAATCATGCATCCAAAACTAAGCAGAAACTAAACTAGAAAGGTGCTTGAGGATGAGGAACTAATCCTCAAGGAACCAAAAATACAATGAGGAACAAGGTACCAATAGTAGATGGAGAAATCACCAATATGACATGTTCATGGGAAGACAAGGCACCCAACTTTGCCTTGCAGAGCTGTCCCATGATAGAGGCTTTGTTTGAGGATTTGCCGATTAAAGCTTTGTTAGACACTGGTAGCCAGATTTCTGTCATTTCAGACCAGCTGTATCAGAAGGTTCTGAACAAGAACCCCCAGGTTAAAATCTTGCCCCTGAAATCTGTGCAGGTTACCATGGCTAACAATAGGAAGGCAAAGCTTGCACAGAAACAAGTTTGGATTGAAATAAAGTTTCCCTACACGAGGCAGTCCTCTATCATGTGTTTTTGATATTAAATGGTTTGATCCATGATGTCATACTAGGGGCAGACTTCCTACACTTACACTCTTGTATTGTTGATTTCTCCAATAAAATAGTTAGGATTGATGATGAGGTCTTGGAGATGACATTGCTTCCAAGATATGGCCTACCTGAGGTTGATTGTGTTGTATCAAATATTCCTGAAGCACTTATAGACACTAAACTTGCAGAGTCCAATCTATTAGATAGCAAAAGTGCAGGAGAGTTAAGATCTATCATTAATCAGTTTAACCCAGTTTTTTCGGAGATTCCAGGAGTTATACCTGGATTCCAACAGAGAATTAAATTGAAGGATGACCAACCATTTCAATCCAGATCGTATCCTATCCCGTACCAATATCGGCAGGAAATATCCAAACAGATCAACAAAATGCTGGAGTGGGGGATCATTTCCAAATGCTCTTCACCTTACTGCAATCCAGTTGTAACTGTGAAGAAGAAAGATGGGTCGATGAGATTTTGTTTGGATGCTCGGCAGCTAAACAAAATTACTGTTCCAGACAGAAATATTCCACCGCCCATTCATGAGTTATTCGTGAGATTTGGAAACAAGAAGGTATTTTCTACCTTCGATCTGACTTCCAGCTATTGGCAGATCGAGCTTCATCCTGATGATCGTCAGTATACTGCTTTTAGGTACGAAGGTTTTACCTATCAATTCAATAGGATGCCATTTGGGTTGATCAATAGTGGTGCTGGTCTAATTAGATGTATAGATAAGACCCTTTCTCCTGAGATTAAGCGAATCATAACCATTTATGTGGATGATGTGATTATTGCATCATCCAGCATTGAAGAACATCTTCAACAACTCACTACATTTTTCCAGGAGTGCTTTCACAAAGGAATAAAAATCAATTTCAAGAAAAGTACCCTGGCATCTGATCAGGTAGTCTTTTTAGGTCATATCATAGGTTGTAATGGGATAAGACCTCATCCAGATAAAATCTCTGCCATTCAAAACTTTCCTAGGCCTACTAATAAAAAGCAGATTCGGTCATTCTTAGGTTTGTGTAATTTTTACCACCGTTTCTACAAAACATTTGCTGGCCACATGGAACCTTTATTGAAATTAATCAGGAAAGAAGAAAAATGGAATTGGACCGAAGAACAGGAGAGGGCATTTGAAAATATCAAAACAGGGTTTTTACAGCAAACAATTTTGGCTTTCCCTGATTTTGATAAACCATTTGTCGTTCAAACTGACAGTAGTGGTTTCGGGTTAGGGGTAACATTATCCCAAATCCAGGAGGATGGTCAACCTGGCGTCCTGTACTTTATCAGTCGACTCCTGAAAGGTCCGGAGTTGAATTATACGGTAACTGAGAAGGAGGCACTAGCTATAGTGTGGGCCTTCCAGAAGTTCCGACAGATGCTTCTCGGATCTGAGGTGATAGTGGTCACAGACCATAAGAGCCTTGAATTCCTGAACCACAGCTATTTGACTAACAGTCGCCTAGTTAGGTGGAGTCTGCTGTTGCAGGAATTTAATTACACTGTAAGGTATTGCAAAGGATCCGAGAACATAGTAGCGGATATACTTAGTCGGAATCCATGTCGGTCAGATCAAAACCATCTATCTGTAGAGGATGCCTACATTACAAATGTCAACTTAATAATTGATAGTAATGTAGAGGATGAGTTAGAAAGGTTGCCCAGATTACAATTTGAAGATCCGAATTTAAATTTAGTCATAAGAGCCCTAAAAGGAGAAGTTTTGAATGTGCCCAAGAATCTGACACTTTATAAGGTAGAAAATCAGATTTTGTTTTATCAAATTGATTCAAATACTGTAGAGTGGAAAGTAATGATACCTACAATTTTACGTACCCCACTCATAAAGTATATTCACTGTTTGTATGGACATTACGGTGCCCGTAAAACAGAACATACTATGAAAACTTGGTTTTACTGGCCAGGCATGTATAAAGATATCTTGAAAACACTTCAGGATTGTCTAGTATGCCTAAAAGCTAAACCAGTAAACCAAAATTATAGCGAGGCATTAAAATCTATAATTCCTGAAAGACCAAATGAGATCTTGGCGATCGATTATTATGGGCCACTACCTCCATTCAATAAGCAAAGATATCTCTTGGTCGCCTATGATCTCTTTTCGAAATATGTCTCTGCTTACCCTATACCTCAGGCTAATACCAGACACACAATCAGGGTATTAGACACTCTTCAATTCCCCAAGATAGGAAAACCTAAAACTATTTTGTCAGACCATGGAACACCTTTCCTATCTAAGGAATGGAAAAGATGGGTGGAGAAACTACAAATTAAACACGTGCTCACTTCCATTAGGAATCCACAATCAAACCCTTGCGAACGCATAATGCGGGAGCTTGGCCGTTTGTTCCGGACTTACCTAAAGGATGAGCATAGGGGGTGGGTGAAGCAGACAGAACGGGTAGTGAATTACATAAATTGGGGTGCAAATGAATCTACTGGATTCGCGCCCATCCAACTACATTTTAACCAACCTATTCCTTCATTATTTGTGAAATACAAACCTCCAATTGAATGTCATCACTATGACATAGAAACTAAAATTCAAATGGCTCGACAACAGTTAATTAATAAATCCAATTTTAGAAATAAAAAGGGAAAGAAAAGCAGACATCACTTTAAGATTGGAGACAAGGTTTTTGTGAAAACACATAGCCCAAGTAAACCAATGGATAATGTTTATCATAAATTTTGTCAACAATATGCTGGACCATATGCTATTGTGAAACAAGCTGGCCCAAATGCATTTTGGTTAAATATTGATGGAGAGATAAAGGGAACTTATAATGCTCGGATATTAAAGCCATACAGTGGTTGTCAAGAATTGCCATGTACAGAAGCTTAGTTATTTGTAAACAGATGACCATGATTAAAATAGATGAAAGTGAAGTTTATAAAAAAAAAATGTAAATGGGTATATGCAAGTGTATTGTAATGAGAAAGACATCATTGTTCGTGAGTAAATAGCTAGAGTAGGTAGATGTGATGAGGATGCACTCAAATTAATGTTGAAACATTTTATTGAGGTATCTTAGAATTGGCTGAGATGTGGGAATGGACCCATAGAATGTGGGAATCCCATATTTTGTTCAGACCTTATAAAAATCCAATAAGACTCCTAGGGAGCAGGATATAGGCTGACAAACTCAAATATGTGCCTTCTGGAACAGAGACACTTAACCAGTCAAATTCAGACTATTCAACCGTCATATAGTTAGCAATTTTAGAAAGGATAATAGAAACAATGTTAATGATGACAGTAATTCAATGTTAAGATGAAAGAGATAAGGATAGGAGTCTAACCAAAAATGAGTAATATAAAAAAAAAAAAAAAGCAAATGTATATTGATGGGTAAATGAAAATAAGTACTACAGCATTAGAACTCTCCCTATTTAAAAAGAATAAAATTATCCAACACAATAATCATCCAAACCTTTGTTTAGGTGCTAAAATTTTGACAATGGTCTAAATTTTAACCTTCTAAGGGTAGGGGAAATGTAAGGTGATGTCCAATCCTTATTAAAAAAAAAATAACAATTTGGAGACATATACACATATATATACCACAAACATAACCATACATTCATGAAGGAATGAACACATTTTTTTTTATTAAATGTAAAATAAAATATATACATATACACATATATATATACATGAATGTAGATTTTAAATCATGACGTGACAAAATAAAAAAAAAGAATATTTAACATTAAATTCTAGTAACCACGTTTCTTTTGTTTAAAAGAGGAAAAAAAGAGTAAACCTTTGTTGATTTTGGGAACGTGAAAAAAAAAATATCTAAGCAACAGATTTTTTTTTTTTGTTTTAAGTTGTTGTTGGTTTTGCTTGTTCAACTGAAATGCACGAAAGTAAAGTTGTAAAGAATATTTTAATTAATATATTAGTTATTAGGATTTCCATTCTTTATTAATATTAAACTATTTAATATTTGGAATTTTATTATTGATAATTGTAAAATGTTTTAAAAAGAAAAAAAAAAACTATTTAATCGATGAACTTTCGTTCGTTCAAATAAATGCTAAGAGCATTTATAGTTATTTAACATTGTTAAAAAAATATAATTGCAATCAAATGTTTCTGGGATAAAATAAAATCAACTAATGATGAAATAGAACGTTATTAACATTACTTTAAAAGTAAAATCTTTATCATACGTTTCATACATATATAAATAAAACTGCATAGAGATAGCGTTCGTCTTATAATATAACGTAAGCTTTAAAAAAAAAGGATTCATATTTAATAACTTATATTGTGTAAATAAAATTTAAAAATGCACTTTTGCTAATTGAGTGTCAGGGGATTTTTCTATCCTCTTGGTGTCGTTGACGTGTGATGGAGGATCGTATTTATTGGTATATATATATTGTTTAAATCAACGTGGGAAAATCTTGTTATGAATGGAAAATGCATGGCTTTAAAATCAAACGCCGAGGAATTCAATTTCGTCATGGAAATTGTAATGCTTAAAACGTCAACATGATTTAATATACATGAAGGAAAGAAAGACATTATCTGCTAAGAATCCCGAAGCTGCTCTTAAAAATTTAATGTGTTATTGTTTTAAGGAATTCCAAAATTTCATTATATTTTATGTTTCAAATTTTTTTTTTTTTAATGTATACCGAGAGTTGGGTTGTGAATTTTTCTCACTCTTATATCCAAGTGTAGCAAACATTTTTTTTTTTAAAAAAGAAAAAACAAAAGAACCCATTTGTTTGGATTTTTATAGGGTGAGAGAGATGCACAACTCAAACTATACATCAATATATTATAAATGTTTTGTAAATAAAATATTATCATAATGGAAGGTTTAAAACTGGACAATGACTGAAACAAAAAGGTAAGATTTTAAATATTTACATTTATTAAATAATTAATACGATAAAATCAAACTAATTAATAATTAGATATATATAATATTTTCTTAACTATACAAAACACAAATTAGCAATTCATAGACATAACTTTGAGGTATATTTAAAGGACGTAAACAGAATGATAATCATACATTAATAATATAATTTTATATTCAAAATAATTAATACGTTATTGTAAATTATGCACTAAATTTTATAATTCTTATTTCAGCCCATATTTTAATATTTGAATTACAGTTAGTCATATTGTTGTAAGGATAAATTAATGTTTTATAATAATCATGTATATATTCGGTTGATTTATAAATATTATAACTATAAGCATGATCTGTTAATAAATATTTATTGTTTAAAGTTAAAACCTTTGTTTCTCTGGTCTCTATATTGTCAAGCATCATTCATACTTCACTCACCAGTATAGCTATTATACCTACATACAGATTTTAATTTATTATTAGCAATAGCCATTAAGGATCTATATAGAGGTCACATTATTGCCATCCTATTTAATTCCATCCTTGAGCAGAGTTAAAGGCTAGTATCTGCACTGAGTTAGAACTCCGAGTAGTAATAGGACCTATAAGTAGAGAAGGCTCTGGGTGTACTATCCTAAAAGGTTTTATAGTCCGTTACATATTTTGGCAACCCAAACATTTGGGGCAGCAATTAATTAAATATCTTACCCTGTAGACGCCCAGTACATTTTACGGTCCGTTACAATATATATATATATATATATATCCTTGTACATTTCCTAGTAAGTCAATATTTAGTGCTTGGATATGCAGAAAGATTCTATGATAATTAGTTAAAGTAAAGGGAATATTTAATATAGTTTTATAATTTTTTTATAAAACGTGGAGTAAATAATTTATGCAAAATATGAAAAAAAAATTAGTTGTTAATTATTTACCCCCTTAAAACATCTCTATTAAGTGTTTGGTAATTAGTGTAATTTTTAAAAATTACCATTGTTGTCCCTTCAAAAAATTGTAAAATATATTTAGATAATTTGGGAAATTAATTGGTGTTTTATTAAGTCTAATAATACATCTACAAAAAACTTAAGACCAAAATCTTTATTTAAATATGGCTATTGTACAGTTTTTTAATATTAAAATATATTACTTTGCAATTGAAAAGAACTTGATAGTTATTTATAAGTAAATTATAATAGTCAGGATGTAAACCTTCGGACGCAATTTGGTCTGATACTGCTAGAAAAGTTTTAGAGAATAACATTGTGTGGTTGAAAAATTAGGGGAAATGTTAATTAAGTTGTCTTAAATGAAGTTTTACAAATGGAATATTCAATTAATATGCTAAATATAAAGATCTTGTATCAATGTGAACATTAATATCTAACCCATAGAAAATTATTCTTAGTATGGTAAATTTTTAAAAATTCCCAATGAAATTATATTTTCAGTTTGATGAAATTATAGTATATAGGTTTGTGAATAATCTCATGCAATATTTAACTTGTTTTAGTTACCTATATAATTTTTCAGATAGCTTTTGTATCAGATCCTAGCATAAGTATTCTTGTTAACATTTACAACATTATGACCATAGATCTTTCAAACTTTTAAATATCTTCCCGATATTGTTCCGTATTGTTTTTAATTATGATATTTGGTAAGCCAATAGTTTTGAGATAAAATTAAAAACTTTATTCAGTCTTAGTAACTAATATGTCAATTTGCAAGATATAAAGTACTAATAATTAGGTTATAATCAGATATAAAGCAATTAATATCTTAATTCTGAAGAAATAAAAGGACATGGTGTGAAAAAATAAGGTTCATATTAATGTCTCTTAAAGATTTTAAGACAAAACTATGCTCTGGATGAATATTTAGCAAATACAGAAAAGATTTTATTTGTTAAAAATTTCCAAAGATAATGAAAATTATAACTAAAAATCTTAAACTTTCACTGTTAACACTGTAGATTAAAAATTTACCTACATTTTTATGTTTTTATCATTTATATATTTATATAATTTATCACTTCCCATTAAAACATTTTAATCCATCTGTGATGTATGTGATGTGATGTATTTGGCTTCTCCTTAAATGAAGTCAAGAATATCTCGGCAACTATGCCCAGATAAACCTGTTAGCCACTTTATTTTCCATTCCCCACTCTAAGTCTTCTCATATTCTGCCCCATCCCATTTCCACAACATAACCTTTGTCAATTCTATGGCCTTTATATCTAAATCCCCCTTATCTTTTTCCAAAACCAGCATAAAAACTAATAACTTCCTTTCCGTATAGTCACTTTGTTCATACCTATTCTCCCATAACTTCATTATCTGTATCCTTTCTGCTTTCAAGCATTTACATTCAATCAACAGATGCCTAATATTTTCTATACCTTCCTTACACAATTTGCACACTAAATCCCCCATAGTTTCTCATTTACATGTATATTCTCTTGTTGCTAAAGATCCCGTTCAAGCCTTAAACAATAAATTACTTTCCTTACTATTATCATAAATTAACTCGCATCCAATATTCCGTTTACTTCTATATATATTTAAACACTTCTTACCCTCCATACTAGTTCTCCATCTCTCCAACTCCATATTTTTTATTAATGCTTCTATTCTTTAATCCCATTCCTTACCACTATAGCACTCAACAATCCTCCTATCACAATCATACAAGTATACCGATATAAATTCTTTATCCAAATCTTTTGTATACTGCATTACTTTTCTCACCCATCTTGTTATCTGCCCTTTACTCATAACCCAATTAAACACTATTTTGGCTATTCTTTTACTATCCATAAACTGCAACCTACCAAACATTTTCATTTTGCTTTTTGCATCTCTCATATAAAAACTTGACCATCCCATTTCTCCTTGAATTGCCTCCTTTGCTGTCCACATCTCTGCATCTAATGCATGTCTTCCTACTTCCCTTTGTACTTTTTCTAAATAATCTAAAACTCTTTTACTAACACATAATGCATCATTACTATATGTTGACCCTGCTACTGCAACTCCCTTCCATGCAATTCTAGCTACATCATATTTATTATATGAAAATACCATTATTTTCTTTATCAAACCCTTTCTTTTCTTTGCTTCATTTACCAATCTTTTCTCCCATTCATCCAAAGAATTTTCCTGATTACATAAGATGATTCCCAAATACCTATATCTATCCACCACACTTAACTTTATATCCCCCAATAAAAATTCTACATCTTCTCTTTCCCCAGTATTAACCATCATTATATTTGGATTTTTCTTCATTAAATTTAATCCCCATCTCTTTACCCACCCTTGTACATGTCCTCAACATAATATCCATATCTTCTCTTCTTTCTGCCCATAAAAAGATATCATCTGCAAAAAAAAGACCCGACAAAGTATATACTCCCTTGCCACCTATTAACGATATCTCTACCCCTCTTCCTAGTCTTTCTATTGCTTTCTCCATTTCACTCAAAAACAACAAAAACAAAATAGGTGACATAGGGCATCCTTGTCTTAATCCCACCCCATTTTTAACTTTAATTAATTCTATATCCCCTAATTAGTAAATATAATAATTATTTTCATATAATTTCTAATAATATTTACTAAAGCTTCATCCACTCACAAATTGGCTAATCTTACCCATAATATATTTCTATTTACTCTATCATAAGCTTTCTCTATATCTATAAAACTCATATATAATGATCTACCTGAATTCCTACTCATCTCCGTAAATTGCGTAACTACAAACAAACTATCTCCTATGTGCCTATCTGACCTAAAACCTCCTTGCATTTCGCCCACTATATTATTCTCTTTCATCCATTTTACAACTCTTCCAGATACCATAAATGAGAAAACTGTATATAAAACTGATGTTACCACTATCGGTCTATAATTATTTAACTTTCTATGATCCTTACCCTTTCCTTTAAATAATAATCTTATTCTTGTATTACTCCAACTACCCGGAAAAACTCTCTTCTGTGCCACCTTATTAAAACATGATAATAACTTTGCTTTTGTTCTATGCCCTAAATTCATTACCATCTCTGCTTCCCATCCATCTAAACCTCTCACCTTTCCACTTTTCAATCTCTTAACTGCCTTATTCAGTTCATTTTTTGTGAACCTAATATTCCCATTAGCTTTCATGTTTTCTATCACTAATTCCTTCACATCTAACATATTTTCTATATCCATTACATATTTATTTAAGATTCTCTCTAACTTGCCTCTAGAGCATTCTTTTCCCTCATCATCTATTAATACTATTTCTCTTTTCGCTACATTTCTCCTTTTAATATAATTGCAAAATTTTTTACTACCATTTCTTCCACTTTTATTAATATCCTTCAACAATTTACTATTTAACTTCATCCTCTCTCTATAATTATTTATTTTGGCCAACTTCTTCTTTTCTAAGTGCTTTCCCCATTTAGCATTAATATCATTTTCACTTTCTTTGCTCTTAATAGCACACTTATATTCTCTGCATGCTTCTTTCCTCTCTTTTACACTTTTACTCTCATTTTTTATTACTTTTATTCTTCTGCATATTCTCAACTAAAACCCTATTGGTCACTTTTTCTATTTCACCACACCAGTTCTTATACTCATCCCCATCCAACTGCTCCATGGATTCTTCAACTTTTATTTTATATTCTTCCAACTTATTCTTATCATTCACTCTCCAGCCACCTCTTTCACTATTATTTCTATCTTTATTTCTAACCTCCATCACATTACTAACCATTTCTATTACAATAAAGTTATGATCACTTTTACATACTCTCTCTTCATTATCAAACACCTTAATTTTTCGTATTTTTATTCATTCCCTCTTTCTCTACCAATACATAATTATTGTGTGAAATACATTATTCCTAGACCACGTGTATTGTCCCTCATACACATTTGATAAATTCCCAATGCTTAAATTTACACTTTGACAAAATTCCTTCAACAACTGACCATTCTTATTATCTACATCATCAATTTCTTCAATATGTCCATTCATATCCTCTATAACCATTATTCTCTTCCCCTTTTCTTTGAAACTCTATATATCCTTAACTAGGCATTCATATATAATATTGTTCCACTCCATTACAGTTTGACTATCTCCAGTGGTGATATACACTACATCCACTATCCATTCTTGTCTACCCAACCTTATTTCAAACCACAAATGCTCTTGACATTTAATAGTACTTAAATATTTTTTCGATATAACACTTATACCACCACCCCATTTTTTTTTCTGTTTATACCCTGCCATACCACCTCTTCCAAAATAGGTTCTTCTTCTTCTCTTAGATGAGTTTCCACTACTGCTAATACCTCAAGCTCTTCATTTTCAATTGCTTTATTTAATTCCAGCCACTTTTCTGGTCTCCTACCACCTTGCATATTCAAAAACCCAATTTTAACAATTTCTTCTTTCCTAACTATTCTTTTATAAATTCTTTTGATTCATTCTTCTCCATTATGTTTATAACAAACTTTCTTACCATTAATCTTACAAAACCATTCCCTCTCCACATCTACACTTATATCTAAATCAACTATCTTTTGCTTATTTTTTATATCCCTTCCATTCTTTTTCTTTTTGATAAAATTACAATTTAAAAGCCCACCCCCCTTTAAAAGTTTCCCAAATTATTCTCTTTAAATATCAGACTCCCTAAAATTCACTTCCTTGTTTTCCTAAGTGCAATCCATCTTTACTATATAACTCCCTCTTTCCAATAACCCAATCCCATACATCCACAAACACAACATTATTTCTCTCACACAATTTTTTCACTCTCTCATTTATAGAACATGCCCTATCTAACAAATGCCTTTTATCAAATCTTGGTAATACTCCCACTACTCCTACTTCTCCTTTAATCTCCCTCAAATTTCTAATCAATTCTACATACTTATACATACTCATCCATTACTCTCTCTGATGGCTCTAACAAATTATTAGTCTCTACCATCACATATACATCTCTACTACCTTGCTTTCTTACTTTATTTGTCACATCCCCAATTTTTGCTCCAGGCAAACATACTCTAACATACCTGCTTCTATTTTTCCTTGCAATTATATCCCCACATTCTCTTATTAGTGAATCTCCTTTCAATACTGTCTCATAGTCTACTTTCTCTACTTCATCTGTAATATTTTCTACCACCTTCTGGACCTCCTTATCCATTTCTTCCTTATCATTTTTACTCAATAATTCCTTTATCTCCTCACACTTTGTCTATAACAATTTTAATTCTACTTCTACATCCTTCACTTCTTCATCTATCTTACTTATTCTCTGGCTAACCATCTCCATTGCATTACTACTTCCTCCACCCATTTTTCCTGGCACTCCACTAAACCCATACTCTGTCCTATCTTCCTTAACTACATTTTCCTCCCTCTCCTCTGACTTTCTTTCCAGACTACCTACACTTAGAAACTACTTTCTCACCTCTTTAATCACATTTACACACTGACTACATATCCAGAAACCTGTTAAATCCTTCCTATTCTTATTCAAACATTTCAAATAATACACCTCAGCACACACTGTACACTCTACTAGTGCTCGTCTAATTCTCTTCTGCCGATTGTATATACATTGTTCCATACAAATGCAATCCATATTCTTAGTTTTCAAGTCACCTATTCTCTATTTGACTTTATAATACCTCTCCTATTCTTCAAACATCCTTATATGGAAAAATAAAAAAAACTTTTTTACTTTTTCCAAACTTGATCCAATTATAACCATGTGTTTACTAACATTAGGCCTCCCAAACATTGCCTTTCTTCTCAAAATAAATGCCTATTTTATAATTTAAAAACCTTCAGTAACAAACTTAACTAAAATGAATTAAACTTACATACAACTTTTTTTATAAATACCTCTTTATAATACTTCCTATTCTTCAAACACCCTTATACAAAAAAATAAAAACTTTTTTTACTTTTTCCCAAACCTGATCAAAACTATATCCACGTGTCTTCTAACGTTAGGCCTCCCAACCCTTGCCTTTTTTCTCAAAATAAGTATCTATTTTAAAATTTAAAAAACCTTCAATAACAAACTTAACTAAAATGAATTAAACTTACAAACAACTTTTTTATAAATATTCTTATGCCAACACACATTCAACAAGAACAACTTTTTTAAAAAAAAAAACTTCTAAACCTAAAATGGCGAATGAAAACCTTTCAAACAGTTAAACACAAAAATTTTCAATCTTTCAAATAACTCACTCTCTCAATCACAATTTATACTTTCATACACAACAATTACTCTTTATATTGCTACTCTCAAAAGATCAATCTCACACGTAAAGAAAAATAGAACTAAAAAATTTTTAAAAATATCAAAATTCAACTTAGCTCCGTTTGCTTCTAATGCCAAGGAATAATGCCTATAAATGATAAAAACAGTAGTGCCACCTAGTGCAAATCATACTAATCATTGGATGGTAAAAGGTTTGTACATCAAAATTTCTACTGTTTTAAAAGTTAGTATAAACATAAAAAATGTTTATTATTTGATGATTTAGTAGTTTATGTCACAAAAAAAAACACACTAAATTATGTAAATACACTAGTGCAAATATAAGATTGTAAATATTAGACCTTATATATCAGAAATTGTTTCAATAGTATATAACATGAGATGTACATGATGAGGAACAGAAAATTTTACAATAAGAGTAAATATCAGTAAAAGTTAAAATAATAATACCCTATAATGCAAAAAGTTAATAAAATTGACTAAAGAAGTTTATTGTGAATATTACTATGTTGCATACGAGGTGCCATCTAGTGTAAATAATTTACTTAATAATTTTTAAAATAACATTGCTAAGGAGCATAAAGGGGATATTCTGCAAAGCTTGTTAAGAGCTTATTTGCAAGCTCTATATATAATGTAACTAATGTAATGTATAAAATCATTTGCTTTTATGAGATCTCATATACCAGTGAGTTTCAGAATTTGTTGAAAAAGATGATGTTACTGTAGGAAAGAATTAAAAGACTTAGAATAAAAAATGCTAGACATCTATGCTATTTAATAATTGTGAACTTAAATTTAACAAACAGTTTGTATTTAATTTGAATAAAATAAAAATATTCCATAAAGAAAATCATAATAAAAAAGAAATATAAACAAAGTTGTTTTCTTAATTGCGGAAGGATTTTTCTTAATAGATAAGAAGCCTATGTGAGAGATGGACAATGACATAAAATGATGCATATTGGGAACTATTTATATAATAATTATATATTAGCAGTTAATAATGATTAAATCATAATCATTGAAAGTTATTCTGCAATTTATTTATTTTAAACCTTAAAAGTTACCATATATATGAAATTCAAAAGGAAGTAAATAAATTATCCATAAGCTATGTTTAAATTATGTTCATACAGCTATAAACAATAAGAAATAAAGTAAATCCACAAATGTTTTAAGCTTGCAATAATTATAAGATTTCATGTATTGATATTTTCTGGAAATAAAGAATAAAAATTATATATTAATCTGATTTTAAATAGGCATTATTATTTTAAAATTACAATTGTGCAAATAGAGACTAGGAACAGAGTCTCATTTTTTAAAAATTTCAACATATATTGTCAAATAGATATTAGCTTGTTAATATAAATATTATAGACATAAATTAATGTATATGAAATTCATATCAAAAGTAAACTATTACTTTATCAGTTTTAGTTAAATATTTTTATTCATTAATTCCATCTATCTTTAAATTTTTGATCATTATAAGCTTGTGTTTATTGACATTGCTATATTTGATTTCATGTTAATACATAATTTCTGTTCTATATTTCTAGAAATGTTAAACAAAAGCTTATAATGATTGAAAACTCAAATAATAAATGGATTCATTCTATTTTTAATTGTTTGATGATGTATGAGTATTGTTACACCATAAATCACGAAGGAGCTAATTTATTCCTGTCTATTGTCACATGGTGTTGCTATCTAGCATTGGATATTTAGCTACCAATTTATAAGATATTAAAATATATAGTCAGTCATAAAGTAATATAACAAATTTTATAGGCTCAGTATTAAAGGAGTTGAATTACAAGTAGTAGGTGAAATGTATTAATGGACATTCTTACTAGCGGTGCCGTGGAGGGCTTGGATACTGGTACTGACTTTAAACAGATAAATGTTCCAGCGATCTCAGATCTCATAGACTACATTCTCAATAGATATAACTAGACAATTTATATATATTAAGAGCATATATATGATCAACAGAAAATTTTATTGGAGTGGATTAACATTTCTGATAATAGGCTTATAAATTGATAATGCCTTACAGTAGTTTTAACACCAATCTATGATTGGTCAATAAAGAGTGAATGCCATACATTTGGCATCCTAAATACGGTAGTTCAAATTAACATGTATCAATCCTGTTACATTTCATTTCATATACATTAAGTTATGTTTATTTGATATTTACATTTACAAATTGATATTTAATTACTGTTGTATATAGAAGTTACTAAAAATAAGATTATTATATATTGAGGTTACTAAAAATAAGATTATCTTCAGTTTCTATTTGCACAATTGTATTTTTGAAATGATTATCCTACATATAAATCAACTTAATATATAATTTCCACTCATTATTTTTAGAAATATTTTTAGTAAATGAAAGTTCACATAAATTCAATATCTTAAAGATTGGTGGATAATAATACTATTTTACAAATTCTATTTACTTATAACTCACAGGGGATTAATTTATTCTGCTTGAATTTTTATATACATGAAATTATATTTACAATTATAAACTAATATTAATTAAAGTTATATAGATAGATTATTAATTAAAGAGACTCTGTCTCTAACTTCTATTTGTGCGATTGTAATTTCAAAATGATTACCTCATATTTAAAACAGACTAATATGATAGTAAAATAAAATAATAAGTCATGTGATTTATGACTTGATTTTATCTACTATGATATAAGTACTTTGGACTGGCTTGGATACATAGAAAGACAAGTAAAGAAGAGAGTGGGGAACCACTTAAGGGGAACCACTCTTTTCTTGTTAAATTCTCTGTCCCAGGGCTTAAGATCTGATTGGTTACTAATATCACAAGCGCTTGAGAAGTTTGCACTCTCTCAATTTAATTTTCAATACTGTCTGCGCTTTATAAAAATATTATTTACTATAATATACTAATATGATAGTATATATGTATCCTTCTTATATTAGTAAAGTAAATCTTATAAGGATTGATAGCTTAGGAGATAAGTAGTTCATTCTATTCTTTATCATATATTGTTGTAAAAGTGGTATTTATCTATAACTTGTGGGAGATTTAATTTATTTCCATGTGAATTTTATATACATTAAATTATAAGTGATATTGCCAAATATGCTAACAAATGAAATTAAAGAAATTCTGGAGACAAGGTGCTATAAAATAAAGTTAATTTAATACTTGTTCAATAGCTTTTGTTTCTGTTGAATGCCACCAGATTTTTCCAGAATCCAGAAGATGATAGAAACTGAATTTAAATGCAATCTATCCCAAAATTTCCTCTTTAGTTTTGGGACTGGGCAATGTACTTTACAAAATAATACAATAACATTTTTTAAATCAAAATGATAAGAAGAGTACTAAGCTTCTATTTTATTTGACTTCTTCTTTTTTAGATCCTTCATTACACACATTCTCTTTTTTATTCCATAATCATTAAATTTTGCCAGTTATTTCCAGGATAAATCAGGAAGTCATGAATTTGATCAGTCTATATATTGAAGGAAATTACTACCAAAAACATGAACATAAGAAGTTATTAGTTTAATAAATATATCAATAGTTATTATATAAAATTTATATACAATTCTATCATTAGTTGATTATTCAATATATTACATCTCAAATTCATATACGAAAATCTATTAACTTTCCAATGGTTAGATTTAATCTTACATCAGTTTTACAGAGATATTACTTATTTATGGCACCCAGTTGAGCTTGACTTCTCAGGCTACTCTGCTTATTTATTATTTGTTTTTCTGAAGTAATTCACTTTTCAAGTCTAATTATCTGATCTTTAATGGTATCTCAATAAATAATCAAACCAATTACAATTGAGTAAGTTCATTTACTATAACATTAATTATTTTCTTGACTGTAATGAAATACCTACAATTACCGACAATGATATGAACATATCACACATATTTTTTAAACTTAATATATATATATATTGTAACATTTTTTCCCATCTGGCTATGATCTGATAGGCCTCTGTACACAATAAACTGCATGAGTTGATCAAGTTGTGAAAAAGAAGAATGTTTCACTCTTATTTCTAAAAACATAACTATATTTCCTGATCAACTCTACCTAGAAATTGTTACGATTACAATTGCCAACTGAATCAGCTTTTTATTTATTTTAATAAGGGAGCCAGGATTCATACAAGAATCCGCTGAAATCCGTTGTATCGCACATCGTAAATAAAAAAGAAAATGATTTTAAAAGAAAACTGGGTCATAGTTTACCGTAACTAAGATTGTTTTCTAGCTATTATTCCCGGGGCATAATTAATAAATATTGGCAAAGGGTAAGTTATACATTCAAATTCTAATAAACTAAAATAAATAACTAAAATTAATAACATACAAATGAAAGTGATCTTAAAGGTAAATATTTTATTATGTTATTAAAATATTTAATAAATTGTTACCATTATTTAGAAAGGGCCAAATTTGTTAGTTCAGGATAATCATTTTATATAATTAATACAGTCCATTTTTTTTCAGTTCTATCTTTAAACAATCCATGGATTAAAATGTCCTAATTTGGGAATGTATCTATTAGGTTATATCACATGTTTATATTAAAAATTATTTGTAAACTATAAATCATAATCAGGGTATGAAGAATCTTAGCTTACCAGTAAGTTTATGTAGGTTATTGGTTACCATGCATGGTTTTTTCTGTGGTAGAAGGAGTTCATGGCCATCGTTTATAAGTTGATCTTGGTCTGTCCTAATGGCTAGTCATGAAAGCTTTTCTGGTGTCCATCTTCAGAAACAATGTCAGCAAAAGCCTCAGTCCACTCAAACATGCAGAATTATTTCAGCATAGAGTGGTCCTGGATATATTTTTGTTATCCAGGACCAACCAAAAGGAAAAACAGACAAGACGCTGATCAAACTGGTCTTCTCTTTTTATACTCAAGGTCCAGTTTTCAGATTTCTGCACATGTTATTCTTATCATGATGCATAAGTTAATCATCTTATAGATTTAATTTCTTTTTCTGTTACAAAGTTCTTTTTTATAACAAATTTTTCGGCCATCTTTAATTAATATCCTAATGTTTCTTGATCATAATCTTTGTGTGGAATTCCTTTTGTTCTTTTCAATTTTAATTTTTATTTTTATAAATCAAAGTAACAATTCGAAACAAAAATCAACTCACATTGTATGTTTTTTTTAAAAAAAATTACGCTAACCAAAAAAATTTTTAATGTGTCTTTTTTTTAAAGACTTTTCTTTTTTTTTTTTTGACTTTTAAATATATTACCGAATGCCAATATATTTGTACCATATACAAATAAACGGTACAATATGTTTGGATATAAGTTTTTGATATGATTTTTTTTTTCAAATTTTAAATTTTCTAAATATTAAAGTAATCTCATAAGATATAATTTCAAATCTTTTTATAATAAGGATCAAACACTTAATATCATGATCTTGACTATATTGTCCACATTGTGTTATAATATTTAAATGTACTACAATTGCTATAATTCACAAATAGAGAAGTAATTAATAAAATAACTAAAACATAGAATCATAATATCCATTAATTAAAGCTATATGCATAAAAAAAATTTCCATAATCTTCTTCAATCGTCAATCTTCAATATAAATAAAATAATATCTAAAAATATCTTCATGGATATGCACTGGTTTTCGTTAATTGCATGCAGAAAATTATTTATAAATCCTTATGCAAACCCTATAATACTCATAAATTCATTGTCTTAAACATCTTACCATGATTTATGTTGCAAAGTTATCTTAAATGTTGCTGGCAAAAATATAAATAAAATTGGTAAATTGTCCTTTAAACTCAACTATGGCTGCCGTATGCAGGTGCACACATGTGGGGCACAAAGATGCTTCATCATGGGGACACCAATATAATTAATAAAATGTATATGTAAATAAAAATGTTTACATTTTCAAATCACTTCAATGTTAGAAGTACATTCCGAGTTTAAATATTTTTTATCTAAATATGAATGAAATATTTCTTTACTTAAACTTATTGTGATAAATTTCTGAGCCTTAAATTTTGAGGTTTGTGCTTGAAAAATATTTCATATATACTCTTATCATTATGCTAAACTGAACAGACTGATGTTGTTGTGTCACAATAATTAATAAAACATATGTAAATAATCACTTTATTACTAGAAATACATTCGAATTGTGAATACTTTTTAATTAAATATAAGAATACTTCTGTACTTAAATTTATTGTGACAATTGATCAAACCCTAAAATAAGTTTCGTGTATATATACTCTACCTTTGCACAAAACTGAAAAGGCTGATACCCTTTTGTCACTATAATTAATAAAATTTATATGTAAAATGAAAATGTTTACATTTCCTAATCACTTTTATTAATACATTGTACAGGTTTAACACCTGCATTTATATATGTAATATATGCGGGATTCGAACTCAGACTTTCACACGACCCACACCTCTCAGTGTCATTTTATATTGCTGACCCACCTGATCACACACATGTTGAAAAGATAAATAATCACTAATATATTTATCAGTCGGTCCAGATTACCATCTCCACACATATATATACAATCGCTATCTTAATATAAAGCTGAGTACTGATTGTATATATGTGTGGAGATGGTAATCTGGACCAACTGATGAGTGCTGGTTCAGCATGAAATTGTATATTGGTGATTATTTATCTTTTCAACATGTGTGTGATCAGGTGGGTCAGCAATATAAGATGACACTGAGAGGTGTGAGTCGTGTGAAAGTCTGAGTTCGAATTCCATATATAATCACTTTTATCTAAATGTCATATAAAAAGTAAGACATTATTATTATTTATTTATTTAGAAATAAAACTTATTTTATAAATATTACCTGTTGCATGGGATGAAATCATGTTTATCAATGATATTCTACAGAGTTTAAATGTCTTATTTAGTTTGGAGTACTGGTAGAATCACCAACTCAGTGATGTGAGGTCTTAGGATTGATTCTGATGCTGTTTGCGCAAAAAATTTTAATAATTAATGTCACCTTTCTCTTTTTTTTATATTACACCATACTCCGAAATACTAAGCTAAACGTTGTTATTTGTGAAAAATATTATTAACGTCAATACCATATTATCTTTTTACATGTTTTACTAAATAGTTTTTTCCTATTGTTAATAACAATATTTTCTTTTTTTACATGTTTTATTAAACAGGTTTTCTTGAATATGAAATCAGATTTGTTCTCTAACTAAAAACCCATAATTGAAACATATTTTTTAAAAACATATTAATGCGTAGCAAAATATTTAATTTTTAAATAATTTTCATGGTAATGATATTATATAATGCAAACCCTTATATGATTGCACTATTGACAAAATCTAAAAAGGTATTTAGAAGAACAGACCAAAATGTTTGATTTTTTATAGTTCTCCAACATAACCTATGATTAAACAAAATAAAGACATTTTAATTGCTTCTAGAAGTGTTTTGAATAAACAATCTAAGTATGAAAAATTAAAATTTCTTCTCTTAAAATAAATCCTGATGAAATCTAATTATCAAACTATAAATATAATAGGACTTAGTTATTAATAAGTATTAAAACATAAAATATTATAGAAGTGTAAATATTTTATTATTGAAAGCAAATAAGTAAAACTATTTTTTAACACAAAATGTAAGCAGGTTATGTGTGTGAGAGGGTCCAAATTAAAAGTAATGAATTTTTAAAACAAAGAAATTTTTAAGAAGGTGCTAACGGTATGTAAGAGTTATATCAGCCATGTTACTTAAAATTAACTAGTTTGGTAGTTCTAAGAAATATAAAAGTTATATCATTAAAAAGTACGTATGAAAATTTAAAATATCAGACTATATATATAATAAATTATAATTATTAATAGTAGAATAACACCATTAAATAATAGTGTAAATATTTTATTATTAAAGAAATATAACTTTATTAATGGAAAGCATGAATAAGTTTATGCGTAAGAGATTTTGAATGGGTTTTAAAACAAACAAGAACTATTTTTAATAGATTAAAACTGATGTAAACATTATTTCAGAAAAAATAATGGAGACAAGCTCTCTTCTTGTTATGTGAGATGGAGCTCATAAGCAAAGCATTCTAAAGAAGCATAATTTGGCTGTAGGTAATATTTTTATTAAACCGGTAAGTAAACGAGAATTATTATAATAGAGGCAAAACTCTACACCCAGTAAAGTCATCCAATGCAAGCCACAGTAATTAATGAATGCTGGAAGGTGTGTGCATAAAATCCCTTTCTAGTGCCTACTTATCCAATGTCATCAGACTGGTTTCTAGATTGTGGCTTTTATTAGTGAGGAGCTTTGGATATGAGAGCACTGTACCTAGATCTTAGAATCTAATGCAATTCACCAATCACCTTTTACCTTTTTAGTTAACTATAAAGCTATGAGTTCAAAATGAAAACACAGTAATGTTTTCAATCCAAGCTCATTCCCTTGTATGCTCAGGTATATCTGAACCCAGTTCAGGATCTATACATTTAGTATCTTTGTTTCTTTAATAACCATAGTCACCATCATACCACTGGCAGGCAATTATGATCATGTGACATTTAGTAGAATCACTTACATAATATCAAAGCTGGATTAAGAAAGGGAAAGAAACAGTGCAATGTTTTCGCGCTATGTACGGTGAAGGTGGATTTTTAAATATGATAAAAACAATTAGATATTTAAAAAAATTCTCTTATTTGCAGATATTCTATTAGCGATTTATCAGAATTAGCCAATAAATAATATAAAAACTTTTGAAAGACAAAATTAAAAATTTCAAATCTATTAAATAAATATTTTTGTTTAAGGGTATAATTATTGTTTTAAAAATTATTTAAAAAAAAAAAAATAATTTGTTTTATTTTAGCAGATGTTTTATTCTTCGGGTTTATTTTATAGAAATAAGTGAATAAAACACGTAAGATATGTAAGATATTTTCCCGGGCCTGTTAAATGATTAAAACCATATTTGCAAGTTGTTGTTGTTGTTTTTTTTTGTGAAAGTGCTGGAAAAAAATATATTTAAATTTATAAATTTTATTTCTTAGGGGGGCGGGGCGCTAAATTTGCCTGAGCTAATATAAATATATTCCAAAATAATATTAGATAAAAATAGCTACATTATAATCAATATTATTCTAAATCAAAAATATATATACAATTTTATATATTACTGCTTAAATCAATCTAGCTAGTCTTAAAACTTATTAGTATCAGCTGTATACAGCACCGAAAATTAAATATAAATTAAATTCTCATTACTCTACACTCTCTTTTTCTTTAACTAAGCTATAAAGGATTAAACAGATCTCAACTGCCTCCAATTTATTTTTTTAAATAATAATTCAGAGTATTTATTTCGCAAGATGTGTAATAATGAATCGAATCATTCTGCACGAAATTACATGAACGTTTTCACACATATCATTCACATAGTTAAATAATTTTGTTTTAGAATTAATGTGTATATTTATCTTGTAAATAGTTTATTTTATCAAGTACAACGTTATTTATTATTAATCCGATAAACATTTTTAAAAAGACTGTTTAGATATTTTTTCGTTACCCTTTTAATTTATTTTAAGAATAATTCAAACTCATTTTCTTTTTACTTTATGTAAATAAATCAATTATTTTATTTTATTTTTATGTTAAAATAATATTATAACATTTTAAAATATTAGTTCTTTAAGATTTGTAAATCTAACATACAAAATATTTTGTTCAACCTTCTTTAAACAAACTCAGTATTGAAACATATTAAATTTTTAATAACTCTTCACATTTTAGACATGTCTATTTTTTATGGGCAGGATTAACTTATTACATAACACGAATAGCGTTGAAACCCGACCCCTTTACATCTTACCATATCTTGAAATATGTTTTATCATATTTATATAACACAAAATATTTTTGCAAACTAAAAATGAATATTTTTAACAAAATTAAAATAATAAAGAGAGAAAAAATAAGTGTATTTATACGTTCGATATCCAATTATATATTTTCTAATGATTTTTTTCTATTTTTATGAAAGTGTAAGTTCTTTCGAACGCATGACGTCACTTCCGGTCATGTTTATGGACTTTTTTTTTTCAGGGGACATTAAACAGTAATATAAATTGTTTCTGAACTCCAATGTATTTTTAATATTATCAATAATTATATTTTGATTTACAAACGTCAAACTTACTTCACCCACAACTTGGAAATCATTTTATTTTAGATAAATCTATCCAATATTTCTTGTGCAAGTAACCATATGAAAAAAATTGTCATATTATCAAAATTTCTGAAACTTTGATTAATCTTTTCAGGTTCTGGGAAATATTGTAGTTGAGTTTGTGAAGTAATATACAGAGTACAACTTTAGAGTTGTAGTAGATAATGAAAAAAGAAAGGTTCTAGAAGTTTTTTCATCTTCTGCTTTGATTACCAAATGTTTCAGTTACCATTTAGATTCTCAGTTCTACGTAATGTTTAATTCAAATGCAGACATTTATTTTCTAGTAACTAACTCTGTTTGTAAAGAGAAATCTAGGCAAAATAACTTTATAAACTTAAACTTCAATGTCACATTGTCAGCTTAATATGCTGAAAGGATAACACAGAGTAACAGAACAAATAACTTTCTCATTTTATATAAAGAGATAGTAAATATGAAAATATAAAACAGTAGATTTACATTTATTTTTATTTTTTATGTTATATGGCAATGAAAAACAAGTTTAGATTGTTTTTTTACTTCTAAATTCCAAACATTATTAAATCTAATCAATTAAATTAATCTTATTTTGAAAAATGTATTTAATTAAAATAAATTTACTAATAAAAATTATACTTCTAAGCTTTTTGAGATTTAAACTCATAATTGCAAAAACAACTTTATTGAATTAGAAAAAATATTTAAAAAAAGTCTAAAAACAAACTTAAATAACTTGTTATTTATTTAATTAATCTATTTGATTGACTACAAGTATAATTTATATACTTGGAGTTTTAGATGTAATTATGTAAGGGATTTGAACACAAATTTTCATGCTCTCTTCAACTATCTGCTCTATCTCATACAACCAATACACATCACCTCACACATGTGAAAAAAATAAATAATCTTATATATATATATATGGGGGGGGTGATGACCTTGATCAACTGATGAGTGCTGGTTCAGCCCAAAATACATATACTGGAGATCATTTATGTTTTTCACATGTGTGTGGCCATGTGTATCGGCTGTATGAGATAGAGTGAATAGCTGAAGGGAACTTGAAAGTCTGTGTTAAAATCCCTTATATAATTAATTAATGTTAAAAAATTTAAATTTTTACACATACATTTAATCATTAATGTGTCTCCATGTGCAGATATGTAATTTTTGAGCTTAAAATAAATATTAAATTATCAATGTTTATGACTAAATAATTTATTTTTTAGATCTTTTTCTCACTATCACAATTAAGGATACTATTTTCTACTGTTTTTCCTTGTTACTCCTGCACATCTTTAATATTATTTATGAAGTGTCCATTATATATCCCCATTTTTAGTACCCAAATATTTTTTACACAGTATCTTTTTATATCATCATCATCATCAACTATTATCAATCCACTTCAGGATGAAGGTCTCTCCAAGTTTAATCCATCTTCTCCGATCTTTAGCTTCTCTTCTCCACAACACCCTTGCACATTTTCTTATTTCATCCATCCATCTCACATGTGGTCTCTTTCTGGGTCTTTTACAATCTCTTGGAATCCAGTTTAAAATTTCAATTGTCCATCTATTATCATCTCTTCTAGCAATATGTCCAGCCCAACTCCACTTCAGTATTTTAAGTTTTTCAATAAGGTCAGTAACACCTGTTTGTTGTCTTACCCATACATTGCGTTTTTGATCTCTTCTTGTTACTCCCAACATACATCTCTCCATACTCCTTTGAGTGGTCTGAAGTCTCTGTATTGCTCTTCTATTAAGTGTCCAAGTCTCAGATCCATAAGTAAGAACTGGTAAAACACATTTGTTAAAAACCATCCTTTTCAAACACATAGGCATATTTCCTTTTAGTATCAAGTTATTTCTACCAAAAGCACTCCAACCAAGTTTAATTCTATGATTAATTTCCTCCATTATGTTTCCATCTGTATTAATAATCTGACCAAGGTATTTGTAACTGTTAACTTCTTCTAATTCTTCATAATCAATTTTTATTTTCATATTTTGAGCAAATCAATTAAACATTACTTTAGTCTTTTTAACATTTATCTTTAGTCCTACTTTTCTACTTTCATCTGCTAACTCCTGCAACATTTCCTGCAGCTCTGAAGCATTATTTGCAAAAACAACTACATCATCAGCAAAACCTAAATGACTTAAATACTCTGCATTTACTTTCACTCCTTTAGTTTCCCATTTTAATCCACAAAATACTTCTTGCAGCATTGCTGTAAAAAGTTTTGGAGATATGGAGTCACCTTGTCTTACACCTTTCTCAATGTTGATTTTTCCAGTATCATTATGTAATCTAATTGTTGCTGTTGCATTTTTATAAATATTCTTTAAAATATGACAATATCCTGGATCTATACCTTGATGATCCAATGCTTTAATCACTGAAGAAATGTGTATAGAATCGAATGCCTTTTCATAATCTACAAATCCAAAACATAATGACAACTCATATTCGTTTGTCCTTTCTATGACTTCTCTCAATACCTGGATATGATCTATTGTACTAAAACCACTTTTAAATCCAGCTTGTTCTCTTGGTTGGTGAAAATCCAAAGTTCTCTGTAGACGAGTTGTAATTATCTTGGTAAAAATTTTATATAAAACTGATAAAAGGCTGATAGGTCTGTAATTTCTAATATCTTCTTTATCACCTTTTTTAAATATTAATATTATTACTGCATTCTTCCAATCTTCTGGTACATCTTTATCATTTAGACATTTGGTATATAACTTTGCTAAAATTGTTTCTATTTCTTCACCTGCTTCTTTTAATATATCAATTATAATTCCATCATTTCCTGGAGCCTTTCCTTTCTTCATACACTTAATTGCATGTCTCACTTCTTCATTTAAAATTCTGGGCAATTCGGAAGATGTAATAGATATAGGAGGTACTTGTTCTTTATTACTATATAATTCTTGATAAAAATCTTCTACCAATTTCATGATGTCATCTCTCTTTTTAGTAATAATTCCATCTTTTTTTCTTATTGCAGATATAAATTTCCTACCAATACCAAAATGTTGTTTAACATTTTTGAGACTTTTATTTTCTTCTACAGCTTTCCTTGCTATTTCACAGTTATACTTTCTTATATCATTTTCAACTCTTTTCTGTACCATTTTACAAAATTCGAGATATTCAATTCTTTTTAATACATCATTTTTGTATATCTTCATATTCCTTCTTTTCTTCATAAATTCTCTAGTCTCAGTAGAAATTTTATTAGTCAATTGCTGCTTTTTTCTACCAGCTATGTTTGTTGCAGTTTGTAAAAGTGTATCAGTTATTTTCATATTAATTTCATTCAAATCTGTATCATGTTCAAAATCTCCTAACACTTGAAACCTATTTGTAAGTTCTAATTTAAATTCATTAGAATGTTTCTGAAGATTAGGAATATCAATTGTAAATATTGTTTTTCTTAATAATTTTTGTCTCTCTAGTTTTACATTAACACGTAACTTACACCTTACTAATCGATGATCACTTCCTGTGTTAAATTTATTAAGAACATTACAATCTTGAAATATGTATTTTCTGTTAGTCAAAATATAATCCAATTCTGCTGTACCTTCATTTGGATGCTTCCATGTCCATTTCCTTTTAACATTTTTCTCAAAAAATGAATTCATAATATAAAGTTTTTCTT
The DNA here is from genome assembly GCA_028023455.1 of Epiperipatus broadwayi. Classification (NCBI taxonomy): domain Eukaryota; kingdom Metazoa; phylum Onychophora; class Udeonychophora; order Euonychophora; family Peripatidae; genus Epiperipatus; species Epiperipatus broadwayi. Next base: position 256,905 of record JAQFVV010012987.1, read on the forward strand.
TTTCTGCAAACTCCACAAGTCTATGTCCTCTCTCATTTCTATTACCATAACCAAAATTACCTACAGCAATTTCATCTTTCATTTGTCTACCAATTCTAGCATTAAAGTCTCCCATAACAATTTTAAAATGTTGTTTACTCTGATCAAAAGCCTTTTGTACATCCATATAAAAATCTTCTACTACTTCATCACTATGAGAACTTGTTGGGGCATAAACCTGAATTATCTGCATTTGGTATCTGCTATTAAGTTGTATAACTAATCTTGCTACTCTGTCCGATATTAACTGAAAGGAGACCCTTTGATTCCTCTTGGAGGCCTTAAAGGAACCGAGCAGGGCAAATTTCCTAATGTCCACTCCATACGTTCTTGTCGTTGCAGCTGTTATTACTATGTGATTATTCATATAGTATACGAACATGGATGGGCTGCTCACCAACATGCATTAGCCAGCATGGTGAGTTTATTGGCTTTTTACCTCTGAGTTTAAGATCAAGAAACACCGTGGTCTTTCTTCTCAGTGTCTGATAAGGCAGAATGAATGTTTGTGTAAATGATAAATATTTTTCCAATACATATATACAATTATCTTTTTATATACTATCATATTACTATGTGAGTTATTTCCATGATTCTCAAGTTATTTGCATTGACTTTTTTTTTGATTAAATTATATTATATTGTTTCCCCACTTACTACATATAAGATTTGCAATATTTGTACAGCTTTTAGGATACCTTAATCCCTCTTGTGTCTTCCGGTACAAAAGCATTGTCTCATACTTCCTGACAATCTTGAATAGTCCCCCATAAAAAGAAAATTTCTTATATGCATCACATTTGCTGAATTGGAGGATACTAACCAACACAGGATCTTTTTTATTGAAGTGATCGTCTCTTGTCTTTTGGCAATCACTTATTTTTTTCATCTACCCAAGATTTTGCAAGATTGTGATAAACATTAACTCCCTTTATATTAACTGAGACTTTGTTTTAATAAATATTTAAAACACAATTTCCAAAAATGGCAGCATATAGAAACAAATTTCATAGATTTATTTTGTATCCAATTTATGAAACTATTGATATTATCTAAAATTTTTACTCATTCTCTATGATTATTGACTGGATATATAAAGGAGTCTGTTTAATTCCTTAATGACTCTTCTACGTGAATTTAACAGTGGATCGTGAATTGGTGTTAACACATGCACCATTCAATTCTTTTATTCTTTAGATTAAAGAGTGTCCAATGATTTTATAATTATTTTTACTTTTTCTATTGATAAGAATTACACATTTTGAAGTCATTTGGTATTTTTTGAGTCAGTAGTTTGAACAGGGTATGACAAAACATATTTTAAAATATGGCATGTTAAACTATTAGGAATTTATATTTATGAAAAGAGTGGTAGTGAATCATAAATATTATTGTCAGTAGTTCATTAAATTTTTCAGAAAGGTTATATGACATAATCTCACTATAGAATTATTATCTGGCTTAATGGTCTGGTCTATATAGCATGTCTATACAGTGGATAGGATATTTTGATACATTTTTTGGTAATAAAACAACCCTCAAAGATTCTGTTTTAGCTTAAGAGGACTGGATACAGTGTCTCTGTAAACAATATATCATTTATTTTCTTTTTATGCTTTAAGGTACATCTATTTTTGTGGATCCCCTTCACAATTTTGATTAAGAAAATCCCATTATATATCATGTATTTTTTAGCATTAAGATAGGGATTTGCTCATGAGATCTCATGGCTTTATCTTAATTTCTTCAATGATGACTGCATATTACTGATGATATGCTCTATGAAATTACTCAACTTGTCTCAAATCTTCCACATTATTATAAATAGATAGGTCAATGCAAGAAGTAGTCTTTGCAAACAAATGGTGGCCTGTTATAATTATCTGCCATTACATTTCAGAACTGTATTCAATTTGATAATTAAGTTATTGTAACAACAACCTTCATCTGATTGATTATTCATTTATTAATATGGTAAGTATTATTGATGAACTCTAAAATCTTTGGCCACAAATAATTATAACTTCCAATAGAAAGCATTTAAATTTTTCAAAGACTAATACATTGACTAAGATCTCCTTAGTCATAGTGTAATTTAGTTTAACTCTACAAAGGTTTTCATTATTAGTTGAAATAACAGGTACTCCAATCTATAACTACTATAATCAATCTAGACATAAAAATATTTACTAAAATAAGGGTAAGAAAATATAATTTACTGAAGAAACCATGCTTCAATAATGTCGAGGTCACATATCAGCAAGCTCGATGCATATTAGTATAATAATTGTTTTACATTAATGAGAAATAATACCATTTTTAAAAAAAGTATGTAAATAATATTTTTAGTGTAGGAGGGCACTAAATTATTTTAAAAATCCTATAATTCCCAGAGAGTAAAATTCTTCCATGAAGAAAATGAAAAGGCACCACATATACAATTTTAATAATATGTGGAACATGAAAAGAATTGATGTAATAGAATGACATTATATGGTGAGATATTGTGCAAAAATATGATACACAAATTTTTGTTACTAAATGGAAATATGAAGTAAATATTTTGTAAGCAGTTCTAGTGATGTCTTCAATTAAGGTAGAGAAAAAGTAAGAAATAGTATATTCAAACTTTGTTAAAAAAAATTCAGAAAATAAATTATTTAGTCATGAATATAACTTTGATTAGACTTCATATTTATTTTAAGCTCAAGTGTTATATATCTACACATACATAGATGCATTAAATTATTTGTGCATAAATGTTTGAATGTGTGTATGAAATTTTAAAATTTTCCAACATTAATTAAATAAATAAACAATTATAAGTTTATTTTTAAATTCAGTCTACTAAATATGATTTTTTTTAATTCAATAAAGTTGTTTTTGCAGTTATAAGTTTTAATTCCCCCCCTCCCCACCAAAAAAAAAAAAACTTAAAAGAATCTAGTCACTTTTGTTATCAATTTTATTTTAAATAAATATATTTTTTAAAAACAAGATAAACCCATTGACTTTGAGCTTTTGTTTATTATGAAGTCTTCATTATACTGCAGACACTTTCAGCTTATTTTTACACTCTTGTGGCTATTCATTTGATGGTAAAAACTAGAACTAAAAATATATTGATTTATTAGTTTTTAAAAAATCTGCAGATGTCAGTATTATATAAAGAAACTAATACAAACAAGTCAACAACACTTCTGATTGGTAGATTCTTGTTCTCAGATATTGAAAGTCATTATGAAAGTTGTTGTAAGATTATTCTTACTGTATTAATTTGGAAAAAATATATATATTGCAGTTTATTTAAATATGTATGATTATTTAAACAGCATATTTATATAGAATTTATTTAAAAACATATATATTAATGACTACACTTGGATTTTATTAATATATTTATTTTAATAAAGATTTCAAAAAACATAAAAAAAATTGTGATCCCTCATGCTTTACAAACACTGCAATATGCAACTTTTTGTGATATTTTAATAATTACAAATATAACTTTAAATTTTAGAACACAATTTTATTATAATTATTTATTGGACTATTTATATCATCTAATATTAATTTGTTAATTATTTTTAACTTTATTTAAAGTTTACAAATACATTCAACTGTTAGTAATAGCACACACATTAGTATATAATATATTGTTTTGAGTAGTATTCTCTCTTTTTCAAGAATTTTTAGTTGACCAGTAACAGTATTAGAAAGAGAATTCAACTTGGGACTTTTAAATTCATTAATATTGGATTTAAGACAATGCTCTAAACCAAGGTAAGCTATTCTGTCAAGGGCAATAATCAGTAGAAATTCTATATATTTATCTGTGAAATTTTTCTGATTTCTTCATTTTTAAAAAAATTTTCTTCTTTGTGCTACTTCCTTATTGTTTCTTATTTTTGTCTTTTTCCAATTGAACCTATGATCATTAGTACATATATCTGTTTCTTTATTTATAGTCACCAATTTATATTATTTTAACCACTTTTTAGTGAAGTAACTTGAATTACCAATATTCCTTTCCCCCAATCTCATATTTCATAGAGCAGTTTGTGTTTTGTAGCATTTTCAGTTTAGGGTTAATGTTGAGGCCATGGAAAGCTGTTCTAATGTTATAATAATTGCAGATGTTTTTTTTAAATTTGTGTACTATTCCTGAAATACATGGGTATACTATAATACCTCTGATTGATTTTTTAAACATCAAAATGAGACATCAACAGAAAAAACAATTATACATACTATAATGTATCCATAAATACTAAGACTAGCAGATAAACTAAATTTAGTCTGTAATGAATATAATATCAGAACAGCTTTCCAAAGCCATAGCACTCTAAAAGTAATTCTAATATCTATAAAAGTTAAGTGCTGAAAAACAACAATTGCATCTATGAAATACCATGTCACTGCCAGGGAATGTGTATTGATGAAATTAGTTGCCCTAATTAAAACCAATTAAAATAACACAAACTGATGACTAAAGATGAAAAAAAGATATATCTAAAATAGCAGATCATGAATGTATCACTGAATATGTTTGATTGAAAAAAGACAAAAATATTAAACAGAGAGGAAAAGGCATAAAAAGAAAATTTAAAAAAGATTCTCACATCTTAACAGCAAACAATACCATAAGTCAACTGAGATTGATGATTCATAATGTTTGAAAACCACTTATTTTGTCCTTAAGAAAAAAGTGGAGAAATCAGTAGGACCATCATAGATAAGTATATGAAATTTCTATGACTATTTCCCTTGGCAGAATGGTCTTGTTGGACAGTGCATTGCCTTACATTCAATATTAATGAATCTAAGGGTTCCAGGTTTTATAGACTTGTTAGTGTTATCTGGTTAGGCCAGAAACATGTGAAAAATAGAAAAAAATAACACCATTAGAAATATTGGTTTTTATGCTAAAGTGTGTGCTATTACTAGCAGCTAAATGTATTTAAAAAGTTTAAATAAAATTTGACTTTTTTCAAAAAACATTTAACAAAGTACAGACTCATTATCATACGCTTTCAGAATAGCATTGCTTTATGATAGTTGAACAATAATTCATTCGGGTTTTAGAAAAAAAGTTCAATCAACAAAAATTTTATTAATTTATTTACTTCTTAAAAATGTGGTAGTCATTTTAAATAATTGAAAATCAATATGGTAATCATTCATTAAAAACAATCATTGTTTTGAATACATATTTTAGTTTTCTTCTACTTTTTCTATATATGCAAAGTTCAAACTATTATTTTTGATGAAGTTTTTCATTTGTAAACTTACATTTCTAATAAAGCGAGTACAATTTATTGATCACATGATCACCATTTCTTATTCTTGCTTTTAACTATTATTAAAACAATGGATGCCTTCTGGCATCCATTGATTACTCTGGCTTGAACTGAGTGGCAATAGGTATAGATAGTTTTGCCTGTTTTAATAACAATTTATTGATACATAATGTAGATTAAAAGTCTAATTATAAAATAAAACATTGAAATATAACTCAAATAGTCAGTAGTAGATAATGCAAAAAGCATTGACACACGGATGGGTTAATTAACTAATTAGCTTTAATAATGATTAAAATTTGAAAGTGAAATACAATCTGAAATTGTTTTTCATGTCCATATAAAATAAAGTATTGAAAGTATTTGTCTGAAGGTTTGTAATGATGGTATATTATAAGATATGATATGTTGGAAATAGTCCAACATATCGCATCTTAAAGTATTGAAAGGAATGTAAAGTCTCACTGTGTTAGTCTATCTGTCTGACTAAGAAGTTTACATGTATAAAATTATTTTTTCTAGATTTCTTCCTATAACAAAGTGTGTAGCACCAGAAAATTTAAATAGCAACTGAAATATTTGATAAGTAAAATAAAAGGCAATAATTAAACTTTTAAGAATTCTTTTCTCAATTAACTGTTTCAACTCTGAAGTTGTATTCTGTATACTTAATATAATTAGATATAATTCAATATTTTTCGATTACTACAAAGTCTTTGGGCAATTTAATAAGATTGCAATTTTTTTTTTGTTATACCATACCTTATGTTAGAAACACTGCAAATACTATGGTTAATTTTTTAAATACTTCATAGTTCAACGATTTTATATTCCTACTTCACGGTCATCTGACAAATCGAGGCACAAAATTAGAAACTATATCACAAATATAAAAAGTCTTAAAGAAAAAGATTGTGTCCTCTCTGAGGAATGCCAAAGCATGAAACCATGGTCAGGGGTTGGGGGGGGGGGTTTCCTGTCAGAGATATTTTAAATACTTTCACTGGCTAAGCATTTATTACAAAGCTTGTTGAGGAATTGGCAATCCTCATTGTTTATAACTTACAAGCTTAAGAGAATAGGGTCATGTGATCTATGACTCTTATTTTGACTATTGTGTCATTTACTTTTATAAACTTCTATTAATGCTTTAGTAGAAAAAAAATATATATATCTTTAACTATATATACCAGAAGTATAATTTTTTATTTTTTCTCTGTTAATTAAATTTCGTTGAAAATATTTATTTTTATTCTATAATAATCTTTTAAGTTATATTTTTCTTGTATGTAAGAACGCATTTCAAAGCGTAGAACATTTAATGGGGGGGGGGGGATTCCAATAAATTGCATAATAAGTTAATCATGGCTTAGGGAAAATCAATCATGTATAAATACATTTTGAAGTGTGTTAATGTTTATTTATGTTTCTAATTTTTTTGAGTTACATTTATTATGTTTCACTGTCATATTTGTTTAAAGAACGTAAAATAAAATAGTTCATTTTATACGTTACATTTATGAATCGAAAATAGTTATTAAAAGTACTCTAATATTATTTTAATACAAGTTTTAAAAAAACCCAAAAGATTTGAATCATTTTTAATGAAATTAAAAGGACAATGAAAAGAGATTGCTATATTTAAAAAAAAATGTTTGTGTGATTGATAATAAATAATAAGATAATTGTTAAAATAAACTATTTATATTATAAATATTCACATTAAATTAAGTTAAAGTTAAATATATTTCTAAAATAAAATCTTTTAACTGTATGAATAATATTTGTGTATATACGAATGTTTATACAAAATGATTGTATCTTCGAAAAAAAAATTCTGAATTTTTTTTTTAAAGATTTTAGTCATAGTTAAAATATATAAAATTGCTTATAATATTTTTATAGTACAGTTGAAAAGAAAAAGAATACAGAGTTGTGAGAATTTATTTTAATTTTATAAGGAGAAATGTGATTTGCATTTTATTGTCAGCGTTGTGTTCGATTGACATTAATTAGTTGGGAAGAGTAACAGATTGATTTAGGCAGTAAATTACAAAATTGCTGTATATGTTAATGTTTTAGAATAATATTGATTATAATGTAGCCATTTATCATTTGATGTTATGAATATAGTGTTATCCATGTTTGTATATATGAGTTTCAAGAGAATTTATTGCATATATATGTAGATTTTTCCTAGGATAGTTAATGTAGTCATGTACCATGAACCATAGTGAGATATTTGAGATTATAAATTTGGGAGTATTACAGGACTTGAATAATGATTTATTAATATTTTGTCTTAAGCAGTAATTTTGTTAATTACTTCTGTCTGTGAAGTATTTCAACTGTGATATATTTAAATTTTGTAAAATAATGTGGCCATATAGTCAAGATGATGATTTTAAGTACTTTATTATTACAATTAGAAACATTTAACGTTATGAATTACGAAATTAGTTCAGTATTTGGTGAATTTATAACATTAAAAAAAAAAATTCCAAAACTTACTATCCAAATTTATAACATATATATATAATTAAGTTTGAATGCGTATGTGCGATGTGTTCACAATATCGTTAGTGTTACATTATAGTCAGAAAAATAATAATTAATATTGTGGTAAACGTACTTATTAAATTGTAACTCTTTTTTTTTCATATGTCATAGCATCGGCCGGGACGCGAACCCACAACCGTCTGCAACCAACTACTTGCTTGCAAGGCGCTGCGATGACCTCTCGGCCAACAACGCTTGACTAAAAATTGTAACTCATTTGATTATTTATTTAGATACTATTAAAGATCAGAAAGATAATTAGATTAGAAACTGATTTATTTAGTGAAAGAAATAATATATAAGCATAATAACTTCAAAAGTCAAGCTCATTTATAACTGGGTATTATGGATAATAAATACCTTTGTAAAACTGATATAGGAATAAAAAGAATACTTTGGAAAGTTATTAGGAGATTGTATATAAATTTGAAATGTAATTAATATATTGAATAATTCAGAGTGTAATAACTGAAATACAATCTTATTATATACCTGTATCAATATATGTAATGTATAGGATATATGAGCACAGAATTTCACATGACCCACCATTTACCATTCTATCTCATATCACTGATACACTTGAACACATATATGTGACAAAGATAAACAATCACCAATATACATATTTCATGCTAAACCAGCAATCATCAGTTGGTCCAGATTATCATCTCTACACATATATGCAATAAGTGCTCAGATATATATTAAAATCGCCAGTCTTCATACTTTAATGGACAGGCTTCAATCCACTCCACTCTGCAACTCTTCAACCATTCATCCAATTGAAAATCTGATGATGGAATGCTCAAAGGCCACCCTGAGGCCGAGATTCTTATCACACCCATGTTGACCTAAAGTCAATCTGACCCCTCATGTACAGGACATAATCCATTTAATACCTATACAAGGGATGGGCAGACATCTCTACTATGTGATAACTGAAATACAAGCATATTATATACCTGTACCAATATATGTATAAACACTCTATTGTTATATTTGTTAAATTTCTATCTCTGAGGTAGAAACTTTTTTTTTCTCTCACAATAGTTATATTTCCTAGTACAAGCTTTAGTAATGACAGATGTTGGATGGTGATGCTGTTTAGAATCCTTATCCAATGTTTTCCTACTCCATATTACTAGACAAGTTTCTAGTTTATAACTTTAACTGGTAAGGAGATTTGGATGCATCAAGATCTTTTGCATCCAATTAGTATTCATCTTTTACTTCTTAGTTTTATTAAGTTTAACAGCCCAAATTGAAAAACATGTTAATGTTTTTAAACTAATCTAACTTGCTTCCATGGTCATATAGACATGAAACCATTTCAATATCTTCATAATATGGTGTCACTCATTTTTAATAACTGTAAGTACTTCTACCTTTTGGTTAAGATTGATCTAAAACAAGTTAAACATCACTTAACCCCTACTTATATAAGGTTGTTCAATAACATTATTTTTTTTTGTAATCATGATCATGCCATTTACCATAAGTTTTAGCAATGGCAGATGGTAGTGCTTGTTAAATTTTTATTGAGCGCCCTCTGGTTTAATATTCCCAGACTAGTTTATATCTTACAGCTATACAATCAAGTTGGCTTAAACTGTAAACAATATGTTTCTCAACTCAGAGTTGATAGCATGACAGTAAAACAAAAAAAGTAAAAAATAACTACTAGAGAAAAGGTGTATTAGACCTAAAAGCTTTATGTGCCCTGCTCCCAGATCCAAAGCTCTTACTGATCGGAGCCATAAACTAAAATCTAATCTGGGAATATTAGAAAAGAAATGCCAGGATTAAGTTCGATCTATCATTTATTGATCACTAAAGCTTCTATTACATAGTGTAATCATAGTGAGAGAAAAACAACTTGCGGCTGAACAGCATTATGTAAGCAGGGATTATGTAATGGTTTATTGATTTTATCCTCTTACGTATATTTAGTAATAGTAATTTTATTCAATATATAGATCAAAGAGATTTATGACTCCATAATCTGTGCTGAAAATAGTTGGTAAGATGTAATATTTATAGCATAAGAAAGGAGAAAATGTTATGAAGAAGAATTTTTTTAAAAAAGAAAAAAACTTAGCAAAGCAGCAGTTTAAATTTTTTTCGTTATATTAATTGATAATATTATTGTATTAAATTTACAAAGTATACTGCCTAAGCTTAAAATTAAAGGAATTTTTTTAGAGGAGATTGGGGTTTAAAATCAGTCTCAATCATTTTTTCAGTTTTGGAAGAATCTGGTATCACCTGACCAAATCTCTTCATACCTAACAGAATCAATGAACTGTTGAACGAATATTAGATCAATCTTATCTTGTAGCATCTTGCCTCCAGTATCTCTCTAACTTTTTGTAAAGCCCACATTTAATTAAGCTCAGCCATTGTAATACATACGTGTTAAACAATGTTATCCCAATTTTATTTTTATTTTCTAAATCTTTATATTAAATATGTCTTTTTCTATTTTCTTTTCTACTACAACTAACATCCAGTCATTGTAATTAATTTCTGATATAAGCTATGGTCAATAGCAATTAAATCATAATATTTGTCCTTTGAAAATATTTTTTCAGAAATTCAATAGCTATTTACAACTTAGGTGCACCAAATTACTCCAATACATTCTTTTTAAAATGCAAACCTTTTCAATAATTTTTATAGGATCAAATTGTAATATTCTGCTCCCTAGTTAAGAAAGCAAATTTCTAAATCACAAATTCAGGAGCAAGATGCTTTCTATTTCGACTGAGTTTCATTAAATTAAACATGCATAAAACCTCACTAAACTATCTTCAGGCCTTTAAAGAAAAACTAAAACATTCTAAATTTTAATTACAATGTCATATCCAATTGCAATAAACATGATGATCATGTTAGAATGTAATTTTATCTTATCATCATTCTATATAATCCACTTTTGTATAATATTAAATGTAATACTTGATGATTACTCACTTCATTTTTTTGATTTCTTCTGGATGATATCATTTATATATGATGCATGTGTATCTACAGAAATATATGCTTGTGTGCACATATGTGCTTTTAATCGTTTATGTGAATGTATATTATGTATATTTTAATAAATAGGTGCATGTATATTCATGCAAATTGTGAGTCCACATATATATATATATATCAATTATGATCTTTATCATTACATTCCTCAACTCAACTTCACTGTAACTCAATCATTCATCAGCATTAGAGGTTGAGACCTTCCTTATTATGCACAAATACCATAAGTGACTTTTACTCTTCAGATAATTTAAAAGTATAAAACTCCCGAATACATACGTTGACAACTTGGCATCTTTTATTACACCATATTTATACAAAATATAAACTGTTTTCTATCTTTTTTTAACATATTTGGGAAATATGAAAAATCATCGCACAACATTAGCAATAATCTAAAAAATAATTCACTTACATATAACGTTTTATCTTTAAATTGAAATAAATATATAAATTAACTTAGTAATAATGTTGAAATAACCAGCCAATCCAATTTCCAGTCAGATCTACTTAGTTGTTCTTCAAATGTTTTTATTGATGATTACAACCAATCGGATTTCCAGTCACAGTTACATAGTCTTTTTCCTAAAGTTTTTGTTGATGGCATTGTAGCTGTAATCATAGGATTATTTCCATAAATCTAATATTAATTATTAAATATTTTAAAAAAAATTCAAACTTTATTTAAATTTTTGAAATATATTTAATTGTTAGTAACGGCATATAGAACTTTTGTTAGTAGAACTTTTGAGTGATATTATGTTTTCTTTTTTTTTCAGATGCTGCTGAAATTACAAGTAACAGTTACATCGAAACTATTTATGAATATTGAATTTAAGGCAATGATCTCAACAAATAGGCTATTTTATCAAGGGCAGCAATCATTCTGTATATTTAAATGAGTGTTCTCCTTATTTTCTACACTTTTCCTTATGAGCATGTTAACATTTTAAATTATCACAGTAGGTCGACTTATGGAGTTGTTTACCATTATCACATGAGTAGCAGATTTAATGTTTTAGTGCTTTTTTTCTGTCTCTCTCTCCAGTCTTTTACTATAGATATATCTGTTTTTATTACTACTTGTGAATATTTAATCTCTTCTTAGTATAACACCTAATAATTCAAAATCATTAATCAATATAACATTAGAAAAAAATTTCAAAGCAATAGACTTTTATAAGAAATTCTGACCTCTACAAAATATACTTGAAATGATTAAAAACAAAACATCTAATAAATATCATATAAATGCAGAAGAATGTATTTTGGTAAAACCAGATACTTCTTTGAAACATGATTAAAAGACTACAAATTGATATTTAGAAATTTAAAAACAAGTATAAATAAAACACCAGACCATGTATGCATCAATAAACATATATTTGATTGGAGAAAGACAAAAATATTAGACTGTGGAAAAAAGTGTGAAGATAGTTTAAAGAAACTGCTCACATGGCAATGGCACAAACAACCCCATAAGTGAACTTAATGTGATAATTTATAATTTTTGAACCTTAAGAAATAAATGTGGAAATCAAAAAGACCTTCACAGAAAAGTATATTAAATTTCTATTGACTGTTACCTTTGACATAATAAACCATTTGGTTAGAGTGTTGCACTAAAATTTAATATTTCCAAACTAAAAAATCCAGGTTCAAGTTCCTTGTTAGTACTGTCACTGACCAGGCAATTAATCCCTGAAGAAGAGAGGAGAATAGTAAGACCTGAAGTGCTGTGTTGTATACTAATCTGCATGATATAAGTAAAAGTGAAATGCATTTGAAAAATTTGAATAAAATTTGAATTTTTCTAAAATATTTTAACAATTAATATGAGATGATGGAAATAGTACAACATATAATTGTAACATTTACCTATAACTTTGATAATATGCTAAAGTAAACATTTTATGCAAGACAACTGCTTCAACATTGTTCAGTTGGCAATAAACAATATGCTAATGTATTTCAATGTAGTGTGTAAGCCTTATATATATATATATTGAAGCAGTCGGATCTGAGTTCGATCCTAGCTTCATGACATCTAGCCATAAGCCCACTTCAAACCCTAGTACTAACCTTGAATTTCCGATGCAATGGGGCTTTATACGTTCAATCCACGCTAATTTCCATAAAGAATAACTTATTTCAAATGCGTATTAAAATTAACTAGTTTCAGTTTAAAATTAATCAATGCTATTAATAAATTCATGATAGAATTATTCATGAATTTATATATATATAACAACTGCGTGGATTGTGTGTATATATTTGTAAATATTTAAATATATATAATTGTTTGAAAGTTTCATTGCATCAGGAATGTTTGATTTTATTTTTAAATAATTTGTTAAAGTTTTAATGATTAAAAGCTACATTCTTTCGATAAGCTTTCAGATTTTCCCTTTCCAAAAACAACAGTTAAAGTTTTATTAATTAGAAAAAAAGATAAGGATTTCCTAATTAAAATCATTTTCTGATTTTAAGAATTCATTTTCTAATTAGAAAATGAATTCAAGTTAATGAGTTTGAAAGCCTTATCGAAGGAATGTATCTAAAAACAACCAGTAAATCTAAAAACATTGATAATGAAAGAAGCGCTAGCCTGAAGGCATCAGAGGACAGTATATATAGCTCTGAAAAGTTTGGAGAAAAAAGCCATCTTTGTTGTAGAGAAGTGCAGTAAACTCTGTGCATTTTAAATAGTGTTTCGATCATGGTAAGGGGCTAAACATCAGGAATCTGGCTATCGGTTCCTGAAGTCCCCTGAAAATCTTCAATGGAGCTGCTGAATCTTTTCCAGACAAATCATGCTGCCAAAATCAAATAAAATGCTGTTCAAGTAATCAACTAAATGCGTGCCTACATTTTTACCAACTCGGACATGTAACCTAAGGATCCAGCCTGGAAGAAATGGGTAATATATTTCCATAATGAACCTTAAACTTTCTGGCCAGTTCCGAACTTTACTTTACACTCCCTTTAAGAGCTCTTTTCATTCTATAAATGTCATAATCTCTGTGTAATAATCTCTGTGTAAACTTACTTTTATTTATGCTATTATATCGTAATTCTCTCAACTTCTAGTCTTTAACTTTCCTTTCTTACGTGGCGGTTCATTTATTTTATTATGTATATTTATTGAGTAAATTTATTAATGTTGTTATTTTTAATTATATGCCAATAATCCTTCGACTCGATGATCTCCTTCATTTTCTTTGCCTTATACAAGTAATATAAACTTAATTCTGATAGTTAATTCTCACCCATTAGAACTAGATTTATACAGTTCTATCAATCATCGAGTCGAAAGAAATTATTAAATGTGTGTTATTTTTATAATTGGCTAATAATAAATTATTAGCTCCATTTCTAATCTATGCCCCAGTTATTTTCTCAGTGTTTACCAATATGTATTTATTCATATATATAATGTTATAATATTTTTTGCAAAAGGGCCGATAAAGGAATCAAATATATTCTAATTCAAATTTCTGTTACTCGCTATTAAGATTCAGGAAGGGCACGATGATTGGGGCATAATTAATATGATTTACAAATACTTTAAAATAATTTTAGTTAAAAGCTCGTTTGACTTTAATTAAATTGATCAAGTCATCACATAGAGCATTCTATATGGGTTTTAGTATTCAAACGATGACTATCAAGTCATCATCTTCGAACGTTGCTGACGTAGGGCAATCTTCCGCTCCGTTAGGCTGGTCGGTGATAATATTTCTGTTATTTTAAATTATCGAGGAAGAAAGCACTTCCTCTCCTGTTCATATTAGTCAAAGGGCATAAGACTTGTCAGATGCAAGCCACCATAGGACTTAGATTATCGACTAGCTATCGTCTTTCAATTTCATTTTATAGCTCATAATTCGTCAGCACCATTACCTCTCTGTTCCAGTAAAGCCCGCTCTGATGCTCGTAATTCGTGATGAAGTGATTTCAATTAAAGTCTAACAAATTCTCAGTTATATCTAATTAAATAAGTTTTCCAATAAAGATTAAAGTTATGCCCTAAAATATGTATCTTGCTCTTCATGAATGGATTTGTGAATGTGAAAATAAATATCACATTCTTTCGTATAAAATTAGAGTAATAATTTCCTTTACTAATGAATACCTTTATCTGCCTTTTATTTTCTTGTTGGGGGCATAGACATAGACTTTCAAATATTGCGTAATACTCATTGGCATATAATAAGGACCGCCACTCTTATTATAATTATAAACTTTGTTTAAGGACTAGAAGTAATTAATATAATCATTATTTAAAATTCAAACAAAACAAATTATTATTATTAAATATTTTCTAAACACACTTGGTTTCTTAGTTCTTAATTCTTTTCATAATTATTTTAATGTTAATACTCGCTGTCTGTGTTGGCAACCCGAACATATACATATGATTCGATTTAAAATTATTTTAGTCAGTTTATTATCAGATATTAATGTCAGTTCAGGGGTCTCTGATCCTCACCAACCATTGAGCTAGTTTCTTGGCGCATAGCACTGTGCCGTCAATTTAGATTTCTACTAATCTGAGCTGTTGAGTTGGGTTTGAATTCAGTTTGGTTCAGCTGAGTTTGGATCCGACTTGCAGTTCTTTTGGTGGGTTTTTCGACTGGTACATGGTTATGTTTTTGGCTCGCCCAATCGTTGGGGCTTCGATTTAATAAACCCCACACATCCCTGGAGATAGTAATTATGATCTTAGTTACTCAGTCAATTGAGATCTCGATAAATTAAATGTTTCAGTAGAAAGTGATATTTTTGTAGAATGTTATATATATTTGAAGAAAAGTTATGCGATTTATAACGCATAACTGAAATGATTTAATGAATTAAAATGTCATTTTGTAATTCTCTTTCTTACGATTAAATGTTTTCAAGATTATTTTTTTAAATGCTCAGTCAGTAATAGAATTTGTTTGTTAAATTCCGTAATAGTACTGTTAGTTAGAATAATTATTTAAATATATGTATAATTAATTATATGTGTACTATATCATACGTCTGTTTATACGTGTTCGTGACAGTAGGAAAATTATCGTTAGAAAAGTAGTAAGAGCAGATCAAAGCAAGGGGTAAAATAAATGAAATATTTTGTCTGTGTCAAAATTAATTATATGTATCTCAGTCTTATAATTAAAAATATCCAATATGATATCATGTTAAAAGTTTTAAATTTCAAAGTATTGCTTGCTAGCACATATATTAAATGTTCGCTCCGTATTCTTAGTAGCCTCAAAGCAGGCGAAGACCTTCAAACTGGGAATTATCTGTCAAGCGGTCCGATGCAGTGTGACAATACGCTTTAATGACAATAATTTCTAGAGTAACCTCAAAGCAGGTGAAGACCTTTTGTGTACACCAAGCAGCCAGATGCAGTTGGCAAAATGCTTAAATGGTTTACACGCTTTCATGCTAGCAAGATTAAAAATGATATCAACAAATAAAAGTTCTTGTGTAATATTAATTTTGACATTTTTTTGTGTGTGTGAAAGCCTCATGCTTAGTAAAAATGAAGTAGTGAACTCCTATATTTAAACTCAGGTCAGGAACGCGTCAGTTGTTATTAAATAATAAATACTCATCATCAATTAAATTGTTTTATCAAAAATTAAGTCAATCATATGTGGTTTGGGGGTCAATGGGTTATTTCACATGCCCTATTGATCTCATTTTGCTCACTGGCGCCCATATAAATAAATTTGTCAGCAAATTTGATTGTCAGCACAGTAGTGGGTCAGTTGTCTAAATAATAAAAAAACCAAATGTGTCCAATACAGAGAATTACTTGTACTACCTGCTAATATATATATAAATATTTGTATATCACTAATCATTTGTATAGTTTTCTTTTTTCAGACATGGGAGAACAGTTGAACAGAGGGAAAGTGAGTAATGTTTGTTTTTCTTATCTTTAATAGTTTTTTCTAAATAAAATACATGTCTCATTCAAAGAATTAATAGAAAGAGCTAACCAAGAAAACATAGGTAAACTAAAACTAAACTAAAAAAGGCAGATTACATAGATTGGGGAAATAATATGCAGCAGCTAATGAAGATAGGGACAATGGGACCAGTAGTCAGAGACCTAATTAAATGTACTAAAGAAAAAAGTTATTATTTAAGTATTCAGAGAAAGAGTGCCACAAGTTTGTGATTCACATTGTTAATTTATATTATTTACTTATTTTCAAAAATGGAAAGAGACACTTTACATACAATCCTCAGAGAAATGAGAGAAGACAGGAAGCTAATGATGATGATGATGGAAAGGATTTTAAGGCTTGAGGAAGAACGAGGCATCCAAACCAACTCAAACCCAGAGAATGTAAAGCATCAGCAAGAAATAAATCCTTATGAAGCCCCAAAAATCGATGATGAAGATGATCAGACCACACCAAAAGAAGTTGTGGATAGCAAAGAAGACGACAGTGGAAAAGATGAGTCAAATCAAGAAACGGTCGAAGAAGCTGATATAAATACAGAAAGGGAAAAAGAAGATGTTCAGACCACTAGTAAAATAAAACCAAAAGTAGAAATGGGACAGATGATGAATCCTCAACTTAGTATGAGGAATTTACAGATGCCATTTCCTGGATCCTCAATACAGACTCAAATTTTCAAAGAAGACCCAGGAGGGAACCCCCTCACTCATTTAGATAATGTTAAACAATTTTTTTTTGTGCATTCAGTCGCAGAAAAGGCCATACAATTACTGACAGCAATAGACTATGGGAACTTGACATCGACCAGAAAAGACCAAGACTATGACCATTATCAAAAGTTAAAATCATATGTGCCACCTGATCCAGGGAAACAATAGTACAACCATTAAATGAATGACATATATATATACAGACGACCAACTGACATGACCATAAGGAAAATGAGACTTGATTATCGGACTGATTTATTATAAGCTTATTATAAGCTAGATAATATTTAAAAAAATGATCGCAATGAGACATGTATAATTTTGTAGTTTGTACAGATGATATTATTCATGCTCATGCTGTTCTCCCAGAGTCTACCAACTAGTCGAGTACACTTATGCGACTGTATCACGTATAAGTAAAGAGATTTTTTTTTCATTGTTTTTTTTTTGAAGTGAAAAGAAATGAAGCAGTCGGATCTGAGTTCGATCCTAGCTTCATGACATCTAGCCATAAGCCCACTTCAAACCCTAGTACTAACCTTAAATTTCCAATGCAATGGGGCTTTATACATTCAATCCACGCTAATTTCCATAAAGAATAACTTATTTCATAAATGCATATTAAAATTAATTAGTTTCAGATTTAAATTGATCAATTCTATTAATAAATTCATGATAGAATTATTCATGAATTTATATATATTATAACTGCGTGGATTGTGCATATATATTTGTAAATATTTAAATATATATAATTGTTTGAAAGTTTCATTGCGTCGGGAATGTTTGATTTTATTTTTAAATAATTTGTTAAAGTTTTATTGATTAAAAGCTACATTCTTTCGATAAGCTTTCAGATTTTCCCTTTCCAAAAACAATAGTTAAAGTTTTATTAATTAGAAAAAAAGATAAGGATTTCCTAATTAAAATCATTTTCTGATTTTAAGAATTCATTTTCTAATTAGAAAATGAATTCAAGTTAATGAGTTTGAAAGCCTTATCGAAGGAATGTATCTAAAAACAACCAGTAAATCTAAAAACATTGATAATGAAAGAAGCGCTAGCCTGAAGGCATCAGAGGACAGTATATATAGCTCTGAAAAGTTTGGAGAAAAAAAGCCATCTTTGTTGTAGAGAAGTGCAGTAAACTCTGTGCATTTTAAATAGTGTTTCGATCATGGTAAGGGGCTAAACATCAGGAATCTGGCTATCGGTTCCTGAAGTCCCCTGAAAATCTTCAATGGAGCTGCTGAATCTTTTCCAGACAAATCATGCTGCCAAAATCAAATAAAATGCTGTTCAAGTAATCAACTAAATGCATGCCTACATTTTTACCAACTTGGACGTGTAACCTAAGGATCCAGCCTGGAAGAAATGGGTAATATATTTCCATAATGAACCTTAAACTTTCTGGCCAGTTCCGAACTTTACTTTACACTCCCTTTAAGAGCTCTTTTCATTCTATAAATGTCATAATCTCTGTGTAATAATCTCTGTGTAAACTTACTTTTATTTATGCTATTATATCGTAATTCTCTCAACTTCTAGTCTTTAACTTTCCTTTCTTACATGGTGGTTCATTTATTTTATTATGTATATTTATTGAGTAAATTTATTAATGTTGTTATTTTTAATGATATGCCAATAATTCTTCAACTTGATGGTCTCCTTCATTTTCTTTGCCTTATACAAGTAATATAAACTTAATTCTGATAGTTAATTCTCGCCCATTAGAACTAGATTTATACAGTTCTATCAATCATCGAGCCGAAAGAAAGGAAAGTTAAAGACTAGAAGTTGAGAGAATTACGATATAATAGCATAAATAAAAGTAAGTTTACACAGAGATTATTACACAAAGATTATGACATTTATAGAATGAAAAGATCTCTTAAAGGGATTGTAAAGTAAAGTTCGGAACTGGCCAGAAAGTTTAAGGTTCATTATGGAAATATATTACCCATTTCTTCTGGGCTGGATCCTTAAGTTACACGTCCGAGTTCGTAAAAACATAGGCACACATTTAGTTGATCACTTGAACAGCATTTTATTTGATTTTGGCAGCATGATTTGTCTGAAAAAGTTTCAGCAGCTCCATTGAAAATTTTCAGGGGACTTCAGGAACCGATAGCCAGATTCCTGATGTTTAGCCCCTTACCATGATCGAAACACTATTTAAAATGCACAGAGTTTACTGCACTTCTCTACAACAAAGATGTCTCTTTTTCACAAACTTTTCAGAGCTATATATACTGTTCTCTGATGCCTTCAGGCTAGTGCTTCTTTCATTATCAATGTTTTTAGATTTACTGGTTGTTTTTAGATACATTCCTTCGATAAGGCTTTCAAACTCATCAGAAAATGATTTTAATTAGGAAATCCTTATTTTTTTCTAATTCATAAAACTTTAACTATTGTTTTTGGAAAGGGAAAATCTGAATGCTTATCGAAAGAATGTAGCTTTTAATCATTAAAACTTTAATAAATTGTTTAAAAATAAAATTAAACATTCCCGACGCAATGAAACTTTCAAACAATTATATATATTTAAGTATTTACAAATATATACACACAACCATGCAGTTGTTCTATATATAAATTCATGAATAATTCTATCATGAATTTATTAATAGCATTGATTAATTTTAAACTGAAACTAGTTACTTTTAATACACATTTGAAATAAGTTATTCTTTATGGAAATTAGCGTAGATTGAATGTATAAAGCCCCATTGCATCGGAAATTCAAGGTTAGTACTAGGGTTTGAAGTGAGCTTATGGCTAGATGTCATGAAGCTAGGATCGAACTCAGATCTGACTGCTTCAACCAAATCCAAAACTGCTCTTATATGAAATATGAAATGATCAAAGATAATAACACAAACATAAGTGAAAATTGAAATCAATTAAAATCTTAATGCCTTAAATTCAATTAATGTTACAGAATGAGAATGGCCATACTTATTTATGAATGGCTTCTAATGATAATGCCATATATATATTGTGCCAAGGCCAAATTGGCACATATATAAAATAATTTTATCTAAAAAAATTATTAAAGTAAGTTCAAGTTTCTTTATTAAACGAAATGTAGTTTGTTTTCGTAAACGTAAAGTTAAAAGTCTAAGTAGTTTTTGAAATAAAAGTTACAATTAATTAAGTAAAAGAGGGGAGGGGGAGTTTTCCTATAAAGAGGAACAACAACTAAGAGTTCTTAAAGGAAGTTAAAGGGTTTCTATTATAAATTAAAAGTTAAGATATAAATCTCTTTTCATTCGTGATTGTAGAATAAAATATATATGTGCGTAAATGTAAGTTTGGTAATAAAATATATAATAAATGCATATATATGTGTGTGTTAAAATCATATTGAGAAAAACACATGAAAACAAATATTGGAATGAAATGTATTTAAAAACACAGTGGTGAGCTATTAATTAAAAATATGAAAACAACACGTTTTGAAATAGCTACTACTAATTAAATAATCAATCAAAAAACACATTGTCATAGGATTAGTTATCACTGAAATTTCGACAACACTCATTTGCCGAAGGATATTAAAACAAAAAACACTTTGCAGATATAAATAGCTAGATTTTTATTGGAGTTCAGTTTTATTCAGTCTAGTTTGCAGTGACAGTCTTGTTTGACAGTGCATTTCTATTAAGTATCCAGAAACAAAAATGCATTGTTGAGCAGCTTTTGGAAATATACGCTTGTACTTCAGCCTTTTTAGTCCAACAAGATCATCAAAACCTGCCTGAGAAATAATGTCTGCATAACAACTCAGAAATCCTCCATCAAACATTCAACTGTCTTTAAGAATAGGACCAATGGATTCACACAAAATCTCTTCAAGAAACGTCCAAATCTAACCGGTTAGATATAATCCATCAGAAGCAGCAGAAGCAGCCAACAACAAGCAATATCCACGTTCCCTAAAAATCCTAGGTAAACATTTATTTATTATCATTTATACATAGTAGCCACCACTGTAATTCGTAATTATTCAAGATTCAAATTATATGAACTCTATCATACATAAAATGAACTATTGATATGTGTGTTTAAGTTTCAAATGCTATTAATGCTTTATTATTATATTTGTGAATGCTATATGAGTTAATATGTGCGTGATCATTATATCAGTGTTATTAGTTAAATTAGATAAATACCAGTGTTCTACTATTAAAATCTACAAGAATATTTAAACTAGTCTAGAAATGTTAATTTAAAATGTGCTGTTTAAATCAATATATAAAATGTTTAAATTTATCAATTAATGTTTGGTAATAAATTATCTTTAAACTCAATTAATGTTAGTTAAATAAAATGTCTTCAAAACTTAAACTTTATTTGTCGGTCAATTCTTTTTACCAACCTTTTATTAATTCTTTCCACCACTAATTTTGTATAATTTTGTTATTGAATTAAAATTAGACTGAGCTAGTTTTAGGGAATGTTTTGAGTGCTGGATTATGAGCCTACTGCCCAAATACGTTAGTCTTCAGACTAGCTGGCGCCCCGGGGTTTACCCTGAAACAAATAAAGTATTTGGATAGTAGGGGTTTGAATCTAGCAGCCGAGATGGGCCATTGTTGATAGTTAAAGCTATCAATAAGATCTCCCATTTTGCTCGAACGTGCCAGTTCATTCACGTAACTTTTATAGGATTATAAATGTATTATGAAGGAGTTTGAAACTGGCCAAAACTTATATACGTATAAGTAAGTGGTTTCAGCGGTTCGACCCGGTACATAAATGGCTTTTCCCAATGTTGGGGCTGGACCTAAGAAACAATAGTAAATAAATGCTTTGTTTCTTGTTTAAAAAAAGTTTTTCTATACAAAAGCTAAATTACGTATGTTAAAGCGTTTTAATTTAAAAAAAAAAAAAGAATTGACCGAAAACTTTGTTTTCTTTAAATGAAGAGAGATTTATGCTATTTACATTGGTTAAAATAAATCATTATGTTAAATTAGAGATAGGTGGATGTTTGGGCGGAGTTAAAGCATTAAGATCGGGTGGAGAAAAATGGACAAAGGAGGGGCGGAGTCAGCGTGTATTTCCAGTTTAGAAAGAAAGAAATAAAATAGAAATTAGTAAACTTATGAGCATGAATAAAATATAGTATTAAAGAAAAATAATATAAAAAAGTAAAGTTTAAAATTATAAATATGACAAGAAATAAACCTAAAATGGAGACTCAAGGTAAAAAAACAGACAATGTTCCCAGCGAAGAACAAAATAAAACCGAAACTAGTGAAATAGAAGAGGTCCCCAGTGAAGAAAAAATAGAAACTCAAGCAAAAAAAGTAGAGAATGCTTCTAGTGAGGAACAAAAAATAAAAACAAAAAAGAGGTTGAGCAAAGAGAAGAGAATAGGGAAGTCATAGCTTTATTAACTTGCATGTTTGAAAAACAAAAAGAAACAGCCAAAGCATATAAAAAAATAGCCGAAGAGCTTGAAAACCAAAATAATGAAATGAAGAGTAAATTGGAAGGGCAAGCTGAAATGCTTGAGAAGTTAAAGGACCCGATCGAAATGGGCCAGAATAAGATAAAAGAAGAAATGAAGGAAATAAGATGTGAAATTACAGGAAAGGTAGAGAAGAACCAAGAAATTATAAAGGTAGATTTAGTTAAAGAAAGTCAGGAAGATAAAAAGGAAGTTGAGGTGATAAAAGACATAGAAATTAAATTAGAATCAAATAGTGTTGTGACATATAAAGTAGAAACAAATGTAGACCAAGAAATAGAAGAGAGATATAAGTTCAAGGTAGAAGATAGCGTGAAAGAGTTTTTACAAAGAATTAAAAATAAAAGGTTTAAAGTAAACGTTCGTGTTCGTAGATTTAAAAACAGATTTAAAAAAAGAAAGCGTAGAAAAAAATATTCCCAGATTGAAGTAATTCGGAGTTTGTCTAAATGTCAAAGTTTTCTGATTTACAAAGTTGAAAATAGAACAGAAAGAGAAAGAGATAAAGTAATAAATTATAAAAGCGGGATAGATAAGAGAGGGAAGGTAGTTTATATTATAGAGTTAGTATGTAGAAAGAAAGAACCGCCAGACAAAAATTAAAAATATGTAATCTGACAGATTCGCCGGCTTGACCTAGTTATTAATGACAATGGACTCGGAATAATGGAAAATGTTTAACAAAGTTTAATGAAATAAATGAAAAAATGAGTATCAAGTTAGTTTGAATAATTAAAAATGATTAAAGTTAGTCTTAGTAAAATAAAATAACAATCTTAGAGTTTAAAAATGTCAAAGCATCTATAAAACAATTTATGTCAAAACCCTCGATTATGTCTTTCGATTATATTGATATCCCAGCTCATAAGTCTAGAACATAGCGGAGCGTGATGCAAACAAAATAAATGTGTAAAATCAAAATAGACAAGCAAAATGAAAATGTTTTTTTTTTAAAAAAAAAAAAAAAGGGGGGGAGAGTAAAAATAACGCTTTAAAAATAAAAATGAAATAAATAAGTGTATAATGAAAGTATTAATGAAAATAAAACATTATCAAATAAAATTAAAAAAAAAAAAAGTGTATTAAATTAGGATTGAGGTGTGTGCGAGTATTTGGGCAAAGAAATTAAAAGTTGGTTTAAATCAGCACAAAATCTATCTGTGTGTTTAAATTGCCTTATACTTTGCTGCCTACTTCTCTTAACATTACATTTATTACCTAATGATGAAAATAAAAACTAAAAATGCACTCTAGAAAAATAAGAATTTGAAGTGGTCAATACTTAGGAAAAGTGATCAACGCACATGTTAATCAAGAAAAATGTTCGTAAATAAATAAGTAGGTCAAATAGTTAAAATAAAATCGATAAAATCAAGTTAAATAAATAAGCGTAAATAAATCTATAGTAAATAATAATGAAGAATGACTCGTAATAAACTAATCGATTTTTTTTTTTATTGAATACACGCATGTTAAATAAAGATGTTCGTAATGATTTACAAATAATATTATAAGATTAGTGTAAATAAATATTTTAAATAATGTTTCTTAAGGGTTATAAATAATATTGTAATATATAACAAATAGTGTAAGATATTGTTAATAAAAAAATAAAAGTCAATCTAAGGTGAATTAAGAGTGTATAAGTATACATGTGTATATACGCGCACATACACTGGTAATATTCGGTAAATACGATACCTCATGATGCATATCTTAAATGTATTTATCCAGATATCCTTTTAGGTTATTTTCTTGGCACTGCTGCACCTCATGATGCGTGCAAAAAGGGATTTATTTATTATAGATTCCCTGTAAGCAAGTCCAGTAATAACTCGATATCTAGAATATTAGTAGGTGTACAATTGTGCTGCATGTATACACATGTGTAGGAATTTATCTAGACCAAAAGGGAATGAGAGTAGTATAGAAATAAGTTTAGTTAAGGATAAGTTTAAAACTGCCAATTGGATAAATTTTAGTACCCATAATGGACTTGTCAGAGATCATTCCTCTTTCCAAAAGATCCCTGTGCCACAAAATTAGTTTGTCCCGGTGGTCATTATCCATGATTTAGATCATTGTGAGCAATGTATTCGGCATAGATAGAAGAAAAGGTTAGTCAAAACAGATTGCTCTTTGTATGTTAAGTAAAAGATATTAAAAAGCTAACTTAGAAAAATAATAAATTAATAAATCTTTAGAGTCAAGAATTAAAATTGCAAGAGACAAAATGGTCAAAAATGACGCATTTTACTCTAAAATGGAGGGGCGTGTAATGTGCCAAGGCCAAATTGGCACATATATAAAATAATTTTATCTAAAAAAAATATTAAAGTAAGGAATCAACAAATCAATAAATAAATTACAAAAATCTCAAGATTCTTTATTAAACAAAATGTAGTTTGTTTTGGTAAACGTAAAGTTAAAAGTCTAGGTAGTTTTTGAAATAAAAGTTACAATTAATTAAGTAAAAGAGGGGAGGGGGGTTTTCCTATAAAAAGGAACAACAACTAAGAGTTCTTAAAGGAAGTTAAAGGGTTTCTATTATAAATTAAAAGTTCAAGATATAAATCTCTTTTCATTCGCAATTGAATAGAATAAAATATATATAAGCGTAAATGTAAGTTTAGAAATAAAATATATAATAAGTGCATGTATATGTACATGTTAAAATCATATTGAGAAAAACACATGAAAATAAATATTGGAATGAAATGTATTTAAAAACACAGTGGTGAGCTATTAATTAAAAATATGAAAACAACACGTTTTGAAATAGCTACTATTAATTAAACAATCAATCAAAAACACATTGTCATAGGATTAATTACTAAAGAAATTTCGACAACACCATCATTTGCCGGAGGATATTAAAACAAAAACACTTCTGCAGATATAAATAGCTGAATTTTTATTGGACAGTTCAGAGTTTTATTCAGTCTAGTTTTCAGTGACAGTCTTGATAACAGTGCATTTCTATTATGTATCCAGAAACAAACATGCATTGTTGAGCAGCTTTTGGAAATATACGCTCGTGCTTCAGCCTTTTTAGTCCAACAAGATCATCAAAACCTGCCTGTGAAATAATGTCTGCATAACAACTCAGAAATCCTCCGTCAAACGTTCAACTGTCTTCAAGAATAAAGCCAATGGATCTGCATAAAATCTCTTCAAGAAACGTCCAAATCTAACCGGTTAGATATAATCCATTAGAAGCAGCAGAAGCATCCAACAACAAGCAATATCCATGTTCCCAAAAATCCTAGGTAAACATTTATTTATTATCATTTATACATAGTAGCCACCGCTGTAATTTGTAAATATTCAAGATTCAATTTATATGAACTCTATCATACATAAATGAACTATTGATATGTGTGTTTAAGTTACAAATGCTGTTAATGCTTTATTATTTTTGTGAATGTTACATGAGTAAATATGTGCGTGATCATTATATCAGTGTTATTAGTTAAATTAGATAAATACCAGTGTTCTACTATTAAAATCTACAAGAATATTTAAATATATAAATAAGCATTTATTTTTATAGCGTCTGTATACAATTTGTAATTACATTCATATCGGCCTTTCAAGCCAATTGTGCAAACGCTTTGCAAGTTTTAAATAATAAATGAATACCCTCTGACCAATACAAGATATAGAATTTATGCAGGAATAAAAAGAATCCCTCCTATTCCTATGACTCAAATATTTATATATGAGCAAATCTGAATTTCATCGGCATCATTCATTCAGACATTGTATATAGTAATTTAAAGTGACTGTTATATTGTCACACCTTCTGTGCCAGTACTTCAGATTTGCTCATATATAAATATTTGAGTCATAGGAATAGGAGGGATTCTTTTTATTCCTGCATAAATTCTATATCTTGTATTGGTCAGAGGGTATTCATTTATTATTTAACACTCGCAAAGCGTTTGCACAATTGGCTTGAAAGGCCGATATGAATGTAAGAATATTTAAACTAGCCTAGAAATGTAAATTTAAAATGTGTGTGTATTATATTAAATTTATAGAATTAAAATTATTTAATGTTAGTTAATAAATTATCTTTAAAACTTATTTGTCGGTCAATTTTTTTTACCAACCTTTTATTAATTCTTTCCACCACCAATTTTGTATAATTTGTTACTGAATAAAATTAGACTGAGCTAGTTTAAGGGAATGTTTCGAGCGCTGGATTATGAGCCTACTGCCCGAATATGTTAGTCCTTGGACTAGCTGGTGCCCCGGGGTTTACTTCGAAACAAATAAAGTATTTGGATAGTAGGGGTTTGAATCTAGCAGCTGAGGTGGTCCATTGTTGATAGTTAAAGCTATCAAGAAGATTTCCCATTTTGCTCGAACATGCCGGCTCGTTCACGTAACCTTTATAAGATTATAAATGTATTATGAAGGATTTGAAACTGGTCAAAACTTATATATATGTATAAGTAAGTGGTTTCAGCGGTTCAACCCGGTACAATATATATAATCAGTTTTTAGTTTATTTTAATTGCAACTTAAAATTTGGTATTTACATATTGATTTATTACAGATTCTGCCCACCCCTATGAGAATTGAAATGGACATATTAAGGTCATATATGTGATGGGTCAAAGTGTCTTAAGGTCAACATAGGTTTGACAACAATATTGGCATCATCAAGGGTTTGAGTATTCCATCATCAGATTTTGAATGGTATGGATGGCTGAAGAGTTGGTGGGTGAAGAAGATTGAGATCAGTCCATAATAGAAATTGGCAGAATGGATCCCCATATTCTAGGATG
This sequence comes from Epiperipatus broadwayi, assembly GCA_028023455.1. Classification (NCBI taxonomy): domain Eukaryota; kingdom Metazoa; phylum Onychophora; class Udeonychophora; order Euonychophora; family Peripatidae; genus Epiperipatus; species Epiperipatus broadwayi. The sequence continues at coordinate 284,799 of JAQFVV010012987.1, forward strand.
AATACCCAGTAGAGAAAGTTCTGGGTCCATCCAATGTGTTAATAGAGGAATTTCCAGACCATTATTTAAACGTTCATGCTGGAAATGTAATTGTAGCATTTGCTACAAATTAGTTTGTTGGAAGAAAAAATTCCCAGAATAGCCATAATAAATATTATTTAAGCATAAGTAAAATGGTCAATAGATGAATCCTGCCATTTGAAGCATCCACTTATTTTGAAGGATGAGGACTCAGTACAGAAAGTCCTGGGCTCATCTAATTCGCTGGTAGAGAAAGTCCCAGTAAATCCAATAAAGTTTTTTGAGCTTAAGGTGAATTGTCAATAAGCATGTCCTGTCATTCACTGTGTCCAACTTCCCATTACATATTCATAAAGATGTATGTGTCCCTGGGGGTCCTCACAATAGATATAATTGTTATATTCAATATAGATTATGATATATAAATAGGTCAGTATAAAACAGGCAATCTCTGTAGCTTGTCAATATCTTGCAATTCAAAACTTATATTAAAATAATAATAAATAAATAAAAATGAAAATCATATAGCAAGCAAAAATCAAATGACAAAGCTAAAATGGGTCAAATTGATACATTTTACATCTTATATGGGGTGGGTGGGTGATATAATGATCATAAAATATATGTTGTAAAAACACATATGTCTATTTGCATTACATATTTTATAATTTAAAATAATTAATTGTGCTTGCGCTTTACGCAAAAAAGTGAAGCTTGTCTAAATCTTACAAAGTTATATGGCTTAGCGCTTTTGAAGATCTTGAGTCTCCATAATCATAGCCTACTTTTAACTGAAGTTACATCTCCGAAAGTGCTAAGCCATATAACTTTGTAAGATTTAGACAAGCTTCACTTTTTTGCGTAAAGCGCAAGCACAATTAATTACTAATCAAAGATGAAGTAAAAACTATTATTTTATTTTAATTTAAAATAAATAAATTATTAAGAAAGAGAAATGAAAAATAGTTTGAAAAAAAGTAAATTTGTAAAAATGAAATCAATAAAATAAAATATTGATTCCTGGGGAAAAAGAATCAGGTGAATTTAAAAAATGATTTGAACTATAAATTATCAATAAGATTAACTAGTAAAAGAAAGACTTGTAAACTATCTCATCAGCATGAATGTGATAAGATAGTAGATGAATCTAAAAAAAGATGATGAAAATGTAAAATTAATTAAAAACCCAATTAAAATTATGATAAAAATTTAAACAATGGAAGAGTTAAGTATAAAACTCGCAACTTGTCCATTGTTATTCCATTCTGGCAGTTTTTTAAGTTAGAAAGTTCCTTGAAGATTCAGTTCGAGTTTCAGTTCAATTTTCATTTCAAGTTTTCCAGTCTTAATCAGCAGTTGCAATGATTTTCTTGCTCACCATTTCCTCAGGAAAATATAAACATAAGTCACAGAAGTTGTAACATGCATTGTTAAAGAAACCTTTGGAGTTTTTGACTGGGTATCATGCCCCAGATCCTTGGCTCCAACCAACTGCTCTCACCTTGAATCAACATCTCACTCATAATATAGGCACTGCCACATATTCTCTCTACCACATTGTCCATCAAAAAATAGAAGGAAACCCATGAAATCATCACTGGAGACCAAAAGGCCAACCAGTTGGAAATTAAAACAAATGGAAATGTGTCATCTTAACATAATAAAAACCTAGTTAAATGTACTTTTTCTATCCTAAACTGTTTAGATATATATTCATTTAATGAAATGAAGTATAATGGGCCATTAGTAATATTGAATTTTTTAACAATTAATGTCTACTTATTTATTCTTTTGTTTTAAATTGTATTGTTATATTTATTTTAAATATGTGTGCATATGAATAAATAAATGTTTGTTTAAAAATGTTGCTTGGTCTATATCTCTCTCTCTCTCTTTTAATTGCATTATCAGTAATTTAAAGGTTATAAATATTTTCATGTGTTAATGAGTACTGAACTGGACCCCCTGATCAAGATTATAAGTTAGCCTGGGTATAGTTTCAAGTGCTGAGTTCATGTGCTCTCCTCATACTGGCCATATTGTTTAATATAAAATATATGGCCAGATAGCACCTGACATTTGTTCTCAAAACAAATAAAGTGTTTAGGTCGGCAGGTTTTGGCCCAGCAGTATGGGAGGGTGGGATGGGTGTTGCAGTCAGGAAAGATGGTCAAGATTGTGTGTTTGTGTGTAATCTCGATCTAGCCCAGATAGGGTAGTTCATTTGTTTTATATTTTATAAGTTACAATATATATATATATATAAAATACATATTTTGCGGGTTCATCCGTGTTAAAAACTTTTAATATCAATACACTGACGTTTCGACTTGGTCACACAAGCCATCCACAGAGTTATAAAAAGGTAGAAAGACGGTTGTAGAGGCGCTACAATCACTGGTTTGAATAAAACATTAAAAATCCCACCAATAGCAAAAATGTTAAATTTAAGAATGTTTTTTAAAGAAATCTTTCCAAATAGGAGGAAGTTTGCACGTATCATCTCGCTTATTGATACAATCTGGCCTTTTGAGAAAATTGTCTGTAATGTTGAATCAGCTCTTGATAAAATTGATTCTACATCGGCTGATTTAGCTAGAGCTGAGATTTGTAATATTTTAAAAAAAGCTAAGCTTCCTAAAAATAATTTTTCAAAGAAAGAAAGACAAGCATTAAATAATATAAAATCGGACAAATCAATTGTTGTACTTCCAGCTGATAAAGGTAATGCCACAGTTGTAATGGATCGTGACATTTACCATAATAAAATTTTAGATCTGCTTAGTGATAAAACTTATAAACTATCAAAAAGAGATCATACTACATATTTGGAAAAAACAACAAAAGCTATTATTAATAAATCACCTATTGAAACAGAGATAAAAAATAAAATAATCCCTCGTGAAAAATCTTGTGTCTGTCCAAAATTTTATGGACTTCCAAAAATTCACAAACCAGATACCCCTCTTCGTCCAATAGTAAGTGCAATAGGTTCTCCAACTCATATTTTAGCTAGATACTTATCGGATTTCATGAAACCTACAATCCCATCTATTAAATCATATATTAAAAACTCTCTTCATTTTATTTCTGTTTTAAAAAGTTTAAAAATTAATGCTAGTGACATTCTGGTCAGTTTTGATGTCGTGTCTTTGTTTACAAACATTCCAATTGATGAAGCTTTAAATATAATCTCACAACGTTGCAATTTACCAGACCATATTATTGCTTTGATTAAACATTGTCTCTTAAATACATATTTTGTATACAATGGACAGCATTACAGACAAGTTTTTGGTACTCCTATGGGCTCACCTATCTCAGGAGTAATAGCTGATTTATTCATGGAATATATAGAAACTCGTGCTTTAGAATCATCATCTTTAAAACCTCTCATTTGGCTCAGATACATAGATGACACTTTTGTCATATGGCCATCGGAAGAGCACACGTCTATTAGATGATTTTTTCTTACATTTAAATAATATGCATCCTCATATTAAATTTACAATGGAGACAGAGTCTGATGGAAAACTCCCTTTTCTTGATGTTCTAGTCACCAGAACACCAAATAGTTTATCTTTTTCTATTTACAGAAAGGATACACACACAGACAGATATTTACATTTCCATTCTCATCATCACCCAACTCAGATAGTTTCTGTAGCCAAAACTCTTTTAAATAGAGCAATTAACCTTTCAGATGACACACATCTGAAAGAAGAAATAAATCATATTAATAGTGTTTTATTAGCAAATAGTTATAATTACAAATTTATAAAAAAAGCCTTATTTCAAGCCCAAAATAGACAAAATAGGAAACAAAAAGATGATAAGTCAGCTATTAGGATTTGTGTTCCATATGTAAAAGGAACTACAGACAGTATCGGACGTATATTAAAACGCTATAATATAGATACAGCATTTTCTGCTCATCAAAAGATCAGCAATATAATAACCAAGCCTAAGGATTCAATCCCTCTTGAATCTCATGGTGTCTATCAAATCTCATGTAAAAATTGTAAAGCTTCTTACATAGGTATGAGTAATCGTCGCATCAGTGTTAGGAGAGATGAGCATGCTAATGCAGTTAAACAACACTCATCATCATCAGCACTCTCACTCCATACTATAGATTCAGGTCATAAAATAGATTTTTCTAGTACCAGGATCATATCCAGATGTGATAATCTCTACCAATGCAAAATCAGAGAAGCCATTGAGATACTTAAAAGGCCAGATTGTATCAATAAGCGAGATGATACGTGCAAACTTCCTCCTATTTGGAAAGATTTCTTTAAAAAACATTCTTAAATTTAACATTTTTGCTATTGGTGGGATTTTTAATGTTTTATTCAAACCAGTGATTGTAGCGCCTCTACAACCGTCTTTCTACCTTTTTATAACTCTGTGGATGGCTTGTGTGACCAAGTCGAAACGTCAGTGTATTGATATTAAAAGTTTTTAACACGGATGAACCCGCAAAATATGTATTTTATATATTTAACCCGTGCAAATCTTCGTTTTAACATATATATATATATATATATATATATATGTATTGTACCCTCATTTCCAGGAAATATGTAATTATAATAAATTGATCTATCTCAGATAAATAATTATGTTCATCTAAAATGCATCTAAATCAACAATAACTATATTCTTTAATAATATCAACTATCAAATTAGTTTTAACTAATAAATAATAATATAATTCTGATTTATAAAATTAAATAAATGAATATCTAATAAAATCATGAGACTATGAAGTGAGTTTACAAGTGGCATAGCGAATACATTAAACCAATATCCTATAGGATATTACCTCAATGGCATAAGAATACTATTCCTACTACTACTACTACTTAAATACTACATTTATAGTACTCTTATGTCTTTAATCTAAACTAATTAAGTACATAACTCTTAATAAATTAATCTGAATATCTTTATTAAAATTAATTTAATTCAACTTATCTCAGGTTCTCCTAAAATAATTCTAAATTAATTATAGCTTTTGTAATCAAGTATGATAAGGGATTTAATATCATTCCTAACTACAATTTAATAATAATAATAACAAAAGAATAATACTAATCTTTAATCTATAATTTACTCTCTTATCTTTCTACTTATAATATTGTACATGTATATCTCATAATAACAATATAATATAATATAACCCTCTTTTATTCATATGGTATCTTAAGTAAACATATATGCAATGATATTATAATCTGAGAATATGTGGCAATCATTACTAAGATAATTCAATGTAAATCTTTGGTAATTAGGCCATGACCATCATAATAATACAATAAATAATACTTCTTAAGTAAAATATATCAATAAAAAAAATTATAACTCTTAAATAACAATCTTATTTGTGATGTGCAAATACTATGTCTTCATTATAATTATCTGTGATTATGTAATTGTGATGTGAAGAAATTGAGTCGACACCAAGATTTAAACAAAACTTAACAAATTTATTAATAAACTTTAACAATAAATTAAATACAGTACTTACAATATGCATGCTCTTTGTCTTACTCTCATTTCAGTAATCTCATACAGAAAATGAATTAAATAAAAAATATTAGATACAAAAAATTTGCTTTATACAATTCTTATTATTGAAATATTACCATAACATCTTTAGGGCCTCCATTAATTTTCTTTAAATTATTACATTAAAAAAGTATTATTTAAATTATCAATTCACTTTGAATTTATCTTTTATTATTTAGTTTTTAAAACACTTTTACTATATCCTATAATTATTCTTAACTTAGAGTGTAAATAATGTTGATTAATAATATACCCATTAACCTAAATGCTTATTATTCCTCAATATAATATCATATTAAATGTAAGCATTGATGTGTATTATTATAAAATAACAATAATATAAAATTATGATCACTTGCATTTCTCAAATATGATTTATGTATATTTCTTTTACTTGTAAAAATATGCATTAACATTGAATTTCTTTAAAACTTAGTGATTAAATAATATTTCTTATATAACACATTTTATTCATCATTTATTTATTTGTAATAAATAATAATGAGTCCTAAACATAAAAACATTTATGATTCCTCATTAACAAGTGACAATCTTGTATTCTTTACCCTCACTCATATCTTTACTTTTAAACAATATAACCCATCTTATCTTCTTTAATAACAATTCTGCATTTTAAACTTATTCATCATTTCATATTTTAAAATACTAGCCTTTATGATACCATTCAAGCAATATTGATAGTAAATACAAGTAGGTATATGGAATAAATCAGATTTTAATTTAATAGCACTTCTATTAAATAACCATCATGGTCACAGTGTATTATAAATAAGATATGACTATTTTAGTTCATCACCTTTACCACTAAACATATTGTCCAAGCTATCTATTCAGCTATATGGAACATTACAACTTCAACTATACAGAAAATAACACTACCATGAACAAATACAAGTTATATGGCTAAGTTATCTAAACTTACACAATAATATCTATCATCTATACTTATTCTGATATAAACAAATCCTACCTAAAAATATTATCTTGGTTCTATTTAGCTTAATACCAAACTTACATCGCTAAATCTATTCTTACATTCTTATAATAATAAATATATTCATGTCTGAAATAACTATCTAACCAATCCATAAGAAAAGATTATTTTATCCATTAGTAACTTTACACATAAATACAAACAATCAGTATCAATATTCCAGTTTATTATTTTGATCACTTAAAATAAACATTAAATTCCATTATAATAGAATCATATACTTATATTTCCCTTATATTAAAATGTACTTATAATATTATTAAAAAATATGCATATTCTTTAGCATGAATAAAATTAAAAAACTATGTGTATGTATTGTGTTTTTTATAATCATTTCATACATCCATACTAAAATATACAATAATAAAATACATAAGAAAATGATCAATACTTTTATATTGTTATCATCAATAATATGTATTCCTTGTCGATGATTCTATTAATATCTCTGGATCACGAACTAAATAAAACATTATTTAAATATCACTCATTCCATATCATACTTTAAAATATTAATTTTTTTTTAAATTATTAAGATTTTTTTTATAATAACTAATCACTATGTTAGTAAATAATTTAGTGTTTTTATGTTCCTACCCTTTTCTACTTTTAAATATTATGAAAAGTTAGCAAAAATAAAATTTAAAGTTCATATTTACAAAAATTTCAACAAAGTTCTTTATGGAAAATGTCCTTATCCTGCAGCATTTGTTGACAAAAAACATCTTCCTTTAACACAAACAAAACTACACATGCTCCGATAATTTCCCTTTTACCTTTTACAACATGTCCAATGATTCTTTTAAGAATAAACAAAACAAACAAAAGTAAGTCAACTTGTGAAATCTCCTATTGCCATACAAATAGTTCAGGTTCTTCTTTTATTTCCGACAGTAATTATTAAATGCATTTTTAATCTTCTATTACAATGTATCTTTTCTAAAAAAAACTTCACTTCTTTCAGTTAAATTTCCCATAAGTCAATGTTCTTGAATCCAACACGATGTCAGTTTAGTATTTATTATTATAGTCTTAGATATCTTTATAAATACTTTACCAAATATATTCTGTATGTCCAGCATACAACAACTACTATTTAGAAGATTTTCCAATGTAATATTAATTATTGTACTAATAATCCTCATTTTTTTAAATTTTTTAAAAAATTATATTTCTTTTCAAAAATCAATTTCAATACTTCTTTACAAAGAAATATTTTTGCATTCTAAATAATTATTATTTTACATTAACAGTTTTTTTTTAAAAAAAAACTATTCTACTTCAAAATAGCTTTCAGAATAAAAATTTTATATTTTCCTTTCCATCTATGAGGAGCTTTTCTGAATCTTTTCCACGAAATTCTGTCTAATAAATTGACTATTATGTTAGCATGAATGCTTAATATAGGCAAAATTATGTGCCTAGTAAAACAATAATAATTCAATATTTTCCTACATATATTTAAGTTCACTGATGACTCCTCCATGTCTAAGTTGATGGTAAATTGAATAAAAACAGATCAGCTAGCAAGGAATAATTTAATTTTAGCCACTCGTTTCCATATCATGATCTTATAATAACAAATTACTGTACTTTGAGAATTTTAAAAAAAATGATAAAATGGACTATTATAATATACTTAATTACTTTACCAAAGTTGTAGAAATACTGGTGATGGTATAACAGTATATCAGTATTTATGCGATAACAGTGACCTTGGAATTCCTGCATAGCTCTTTTATATCTGTCCAAAATACATGTTTTCATTGGTCAATTTCAACAATGCTTGCTTCACAATCCCGGTAATAGAATGCCAGATTAAATTTAAAACTAATAATAACTTATTAAATATTTATTTTTATTATGTTATTCAATTCTTAATTAATTTTTACATTTTATTTACACTCAATAAGTACTTCAAAATAACTTTTAAAAATCATATTTTAATATTTATTACCATTTCTACCTTTATTTTAAACCTAACATTTATTTTCAACACAAAACATAAATCTAATTTCATCTATTATATCTATTTTTAAAACCTAATCTAATATTTATAACAGATAACATCATTTTATTTTTAAAAACAGGTGTGAATATTATATGTCACATTTTTTATAAAATTAAATGAGACGCTACTAATTTAAAGGAAACTAAAATAAATAATTTAATTTATAAAATATCACATCAATCAATATTATATCACAATTTTAAAAGAATTATTTTAATATTATAAGATCAAAAATACACTTTTCTCCCTACATTATTATCTTTAATTAAATAATATAACATAACCATTAAATATAATTATTATTATTAAATAATCTATTTGTTTAATTTTAAAGTATTACTTTTACAATTTACCTTACTAATTTATCTATAAGACTTATTAAATCATTATTTATCTGGCCAGTTCTCCCAATCATACAATCTTATAATGACTTTTAGGTAACTACTTTCTTACAAATACCAACACAATATTATGCATCAATTATTTTACTTTCCTTAACTAAATTATTCAAAGATCATCAACACATAACATATATCATCCCCTCACTTAACTTTAAAATTTAAAATTTTCCAATACATTGGTAGAAATAATCCATTCTAACCTAAACAAAAGGGTACTATATATATATATATATAAAGAAGTCACAAATTGTGCAACTTGCCTTTAAACTTGTGCTAAAATTTTCACTAGATGGAGCTTACCACTAGCTCCAAATAAGCTTTAATATTAAGTGCCAACAGAGAAAGAATTCAAAATCTCTATTATACTAGCCTCATCTCCAGGTAATTGATTTCAAGCTTAATGGCTCACCTCAGTGAAGAATTAGGATTTCAGAAACTAGATCTAAAACTCCAAATCAGAACACTTATTTAATACATTACTATCAGTTTGAAAACTTGAATTTTTCAAAAATGTAAATTTCTTCAAATCTAGCTTTACAAACCAGATAGCTATATTGGTCTGAACTCAGTTCAGTTTCACGATATATTAATAGCTAAAGCAATATTACATCACAAAAGCCTTCAAGGGTACAATTGTGCAACTTGCCTTTTAGCTTATGCTTAATAATAAGGGTTTAAAGGCAAGTTGCACAATTTGTGACTTGTTTTATTAATTAATATAAGTGTACCCTTGAAGGATTTTGTAATATAATATTGCTTTATCTATTAATATGTGGTGAAACTGAACTGAGTTCAGACCCATATAGCTATCTGGTTTGTAAAGCTAGATTTGAAAAAAATTACATTTCTGAAAAAATTCAAGTTTTCAAACTGATAGTAACGTATTAAATAAGTGCTCTGAGTTGGAGTTTTAAATATAGTCTCTGAAATCCTAACTCTTCACTGAGGTGAGCCATTAAGCTTGTAACCTGTTTGGTCTGGAGATGAGGATATTATGATAGAGATTTTGAATTATTTCACTGCTGGAAATAGTGGTTAGCTCCATCTAGTGAACATATATATATGTTATATTATTATTATTATTATTATTTGCAGGATATTCCATGTAGTGAAATAGCTAAATGTTGATGTTTCAGTACAATATCAAGTATCTTTCTCAGAGCATCCTCTTTCTCAAATCATAAGAAAGCATGTGAGATTTAAAATTGTTTTTATCATTTTCTTTCTCCACATATTTAAATTCTATTTGTTGAGAAGTTTTAAATTTTATTTTCTCTTCCAATCTTCCTTAATTCAAAGGTGTGAATTAAAGAAGATTAACAACATTTAAAAGAAGCTATTGGAAGAGAAAATAAAATTTCTCAACCAATAGAATTTAAATATGAGAAGAAAGAAAATGATTTTAAATATCACACACATTCTTATGATTTGAGAAAGAGGATGCTCTGAGGAAGGTATTTGATATTGTACTGAAATGTCAGTATTTATCTATTTCACTACATGGAATATCTCACAAATAATAATAATATTACATCTTTTATCTGTGAAAATATTAGAATTAACATATATATAATTGTACCAATGATTTCACTTGAGTATTAAATACCATACACCTTTTCAAATATTATATATTTTTATATGTCAGTATAAAACTCCGATGTTATTGTTATATTACATTCACCTGCCTTTTTCATGACCTGACTTCAAATATCATAAATGAAATTTTACACAATTTTCAGAATTCGTTTAGATTTAAGATTTCTGTATACATGACAGATAGACAACACATTTAAACCATTCCATACTTGTTAGTTAATGAACAATTACTTATTCTTACTTTGAAAATAATAAGAAAGTAGAAAAATGCCTAAAATTATCACCAACCGTCCAGGGGTAATTTTAGGGATTTTTATATTCTTTTCCATGGTTTTATATTTGGAAAGTATATCATTTAGTTATAAAGATAATCTAAAGTATTAAAAATATTGGCCACTGTTTATTAAATTACAATGCAATGTATTATCATTATAAGTATTGTTATACTATATAAATGTATGTGTAAGTTAATGAAATACATTTTGTTTCATCAATAATGTGATTTATAATCTGTTCACATAAATTTTAATATTTTCATTTATCATTTTCGTTTCATAATAAAAAAAAAATTTTTTTTAGTTTCTGAAGTATCTTTCTTTTAATTGTCAAAGAAAAGGGAAACTGCTTGTATAAGATGATATGCACTGACAATCACTAATAAAGAAATTAATCTTCAATCTTATATAATGGATGGCATTTTGGCATTTCTGAAGTCGTGAAAGATAAAATACATGACAACTGATAAACTCTAAAACAAAAAATAATACAATATTATCATCCATATTTTTTTTTAAAAAAAGATAAAACAGCTTTATTGTGATTTATTAAATCATAGATGGATTTATTTGAGATAAAATAAAACATTGCTTTCAAATTTTAATATTCTTTATATTTTTAATTTTATAATTTTGATTCTCTAATGTATATTGTTTAATGTCATAAATTAATACATACATTTTATTTGCATCATAATTTTTTTTTTACCATTATACTGTTTATTAGTTTAATGGTCTATCAAAAAATTAAGAAATGGAAACTCATTCATAAGAGAATGACTTTTGAGAATGATATTTATTGATATTATTAATGTTCTATTTAAACAGTGTTGTTACTTTGTCAACCATTTGTGGTCAAGAGGTCAGCAATAGCTGCTTTACAAGCATTTGTCCTGGGTTAGCGGGGTTCGCTTCCTGGCTGATGCTATGACACATGAGAAATAAAAATGTTGTCACTTTGTATTAAGACTAATGATATAGGATAATTGTTTTGGACATCTAAAAATGTGAAAGAATCTGTCAAAAAAATTGATTTGCTTTTGAAATGCAAGAACGGGTATAAATGCAATATAATAAATATCGTTAAATAAGACTCAATTAATACTCATGAAACAAAATTTAAAGATATAACAATTATCAATAGGCTTCTGAATTTCATATGTTTTTAAACAATTGTGAAAGAAAGAAATTGATATCATAGATCTAATTAAAAACATAAAGTTGGATATTTTTTTAAAATCTAATAAAAAAACATGGATATATATTTGTAAATTACATCACTCATCCATTATGTTTAAATAAGTATTTTTTTTATTATTTAGCATATTTATCAAGAATATATTCCTATCACACATGGAATATAACCTTATGAATATTCTATTAAACAAAATGCCATATTGCATACTTTTATTTTTACAATTAAACTTTTTTCTATATATTATATTAATATTTTCATTTTAATGAAATCTATTTAGTTTTTAAATCTTTATGTAAAAGAAAAATGGTTGTTTTCTCTTAGCATGTTGAAACTGCTTGATGGCATAATTTCTATGCAAATGCACAGAAATATGCTGTTTAAGTGGTCATGCCACTATATAACATTCTATTCCAATGGTTAAGCATAGAAATAGTCCATTTACTTGTCTGCTGCACCTATTTCTATGCTACAGCACAGAAGTAGGACATTTATTCTGCCGCAGAGGACACCACCACTTATGGTGAACTTTGTGTTATGCAATTTATATGAACTAATCCCATTTTAAATTTAGCTATTGCATCTATTTCTATGCTACAGCACAGAAATAGGACATATTATTCTGCCAGCAGTTTATATGAACAATCCCATTATTAACATTTATGAAAACAGGTATTATACAGCATAGAAGTAGGATGTTTATTCTGCCACAGCAGCAGCTGCTGCTGCTTACAAAAAACTTTGTGTTATGCAGTTTCTATGAACAATCCCATTTTAAATTTTGCTATGGTATTTTGTGGAGGTGTCTGAAATTGAGACTGTCAAAAGTCTTCAAATTTGCATGCCCAAGTCATTATTTTCCAAATCCAATGATGTAGTATGAGGTAATAAAAATTGTGGAAACTTTGCCCCACTTCTCTAGACAAGGGTGACACTTTAATCAATTGTCAAAGGAGAGGTGTAAGTATAACTTTTACAAAATCACACTAAATTTCACATTGGCATGAGATAAATCGTGAAACCAATCGAAAATACTGGCTTTATTTTTGGCCATGATGTTGTTTTGAATAAATTCTTTCTTTTTATTTTTATTAAAATTACAAATTATATTTGCATGTCCATGATGTTGTTTTGGGGAAATTATTTCTTTTTATTCTTGTTAAAATTAACAATTTTATTTGCATGGCCACAATGTTTTTGTTTTGGAGAAATTATTTATTTTTCTTAATGTTAAAATTTGATTTGTGTCACCATGAAATTGTTTTTATTTGTTTTTATTCTTGTTAAAATTACAAATTTCATTTTGGAAAAATAAAAATGAACAAAAAAAAAAGGTTTATCCAATTTATTTTTTATTTATTTTAGATAAATTTCATTATTTATGATTTTATTGTAAATCAAAAGAAGCAGTATAAAGTTGAAAAAAAAAGAACATTGGCCCAGTAACATTATAATTATGTTTGTTTACATAGAAATTATACCCTCAAGTGGTTTCAACATGCTAAGAGAAAACAACCAAAAAATTAATAGTTAAAACATATGAAAATAAATATCTAAATAAAGTTCATAACTGAAAACAATGGAGCATGCCATTATTGGACATACTTACTTATTCAAAAAGTTAGAAGAATGAATTAGTTGTCATAAAAGCAATTTTTTTAACCACTTAGAAGAAGCTTCCAGTTTTCATTATAAATTTTCTAAGAGTGATATTTTTAAAAATAAAATGTTTTCAAAGACAACCCCCTACTACTAATGTAGTTTTTGATTTAATAATGAGTCTTTTACAAAAATATTCCATTAAAACAATTAACAATTACTGAAATTCTCATTTTTTCTTTTATTCAGGCCCAGATTAAAACAATCTAAAGCATCAGCCAATCACAAATCTCCTTTCTAAGCCATCTCCTTTATAACTTTGTCATAACAATAAAAGGTGCTGTCAAGTGGTCAGTAAAAGTTTGTGTAATTGTGACATATTTAGATTTTTGTTAAAATGAATGCATTAAAAGTGTAACATCATAGATAAAAAACACTACAAACCATTCTGCTTTAAAACAATGTAGAAAAGTAGTGACCACAGTACCACTGTAATGTCTAAATGTAAAACTTTAAGCATAACTACTATGGAACACCAACATTGAGTTAAGTACTAAAAAACCACAACCCTCTGTAATCTTTAACATTCAATTCCTTAGGGCTCATTCCACTTGCACACACTTTCAGCTTTGATTCTAAAAATTATAGGGCATTTTTAAAATTCCAATAGTATATTAAAGGTACATAAAATTAGAAAATGATAATACCACCCACATCTATGTAGGACTTAAAATTCCTCTAATTTAACAAATTAAATAATATCATTACTTATGACTTTTTGCAAAACTTTTTAAGGAATAAATGTACTTCTAAGTTCTATTTATGAACACAGTTTATTTTTTTCCAAAGAAAAGAAAGTTTAATAGAATGCCATAAAGATAATTTATTATCAAATCTTTAAAATTATTTTTTCCTAAGATAAAAAAAAATGTTGAAAGATTTGAGTACCTTATCTTTTTCTAACATTCAACCAAAATCTAACATAATATATAAAATCATGCTCAGTTACCTAAAAAGAGATACTAAAAGAACATTTAATTTTAAAAAAGTTTAAAAAACAACTCTATAAGCTACATTTACATATTTTAAACATAACTATAAAATTATTTATAAAATTAAATTTTATTTTCCCCACATTTATTATTTCATAAAATACAACTTGATTATTTTTAATATACATTTAATTGGGGTAGATCAAGTTTATTATTAAATATAAATAATTATTAATATTTTTCAGAATACTCTATTTTTTGCTACAGATTTTTTTATAAAAATTAAAAACTAAATTAAATATAGTTAACATTTCTCTGTGATCTGACTGCATTTCATAAATGTTTTCTTAATAAATTATAAAAATGGATTCTTTAATTCCATATTCTTGTCTTTCTTTCTATTCTCCAAGATAATTAATTGAGTTTTAAATGATAATATTTCTCTAATAACTTATAACAGTACTGATCTTATTTATTCATATTTTTTATACATTATATAACAACTTTTAATAATTTCTATAACCTTTCTTAATACTCTTATTTAAACATTAGTTTTCAGATTGATTAATGTAAAGTATGGAAAGACTACATGGAATTTTAAAAAAGGAGAACATATTTTTGCTGTTGCAAGTAATCTGACAATCATTTATTCTTATGTTAAATTAAAAATATATATTAATTTTACTAAAACACAATTGATGTTTTATTCTTGTGTTAAATTAAAAATATATTATATTAATTTTACTAAAACACAAATTATGTTTAAAATCTCCTAAATGATCAACGATTATTAAGAAAGACTATAGAAATTAAATAAAATCAATTAATTTGGAAAAAGTTTTTGGAGGAAAAATAATTATAATTTGTCAACAAATGACACTTAAGAGTAGAGAGTAATATAACAATAAAATATTAAAACAAGAGACATTTTATAATTTTAGAAAATCTCTGAAGAAGGTCTTTTGTAATCACACAAAAACATTAGTGCCTTTTAAATTTATTTTTATATAAATCATTTTATCTGATAACCAATAAGAAATTTATTTTTTTGTCAGAATCACAAGATTCAGCAAGGAAATAAAACGAACTCACATTTTTATCAAGCAGTTGTTAAGTCTAATCAAGATAGCTTTACTCCATACATAGGCTTTCACACCTAAACATCATAAGCAATCATTTTTATTCCTGAAAATATTCAAATTAACTTGCACACACACATATATGTTTGTATTGAATGAACCATTCTTCATAAAATCAGTTTGATGTAATATTAAAATTATTTACAAAGAATTATTAAATTAAATACAAAAGAACTGTTTGATGGTTCAAGGAGCTGCTATATAAATTTAATGAATTGAGGTTGACAAACTATTAAAATATATAAAGGGAATTTTAATTACCATTTGAGTGATATAACCCTACTTTAAATCTTAAAGTGTATAGTATCAAGTCACGTATTAATTATAAGTATAATAATAGACTATGTCAGAAATTATGAAGATATTTTTTCAAAAATATAAAAGGAAATTGAAGGCCTAGTGAACAGTTGCTATTTCTTACAAAAAAAAAATATGAATTGTTTTGAAGATACCATTAAAATACAGTTGATGATTTAATGCTTTTTCATTTGTAATGATCAGATATGGAATAGATTGCAAGAGATAAATCAATCATATGGTTCCACCATTTGTAATTGTATAAATGTAGAATGGAAATGCAAAATCAACATTCTCAAAACAAAAATAATCATCACCAAATAGGAAATGAGCAAAAATTCAACATATCAATCTTATATAAGTAATATTAAGTGATAAATTTATTATCATCATCTACAATATATATATATATATATATATATATATATATATATATATATATATATATAATCAGGAATTTTTTATAACTCAATTTAAAAAAAAAAGTATACTATAAAATCTAAGGCTAATAATCATCTTACTAGTGCTAAACTTAGGGCATATTATAAAAGGAATTATTGATACTTCTATACACATATACTTAAGTGCTAAAATTAAAATATATAATTTCATATTAAAAATGACGGGAGCATTATATAAAAGCTGATCATCATCAATGCTCTATGACATAAGGTGCCGTGAGAATACTGGTCATCAATAAAGTAATTATTGAATTTATAAAGATAAATTGACAAATAATTACACATATATGTACAATCTATTCTAGTATTAAATAACTTCACTGAAATAACTTAAAATAATGATCAATTCAGTTGTTAATCAGAAATAATAATAATAAAAAAAAGTCTGATATACTCTCTAATACAAATACATGATTATGATTTGAAAATATTTCAGTAGAATGAAAACAGCATATAATTTACAGATATATAAATTTACAGGACTCACATATATATAAGTAGACATAAATTCCTGATTGACAATATATAAGATTCCACTATTAATAAGCTAAAAAATATTATTCTATTTAATACATAAGTACTGAATTATTTTAGATGTGAGCTATGAACACAAACTGTGCATATTATATAAAAATAGTTTAAATATTAATAAGCTACTATTATTCTCTATTAATAATATAAAATGATTAACTGGTAAACATATGTGTAGTCAGTGCACATAGACATGAGTATTCTAATATAAAAATAAAATAATTCCAATTATGAAATCTTAATTTGCATTTAAAATCACTTTTAGCAATATCTTGTTTACTTAAAAATCTGGAGTTTCATCTATCATTAAAAACACATTGGTTAACCCATAATATTTTTTTTTAAATCTAAAAACAAATCTTTTCTAAATAGCACAATTGAATTATAAAAAGACACTTTTAAAGTTTTCATTCTCTAGAATATTTTTTAACTAGCAGGATAATTTATTCACTTGACGCTCAAAATTTTATTAATAAAGCAAATCATATATTTAAAAAAATAGACTTTTATTACCAGAAAATTAATATATAAAAGAAAATATCAATATATATTTAATTTACTAGTCAATTTCTTCCATATGTGTTTCACACCTTCATTTGTGAAGTATATATTATGCATAGGTAATATATATTTGATTGACTGTATCTTTTTTCATTTGTCCTTTCCATGCTATATAAAGCAGTGAATATAGCACCGAAATTTTAAGATCAGCAGGATGACTTGCACTGGCCTAATTTCTTTTCTGTACTCAATACATTGGTAAAATATATTTAATGTATGTCCAGTATATATATATATATATATATATATATATTAAATTACCCCACCTGGTTAAGAAATCCAGTACTGCCCTCTGTGAACTAATATATAAAATACATTAGTGTTCGTTGATCATTTTGAAATACGAACTCTAATGTATTTTATATATTAGTTCACAGAGAGCAGTTCTGGATTTTTTAACCATGTGGGGGTGATTTAATGCTTAATATTTGTATATATTTATTTCAGTATAGCATTATGCACTGGGATTATTATATATATATATATATGCAAATTTATAAATAAATATTTAAAAATACAGTATTTAAAAGCTTATAAAAAATATATGTATAAGCTTTTAAATACTGTATTTTTAAATATTTATTTATAAATTTGCCTATATTATTTTGAAGAAATACAGACATCGATTTATAATATTATATATATATAGCACTATAATCTCAAGACTAGTAGACTGGTTTCTTATTGTCAGATCCATAATGAAGTATGCTGGCCTATTGTTGTGTTTGAGTTAGCAGGTTTTCATGGACTGCCACCAGGTAAGCAGTCCACTTTCCATATATTGCGCTGTGAATCATAGAAAACCCACATCCTCTACTCTCTGAAATTGCAAACTCAACCAACATTGACACTGGAAAATGTTATTTTAAAGCTGTTTTTTTATACACACTATTTCTGATTGCTCTGTCTCCAATCTAAGAATTAATTTCTAATTTGAATCTATTATTTATAATATAGAGTGGAATTTCAAAGCAAGAAATTGCAGTAACATATTTTCCATCTTGATTAATAAAAAGATAATTTAATTACATCATTCTGTTTTTGTTAATTTACATTCATTAGTTACATTTTTTCTTAATGTTCTATTTTAAACAAATCATAGGATTTATTATAATCAAGCTACATTTTTAAAAAAAATGATTTATTCAAAAATATTTTTCTTCTTTTGACAAATTAAAATATTTTACATTTTTGTTAAAATCAGAAAAGTCTAATTAATCAATTTAATAAAAATATTTGCATTCAATATACCTCTTTTTTTATACGTTTTAAATAATTTACATAAGTTTTAAAATATTAAAATTATTATTCAAACCATTCTAGACTACTTTAAATAATTATATGTAGTAAATTTTGTCTGACATTATTTTTTTTCAAGCATTGGATATGCATGTACACGCTAAACTATGTTATGTGCCATGAATCCATTTATATATGTTAATATTTTAAATGAGATTTCTTCTTACAATATATAGTTAAAATTCATGAATGATATAATCAGAAAAAACACCAATTATAATCAGGCACTACCAATTGAAATAACATCATCTAGAAATAGTATTTGTTTGAGAAATTTTAAAGCAAAATTATATCTCCTTTTACTTTAATATTTTCGACTATGTGAGGTTAAGGCAAAACAAAACAATATATATATATATATATATATATATATATATATATATATATATATATATATTGACTATTTATAGTCTCTGCCAAAAGTCATGCAATTTTTTATATTGCTATGACTACTAATATATGGTATGGCTGAAGATCTATCAGCCCCATATAGCTATTTGAGTTGGATAGCTGGGTTTGAAGACATGTAGATGTTTGAAAATTTCAGATTTTCCACTCAATAGATAACTTTTAGCTAAGTGCTTAGCTTTGGGTTGGTATTTTTAGATCTAGTGTCTGAACCTATCCTGACACCTCTCTGAGGAGTGTCAAAGCATGAAACCATGGTCAGGGGTTTGGGGACGGGTTCCTGACAGAGATATTTTAAGTGCTGGCTCTGGCTAAGCATTTATCATAAAGCTTGTGGAGGAATTGGCAATCCTCACTGTTTATATATATATATATATATATATATATATATATATATATATATATATATATATATATATATATATATATATATATATATATATTTTTATCATCAACCATTATCAATCCACTGCAGGATGAAGGTCTCTCCAAGTTTAATCCATCTTCTCCGATCTTTAGCTTCTCTTCTCCACAACACCCCTGCACATTTTCTTATTTCATCCATCCATCTCACATGTGGTCTCTTTCTGGGTCTTTTACAATCTCTTGGAATCCAGTTTAAAATTTCAATTGTCCATCTATTATCATCTCTTCTAGCAATATGTCCAGCCCAACTCCATTTCAATCTTTTAATTTTTTTAATAAGGTCAGTAACACCTGTTTGTTGTCTTACCCATACATTGCGTTTTCGATCTCTTCTTGTTACTCCCAACATACATCTCTCCATACTCTTTTGAGTGGTCTGAAGTCTCTGTATTGCTCTTCTATTAAGTGTCCAAGTCTCAGATCCATAAGTAAGAACTGGTAAAACACATTTGTTAAAAACCATCCTTTTCAAACACATAGGCATATTTCCTTTTAGTATCAAGTTATTTCTACCAAAAGCACTCCAACCAAGTTTAATTCTATGATTAATTTCCTCCATTATGTTTCCATCTGTATTAATAATCTGACCAAAGTATTTGTAACTGTTAACTTCTTCTAATTCTTCATAATCAATCTTTACTTTCATATTTTGACCAAATCGATTAAACATTACTTTTAACATTTATCTTTAGTACTACTTTTCTACTTTCAACTGCTAACTCCTGCAACATTTCCTGCAGCTCTGAAGCATTATTTGCAAAAACAACTACATCATCTGCAAAATCTAAATGACTTAAATACTCTCCATTTACTTTCACTCCTTTAGTTTCCCATTTTAATCCACAAAATACTTCTTGCAGCACTGCTGTAAAGAGTTTTGGAGATAAAGAGTCACCTTGTCTTACACCTTTCTTAATGTTGATTTTTCCAGTATCATTATGTAATCTAATTGTTGCTGTTGCATTTTTATAAATATTCTTTAAAATATGACAATATCCTGGATCTATACCTTGATGATCCAATGCTTTAATCACTGAAGAAATGTGTATAGAATCAAATGCCTTTTCATAATCTACAAATCCAAAACATAATGACAACTCATATTCATTTGTCCTTTCTATGACTTCTCTCAATACCTGGATATGATCTATTGTACTAAAACCACTTTTAAATCCAGCTTGTTCTCTTGGTTGGTGGAAATCCAAAGTTCTCTGTAGATGAGTTGTAATTATCTTGGTAAAAATTTTATATAAAACTGATAAAAGGCTGATAGGTCTGTAATTTCTAATATCTTCTTTATCACCTTTTTTAAATATTAATATTATTACTGCATTCTTCCAATCTTCCGGTACATCTTTATCATTTAGACATTTGGTATATAACTTTGCTAAAATTGTTTCTATTTCTTCACCTGCTTCTTTTAATATATCAATTATAATTCCATCATTTCCTGGAGCCTTTCCTTTCTTCATACACTTAATTGCATGTCTCACTTCTTCATTTAAAATTCTGGGCAATTCAGAAGATGTAATAGATATAGGAGGTACTTGTTATTTATTACTATACAATTCTTGATAGAAGTCTTCTACACATTTCATGATGTCATCTCTCTCTTTAGTAATAATTCCACCTTTTTTTCTTATTGCAGATATAAATTTCCTATCAATACCAAAATGTTGTTTAACATTTTTGAGACTTTTATTTTCTTCTACAGCTTTCCTTGCTATTTCACAGTTATATTTTCTTATATCATTTTCAACTCTTTTCCATACCATTTTACAAAATTCGAGATATTCAATTCTTTTTAATACATCATTTTTGTATATCTTCATATTCCTTCTTTTCTTCATAAATACTCTAGTCTCAGTAGAAATTTTATTAGTCAATTGCTGCTTTTTTCTACCAGCTATGTTTGTTGCAGTTTTTAAAAGTGTATCAGTTATTTTCATATTAATTTTATTCAAATCTGAATCATGTTCAAAATCTCCTAACACTTGAAACCTATTTGTAAGTTCTAATTTAAATTCATTAGAATGTTTCTGAAGATTAGGAATATCAACTGTAAATATTGTTTTTCTTAATAATTTTTGTCTCTCTAGTTTTACATTAACACATAACTTACATCTTACTAATCGATGATCACTTCCTGTGTTAAATTTATTAAGAACATTACAATCTTGAAATATGTATTTTCTGTTAGTCAAAATATAATCCAATTCTGCTGTACCTTCATTTGGATGCTTCCATGTCCATTTCCTTTTAACATTTTTCTCAAAAAATGAATTCATAATATAAAGTTTTTCTTTTTCTGCAAACTCCACAAGTCTATGTCCTCTCTCATTTCTATTACCATAACCAAAATGACCTACAGCAATTTCATCTTTCATTTGTCTACCAATTCTAGCATTAAAGTCTCCCATAACAATTTTAAAATGTTGTTTACTCTGATCAAAAGCCTTTTGTACATCCATATAAAAATCTTCTACTACTTCATCACTATGAGAACTTGTTGGGGCATAAACCTGAATTATCTGCATTTGGTATCTGCTATTAAGTTGTATAACTAATCTTGCCACTCTGTCCGATACACCATCAATCTCCACAATATTGTTCTTCCACTTTTTATTTATAATGAATCCTACTCCACTTGTATTTCCAATATGTGTGCCTTTATAATAGAGTATATGTCCACTTTTTAAATCAATTGTTTCTTCTCCTTTTCTTCTAACTTCACAAAGTCCAATAATGTCCCATTTAATATAAGACAGTTCTTCTTCTAATTCTTGCAATCTTCCTTCACTTGAAAGTGATCTGCAGTTGTAAGTACCTAAATAAAAAGTCATCATCAAATGGCAGCCTGGGTCCGCAATCAGGGGATTCTTAGCACCCTCTGCCTTCGGCCACCAACCGCTGCCTTGGTTGGTGACTTTACAGCCTCCTGGGAATAAGGGCCATGCTTTATTTTTGTCTGTCATAATTGTATATATGTATTGGAAAAATATTTATCATTTACACAAACATTCATTCTGCCTTATCAGGCACTGAGAAGAAAGACCATGGTGTTTCTTGATCTTAAACTCAGAGGTAAAAAGTCAATAAACTCACCACACTGGCTAATGCATGTTGGTGAGCAGCCCATCCATGTTCGTATACTATATGTATAATCACATAGTAATAATAGCTGCAACGACAAGAACGTATGGAGTGGACATTAGGAATTTGCCCTGCTCGGTTCCTTTAAGGCCTCCAAGAGGAATCAAAGAGGCTTTATATATATATGGGAAATCTGGAAATATCAAAACTTCTTAAATATTTTCACAAGTAAATAAGATTATTTAAATAAATTATTTAAGATAATAAGTAAACTACTTTCATGGAATATTAAATATAAATATTATTAATAATAAACTAAATGCATATCCTCTTTGGATTTAATGTTGACTATACAAATACTATATATGAAACAGAGTTACTTTAACTGTTATTGTCAGTTTCTAACCAATATGTTGCCTGGTTATATCATAACTGAAATTTATTAATAAAATGCATAAAGAATCTGTTGCAAATATTAATGTTTATATATAAAATCTCACAAAAAGCATTTAATATTTATGGGAGAGTTTTTTTTATTGAATAAAATACCTAGGATGTTATTATATTGTCACTTTTTACATGTAAAATTATTTATTTATGAGCTATTACTCTTATATAATCAAAAATATTGGCCATTCAAGCCAATTGTGCAAACGCTTTGTGAGTGTTAAATAATAATAAATGAATACCCTCTGACCAATACAAGATATAGAATTTATGCAGGAATAAAAGGAATCCCTCTTATTCCTATGACTCAAATATTTATATATGAGCAAATCTGAAGTACTGGCACAGAAGGTGTGACAATATAACGGTCACTTTAAATTACTATATACAATGTCTGAATGAATGACGCCGATGAAATTTCTTAGAATTTACTAAGCGTCATTCCAACTGAAACTTAATCATATATATAAACAAGCATTTATTTTTATAGCGTCTGTATACAATTTGTAATTACATTCATATCGGCCATTCAAGCCAATTGTGCAAACGCTTTATTTAACACTTGCAAAGCGTTTGCACAATTGGCTTGAATGGCCGATATGAATGTAATTACAAATTGTATACAGACGCTATAAAAATAAATGCTTATTTATAATCAAGAATAGTAAATTTTACATCTGATTTATTTTTGGTTACTTGAAGATATGATTTTGATTAGCATATCTGTTTCTAATATTTAATTTGCATGGATTTATCAAAACTGAAATTTATCTATAAAATATAAAGAGAAATGCCTTTAAAACAATAAATATTCACCTCTAAAAGCATATAAAAATTTACTAATTAGCACATTTCTATATATGTCAACCTTAGTAGTTAAACTTATTTCTAATGAACTGTTATTTAATTATGACTATTATTGGTGATTTTGTGTAGGTGTATTTGGTTATATATATTGTAACCTTTGTTTTTGACCAAAGATGGCTGAATTCATAGTAGATGCTGTTCTTTAGTAAAAGAAAATTTTCTCATAGAAAAAATCTAATTAAGCAAAAGATTGCATGCATGACAATAATTTTAAATGATTAAAGGAGTCTAAAAGTTTCTGGTAGTCGGAAGATGTGTAAGAGTATTGTATCTGTAAAACATTTGAGAGAAAATTAATGTATAAGTTTGTTTTAAGTGTGTAGAAGTAATTTGAAGTCAGAAACACAGAAAATTTTAGATTTGCTTTAATTGTCAAGAGTTGAATATTGAGATCAACAAGTAATATTTATTTAATAAAAGAAAATAAATAATAGGAAAAGATCGATATTTGTTTAGATTGTAAAATTTAGCTTGTTCATAATAGTACTCATTTTAATAGTCAATTTGTAAGAAAAAGCTATAAAATTTTAAGAATCATGTAATAGGCTTAGTGCTAGTTGGAATTTATATGATTAGTAGCAATATTATAAGTGTGTGCATAAGCAAGCATGCGTGTGGTATCAATGAAATTTTAGTTATTGGGACAATTATAGGGTTTTTTGTCTCACGTAGGATATCATTTGATAGCAAATTGAAAGTACAATAATTTTATACCAGTTTCAGATAAATATTTAATAATATTCAGTCATAAATTTTAATTTAAAACTTTGTCTATTATTTTCTATTATAAAATTTTCTTTCAACTTGCTGCCGATTTTTTTGTACAGTGTAAAATCATGATTTTTTCAAACAAACAACATGATTATTAATCATGTGAATAATTAATATTAAAATTATGTTTAATAGCCAATCAAAAATGTAATACCATGGGTGAATGGTCAAGGGGATGAATTGGAAGTTGATTGACAACTAGAAATTATAAATGGAACACACATTTTGGGATAGTTCCTTTCATTGTTTTTATGAGTCTTAATCCACGTCTCCCAGTTTCTGTTTCATTTTATTTATTCTAGTAAATTTTATACTCTTTGACTTGTTCATCTTCTGATTTAATATTGATTTACAATTGTATTGTATTCTATTGTAATGGTCATGTTTTGTACATTTGCTCAACAGACTGAGAGTCCGAGCGAAAGAAAAACAGGCTGACAAAGTCAGGATGGTGATACTCTATGTCTTATCATACATGTCTTCTTTTACCTGTGCTTCCAAATTCCCCTAGCAAATGACCTGCCTGAGGCTACACTAGACATTTCCTTGACCACCTTCTGGCAATAGCAAAATGGTAGAGCATGATACTTATCCCCCTAACTAATATTAAATGACTTAACTAGTGATTCGTAAAGACAATGAACAAGGACTGAGACATAGATGTGATATAGTTTAGAAAATTTAATATATAAATTCATATATAATAAAACAAAAGAATATAGAAATCATTCACATGCAGGTGAATATATACATTAGTAAGATTAATAATTGAGCTTTACATAATGGGAAATACATATAAAGGTACAATACAAAATAACAAACTATAAAACCAAGACATACAAATTATTCACACACAGGTGAAATGTTACTTTACAAAGGTAATATTTTAGCTTTATGATGGGCAATATGGATAAATTTTTTATCCAAATTAAAGAGTAAAAAACAGAATGTATAAAATTCCTTTTCACACAGGTGAATGTTTATATTTATCAAGGGATCCTTATTTCAGCTTTTTATATACGATAAAAACAAAGTTACAGTGGCAGATTAACATTTACATTGGCCATTTTTCCCTTTAATTAAATAGTGGTGAACATTTATACAAAGATTATGTAGTGATTTATGCCAAAACATATGCCAAGAACTTAGCAAAAACAAGAGTGATTATACTAACTGAGATGTATATTACTTATTCTTAAATTTACATCTAATTTGTGATACAAATTAATCAAGTAATTCAGATTCTGGCTTGAATCAATGCCGAGGTTATTTAATAAAATGGTCAGAACTGATGCAGCAGTGCAACTTCAGATTCTATGGTGTACAAAATATACTAGTACAATGGATGTTTCTCAAAAGTGTGCTTGTAAATATTTATTACCAAGTAACCAGTTCTTTGGATATAACTGCTTGCAATACTAATGAAAGAAGACTTCTTTAGTCTGGATAATCAAATAGCTACTTCTTGGATGAGACTCTTTGGTCCCTTTCAAATATTAAATACAAAATGACATTGCTGTTCGAACTAACTGACATAGTTTGACATTAAAACAACCCCAAAGCAGGCACATTTGTGTGTAGAGACAATAGCAAGAAACTAAGCATTATTTTACTATTGAGCATCATGTTCACTCTGCTAATCTAATATAATTGCTTTAATTTATTAAATATACAAAATTCAGAGCATCTATCAGTGCTGTTGCCATTATTGAGTTCTGAAATAGTATATAATAACTTTACTATGGGGAAATACTAATAATCTGGCTTAAGAGTTATCCGTACTACTTCATTTATATAATTAATAGGTTTTACAGTATATTTTAGGGATTATTACAGATCTAAATATTAATCGCACATATACTGTAGAAAATTGCTTTTGCTGAATGCAAATGAACACTCTTTTATAATTATTTATTAGGCCATGTTATAGAAATCCATATTATCACTGGAAGAGGAATATTAAATCCAGAAAAGAGTTTGTCTGTTTCATTATAGTAATTTGCACAATGAGAGTGTATAAGTATCTCTCTAAAAATTAACAATTTGTCAAACTCTGTTCTGATTACTTTAGCATAAATCAAACATTACTCTAATAAAAAAGGCATAAAATAACATCTAATCAATAAATAAGGTTGTAATACAATTATTATCAAAGTTTTAGGGATTAAACCTTAAAGACTAAAATGAATATATGTGTAAGTGTATGATCAAGCAAGAGTTTATAAAGTGACTACTTTAAATTAAAAATAAATAGCATATTTACATTTTGTTAGCAGAGTTATGTAGGAGACATAATTATTGCTAGCTTGATAGTCATTTTAAACAATGAAATAATATTTTTAGAATGCTTTACTGTAAGTCTTGAGAGGGATTCTATAAACATTCATGGATGGGCAGCTTCTCTGAGCATGATTCTTTTTCTCCTTTGATGGATGTGGATATGGCTTCTCTCTTTCAGGTGCAATTTAATAGACACAGCTTCACCATTTTAATGTGGCTTATTACATACAGTTTGCTTGTGAATAAGTTGGCTTCATAGATACAGCTTCATTATTATTAAGGCTGCTGGCTTATAATTTCAGAGCAGTTGTTGATGGTTCTTTGGCATAAGATGGTTGATGTTATTACCATTGGTATAATAGCTCTAGTGGAAGATAGATGGCAACTCTATCTCCCACTAACTGATGGTTCTCATCTTAGTAACTTTAAGTGTTTTCTATATAGTATTCAAACTCAGTTTCTCCATGATGTTAATGGCCAAATTACATAAAGTTACATGTGTGTTTGTTTTTCCTTTCTTATTATTATAATAATATTTTATATATAATCTTATTGCTACAAAAACTGTAAGTTTTATAGCTAATTTCAGCAACTCCCTCTTTCTTTCTTGCGTTAACCACATTACTTGTTTACTGCTTCGAACCTCGTGCTCTTAATTATCTTTTACCAAGCCTAAACTACTAGTAAAAAAACTCTCCCTTGGGCCCTTCCAAATGGTCAAGTCCAAATTTAAGACTGGCTGGTTTTTAAATTGATTTTTTAGCTATAAGGCTAATTAAATTAAAATATTATTTTGGTCAAAAGCTAAAACTCGTAAACAACTTCACAGTTTGCAGTTTTAAACAAAAGTATAAACTTAAAATAATTTTAAGAAATGCTATTCTGGTCAATCTTTAACTAAAATATAATTTTGAGCAAATGTTAATTCGTAAACAACTTTACTGTCTGTACTTTTAACAAAGAATAAACTTGAAATAATTTTAAAAGAATATTAAGACTAAATTTTAAACAAGTGATTATTTATCAAAGTTTAAATATAATTCTATATATAAATTTTAGCTGCACATACTGTTAGGTTTACACAGTTTTAATAAATGAAGGGCTATATGTGCATATATATTACCTTTACTGGCATATATTGCAATGAAATAGGCACTTATACAGGCACATACTCTAGAATTGTTAAGAGCACAAGTTCCCAGTTCTGAATTAAAAAACTACACAGAATTTTGGGTGAAATACTACAAATAAATATACTACTATGACTATAGTAGGTGAAACAGATGGATTTTCAGTTCTAACTGTTTCTCTACAAGAATGTGTACATAAAGCCACCAAATCAGACACATTTAATTTTGACTCCTGAAGTTAATCATGAATCTAAATCCCAGAATGGTAAATTTTGGTACAACTATGCAGAGAATGAGGCATCTGAGATAGATGTACCATTTTTACCCAAGTAAAATGTTGCAGGTATTAATTTTTCTTATTACTTCTTTCATTAAAATAATTGTGATGTATAAAAGATGTCTGCAGTGATGTTCAAGAAAGTATTAAAAAAAACTTTGAATTGAATTAAAAATAGTAGTTGTAATTTTATATTTTGCAAATCTAGTCCAAAATATGGGCTAAGTTTTGTCCTAAAAGAAAGACTGTTTTTTTGCCTGAAAGAATTTTTTAAAATGCTCAACTATTATTGTTGCCTAATTGTGAATGAAAAGTCAAACAAGTAAAGACTGAATAAAAACAAAGATTTAGGATAAAATAATAAATGCTAAATTAAGTACATATTCTGTGGAAATAATGAATTTGGAATGCAATAGAAAGTTTGAATTAAGTATGTTTTAAGATTGTGACTAATTTTGGAATTTAAACCTGAATTATATAAATTTCTTACTTTGAATAGTAAGTGTATCTTAAGAAAATGTATATGTCTTTATTGGATCCAGAAAAAAAATGTAGCTGTTGTGTCAGAATATTTATTGTGCAGAAGGATATCATAAGATTGTGAGACAATTATAAAATGCTAAGAATAATTTGATTTCTGAACATTATGGCCATATATATATATATTGTAACAATATATAAATATGTCGTTACATTTATTTAAAATAAAAACTTAAAAGTTCGCAAATAAATAGAAAAAACTAAATGCTAAAATTAAAATGTTTGTTAAACATATATATATTCGCACGGATGCTAAACTTTAAAAATATTTTTTTCATAAACAAGAAAAAAAAAGTATTTGAACATATTTTTTTAAATAAAAAAATACAAGATTGAAATATAAAAATATTTTAATAAAAAAATAACGTAAGTTAAAATAAAAACAGGTATTAATTAATTCCTGTAATCTGTAAATGGAAATGATTGTTTATTAATTATCTAAAAGCTGTTTAATTAAGTCAGATGAAAAGTTAGATAAGAGAAGAAAGAGAAATTAGCTTGACCAATGGAAGCACTAAGCCTTGGCTCGGACGCTAACGAAAGTGATAGACTAGTGACGTTTTGTTCATTGAATCCTTGTGGATAATATAAAAAGGGAAAACAGTTTTTTTTTGGACAGTTCCAGCTGTTTTGTTGTGAGAGATGGGGTAGGACGCACATACCTCACTCTCTCTCTATTTTTAAAAATGAACTGATTGAGATACTGAAAGGAACCAGCTATTGCCATCTCCAGAACATTCCCTTCCAACGGAGGCGTCGCGAGAATTAATAAAAGCAGAAACCTGGACTCTTCTACCATAAGCTATCTGAAATGAACAATTGTTAAAATCAATCAAGAACTTTCATCAAGTTTTACAAACTGATAAACAAGCCAACTGAAATGTTAAAACGGACTCTTATCTGACTTTTGTAAGTCTTTAAATCAAATTAATAATGTTTAATTTTATATGTTTTCCGATTGATAAACATCATTCCATTTTTTTTTCCTTATTGTAAAGATTATTTAAATGTATGAAATTTAAGTTGTTTATAGATGCTTGCATGGATTCGTTTGCGGTTAATTATATTTTGGTTTTTATATTTGATCAAAATATATAGACATTCGATAAATAATGATATCTTACGGTGAGTATCTAAAATGTATTTATTCGGATGTCTTTTAAGTTATTGGTGACAATGCAAGTATCTTATGGTGAATACTATTGGGTTACTTATAAGTTTCCCTCTGCGATTGTCGGTATCAATAATTTTGTATTTTGATCGTTTATGTTTATTTTGAAATGTTTTTGACCGTGGAATCTATGTAATCGATCTATACCCAACATTTTAAAACAAATCTGTGCGAACGTATTTAAATGTTAAATTTAAGTCGGGCATGAATGGCTATATAGTTTTCTAAAGTTGTATTAAGGGAGGGTAATCTTAGGTTATTCATTTCATAGTTGAATTGGTTCAATGGATTGGATATATTTGTGTAATTAGTAGATGTAATATGAGGTCCGCTATGGGCAGGATTATAGATATACGCCACACACCCTCTGTTTGCCTATGGATGGGTTTGTAAGTCGGCAGAAGACCGCAGTCCATTCCTATGGAGTTTTTAGTTTATTGATCTACTTGGCAACAGATGTCACATGCCTGTTGGTGGAGAGTCAATGTCTTCTCTATTTCTACTTATTGTTCAGATGTACATTCCTGACAATATAGTATTTTGTGTTGTCGTATCATGCTACATCGAATACATGAATGTATCAGATGGATTGGTGCCAGTTGATTGCGAAATTTGTTGCCTAAGGTTAAATCAGGGAAGAATATTTTCCTTTCAAATGCAGACCTATGTAGTCCATTCATACTCGACCCTCTAAATAAATAGTAAACTCAGTATTTGCAATCTACTTAAATTTAGAATTAAAGATCAATATAAAATTATAAACGTTAAATTTATTCCTCAAAATTTAAATATTATTTTATATGTGCGTAAATAAATATTTTTATGTGTTAATTTCTGGCAGTGGCTTTTATTCTTTTATATTTAAGATATAAAATTTATAGATTTTTATCTCTGCGTCTCCGCTGAGCTAGTGACTTGGGCTAACGGTCGGAATATTTAAAGAAAGTGGAATCTTAACAGCGCGTATCTGCCTACTTTATAAATTTTTCTAGGCTCAAATGCCTAGATGGCGCCCCTGTAGTGCAGATATTGTTTTTGCGGTTAGATTCGATCTTCACTTTCATTCCGATTGGTACAATATATATATATATTACATTTGGATAACATGTGCACACTAATAATAGGTGTGGATGAACTTAAAACAGTCGGATGGAGAAGGTTTACCATAAGTGATAAACTGTGCTAAGAAAGGACTCTTAAGTATACTTTTTTATTATTATTTATTGTTTATTAATTTTTTATATGTTAAAATGTTACTTTATTGAGTATATTAGTTTGACATAGTGTGAAATATACACAGTGTTAGATTTAGGTGATGGTAGGAAAAATATGCATTTATATTATTATTATCTATTGATATTTCTTAACCCTGGTGCTATTGTGAAATGAATGAGGTATCTATGCAAAAGTGTGAAATGTTTGTCTAAGAGGTTCACAGATATAATTTTATGCTTACAGTTAAAACTGATATTTTAATGCTTCTTCATGTATTTTGAAAATTTATCATTGCTATGTCCTAGTAGTTGAGAGATGTAAACTCATTATATGTTAAAAAAATGAATGATGCCCATTTCCTTTTTTATAATCTTTAATGCTTAGATAATTTTATTTTATTATTATGTAGTCATATTAGACTATTATTAAATCATTGATTCATACATCAATAATATAGTATTTTAATGAGAGTTCAAACCCTGTTCTTTTAGGATTATGTGAGATTGTGAATGATCCTTGCTTGGCCAAAGTATGCAAAGTTCTCATTACCAAGAAGGTCGAGATATAGTGTAGCTATCTCATGATAATAAGTGTTAAGAATTTTAAAGTGTTCAGAGATCAAGGGCGTATCCCCAGCTTCATTAATAATTTACTCCATAAGAGGTATTTTTGTAGTTGTAGTAGTAGTGGTTTATGCATTCCCATCTTTATATGTGTAGCAACTAGATCTTAATATATCTCATAGCCCTACGGTAGATGGTGTGCTCTGTGCACATACCAACACTAACATATTATTTTGTGAATTTCTTTCATTACAAATTTTATGGCCATATTTTGTATGAAACTTTGTTTAGTTTTGTAATGGGTCATTGTGAAATTTTATAGTATCTTATATAGTTTGGCATACTTTAGATTTATAAGTATAGCATAAAGAATTGATGTATGAGGTTTATCTGAGCTTTGCTCGCAATCATTTCTAGAACCAATAATCCTTCAAAAATTTAATTTAATTATTATTGAGAGCTTAAATAAGCAATCTTTATCATATCCATCCAACAACCAAAGCACGTCACTGCTGTATTGGTAAAACAAATAAGTAATACTCATGTTGCGGACATAGAAAGCATTAAATGTATAGATGTGTGTAATCTCTAAAATAGCCAATCATTCTAAAATTAGGAGTTGAAGAATTTAATATGCAGATAATCAATGATTTACCCAAGTAATTATGTCAAATGTACATTTAGACATAATATTAAGCTTACCAAGTTAGTAGCAGTAAGGGGTATGCTTATCTTATTTATTAAAGTTAACAAGTTAATTTCTAGTTGCTAAGTATAAGTATTAAATAAATGTTATTGAAGCTTGCCTCCAAAGAAAGGATTGTCAAACCAGCAAAACATAACTGGTTGAAATATTTTTTTTTTTTTGTATTATGATTACTTACTTTGTTTCAGTTACTTAAATAAAAGTCTATTTGAAAAAAGAAAGGCATATTTGTAGAAATGTTGAGCACAGGTAGAATTGTTTTTCATAGAAGCTGTAAATCCCCATGTAAATATTTTATTTTTATTATCATTTGGATGGCTAGGAAGATTTGTTCTATTGTATTGTAATTATAGTTTATCATTTATTCAGTTAATAAACATAATGTGTTAATTAAAAATTTTGATGTTGTGTCTTAATGTTTTTGGTACCCATAAAATCCAGAAAATTAACCATATGCAATTTTACTAAAATATTTAATGCTTATTTTAGTACAGATACATTATAAAAAATTAATTATTAAATTAATATTTCATGTTGAGATTTAAGAAATATTTTTAAGAAACATTCTCAACTTGTATTATAAATTATCATGGTTACATGGCAAGCATTTGGAAAAAGATGTAATTTTAAAGTTAATTGTCATTTTCATAAATTTATTGTGTTATGATGAATATCTCAAGTAGATATAAAATCCTTTTCCCATTTCTGGTATTCGAATGTGTTCCCAGTTGATAATAATTTAGTTAAATTTTAAAGTAGTTAAAATATTTTATTCTAATTAATTGTGTGGTAATTTATCAAGTTTAATATTATAATTGTTACTAATTAATGGACAGTAGATATTAGCTTAGATAAATCAAGTGGATGTCTACTCAAATTTTAATCACTGGGATAACATTCATTAGGCCACAATAAATGTTGAATTTAAACCTTGAGATCATAAGATTTTCAATTATAAGATTTTCAATTATAAGAATTTTAATTATAATATTTTCAACTATAAGATTAGAGCTCATGAATTTAGTATTACAGGATTAAGTTAACAAATAAAATTAATTGAATTGATAAGATTTTTTATTTCTTGAATCTTGAATCATGAAAGATAACATTGTGGAGATGGTAAAGGTTGGTGGTAGACAGGAGACTGGAAAAAACTTAATATCAGAAATAAATTAATTGTAACTTTGGTGTTGCAAATTTATGTGAGAGGATTCAGAAGTTGTTAACATGTGCTTCTCCTCCTCTCCTAACTTAGTAGTAATAATTTGTAATATTTGTTAATGGTATAATTCTTGGTTTCTCCACATGAATTGCCAAATCATTTATACCACCATAGGCATCAGAGACAGGGGATTGGTATTTTTCTTTGAAGGATATGAAAAGTAATATTGTTGTGGTTGATCCACATGACTTATTTGCAAGTATGTGATAAGCAAGTTGGTCCATGTCCTTTTGTGAGTTATAATTTGGCTGGCTTGATTTAAAAAGCTACTTAATTTAAGCAGAGGATTAACTCTTAATATTTATAAGTAAAATTATTTTAGAATTTCATAAGTTGCCTTCCTTGAAAATTCATAACTTGTAAATCTGTGACAACATCAAATCGGTACAGTAGCTGCTCCTTCAAAGTTACAATTTGGTGCTCTGGCATATCTCTTATATCTTATAATTATTCTCCCTCCCTCTTTTCCCTGGGATAGGTTACAATATATATGTTTATATTATTAATAGTGATAATAAATATTACTAATAATTATTATAAAATACAATAATAAGAACTTTCAGTTATTTACTAATGGTCACTTCTACCAAATTTTAAATATTTTCAGTTGAATATAGTTATGTAATTAATTGAAGGCAGTTCTATACTATATAATCATTGCAGAAATATTGATTTTATTGTTAAAACATTATGTTTCATTATTATTACAATAATTAATCTATAATGAATAATTTATTTGATATTACATATGTATATATGCATGTGTGTGCGTGCGTGTGTGTGAGGAGATTATATCCATGTAAACAGAGATAATGTTTAGCTTTTGATGGTATCAAAAAAGAGACAATTACTACTAATTGTCAATCCCTGAGGCTAAACAGGTTTTCTCTTTAATCTATAATAAGTCTTTTGTTGGAGTTTTTTGTTGAAGTAAAAAGAAGTCCTCTTTTACGTCAAATCTAGATTCTTAAATTTTTTAAACCCAGAAAGCTATTTTTATAAATGTAAAAATATAAAAGAATAACATATTCTTGACATATTAAAAACAATCTCTTTTCTCTATTTTTATTATAATAAAAATTCATGGAAATATATATATATATTGCCCAATTAATTATGCTGTAGATAATAGCATTATTCTCAACATCCCATTTATAAATAATTTGATGAAACAAAAGTTATATCTGATCATGCACTCTTCAAAATATATCAATATAGAAAAATAGATGTTAAAACCCACATTGCTAGAACATGAACAAGTAATAGGACAAATTTTGATCCAGAAAACATTATGTGCTGTACAAATAATAATGTTAAAGGAATATAGAGATTAATAAATTTTGGTTTATTATAAATACAAATTATGGAATGAACTAATGTTTAAAGTATTCAAATTAGTGTATAGCAGACTATTTAAATGCATATGATAATTATGATACCAACTTAAACTTATTAATGCAATAAATATAATCCATTAAAATATTAAAAGTTGATAAAGTAAATATTTAAATTGTCAGAAATTAATTCTGTTTTGAAGATTTATTATTAGGTAATGCCAATTTGTGTATGTAATGACAGTTTACTGTTTCTTCAGTCGATGTGGTTAGTTGTTAGTACTATAAAAGCACAAAACAATTTTGAATTACATTCAACTTTCAACCTGTCATCGATAATAGAAATAGGTATATAACTTTTTACAAATGTCATTTGCAAGAGTAATCTCTCTAATGGATGGATTTTGTCAAAAGCATCTGTTATATAGAATAGTAATAAGTAAAGGCAAAGACAGAGGTAAATCCAGCAAACTATATTTTTGTCTTTATATATATATATTTATGTAAAACAAATCTTACACTTGTTCGGCGGTTTTGGTATAGCGCCATCTTTTGGACATAAATAACAAGTGATAGCAGGTTACGTGATTAACTTGTATTTGTTTTTTTATATATATATAAGATGTATGTGTGAATATTGTATATGTGTAAAAATATCAAGTACAAATACCTCATGTAAAAGCTTTTAATGGCATTAAGTTTTTTATATTATCTAGGCATATTGTTAGTAATATTTTTGGACATATATGTTTAAATCCAATAAGTTCAATTTTCTGAGGCAAATAGGAGATTGTAGAAAAAACACACCAATGTATAATAATTGGTTTTAAGCCAATTGAGCTGTTTCGAAACTAATTATAAGTGTCATGTTGGACAATAAAACCCCTTTCATTTATAAACGTCAATCTTTATCAACTTTATTTTCTTTTAAATAAAAGAGTACGTTTGTAAAATTATGAAATGGGATGCAGAAAAATTGTTTAGATATTATTATCATTATTACTAGTAGTTAAAGCAAAATCGCTATATAATAATTTTCTGTAGAAATTATTAAAATTAATAACGAAATTAAGCAAATAAATCTTAAGATTGATGAAATTAATAATAATAATAACATAAAAAGCAATAAACTATCACATGACATGAGCTTAATCAATGTTATTCAAGCTGGTATAATTCTTTCTTCAGCACATCTAAATCATTTACTGTAAACATTAGTAATTAATAGAAATCAATGTTAGTGCTTAATAAGTCCCTATCTAGAGCAAAGCAAAAGCTGAATATAGTATGGATATATTGGATAGATCAGAATTGGATAGAGATCACATATTAATTACTAAAGCTTACTAAGTGTCATAGTTGTGGAGAAAAAAAGTATGCTGCTGATATCATCCTAATATTAATATCATAATAATATAACTATTTTATCTTATCCCAGGTATTTTTATAAAATCAATGTAAAAAAATATAGTACTTGAAGATTTTTTTACCAAGAGAATATTTGTTTAATTATGATTTATCAAGAAACTTACTAAATTCTAGGCACAAAGAATGCTAAATAAGAAAATCTTCTTTTAAAGTTTCAGGTAAGTGCTTTCAATATCTTGATAAGCTCAAAATTTAAGATACATCTTTGTTGAAGCTTTTCTTATTTAATATTCCTAGCACATAGAATAAAATAAATTTATTTAAAACAAGTTTATCAATTTATATCATTACACTAAAGGTATTGTCGATAAAAATTATTGGTTTCCATTTTTTTAAGCAAAAATAGTTATCTGTATTTTTGGTTATTGAAAATTTATTATTCTGAAGCAATTAACTTATTTAATTGTTCTTTTAATATTAAGGATGGATGGGAAGTAAATGGATTTGTGGGTAATATATATATATATATATATATATATATATAATACCTGATAGCTATCAGTCTGTATCTCATAAAGTAGCTGCTTTAAGGAATTATTGTTATAGGAATAAAAAATTAAATAATTAAAGTGGTGTAGCTTTGTTTCAGAAAGGTCCATGCTATAAAGATTATTTAAGTGTTGGGGACTCTGATAAATTTGTTAAAAATATTTTATTTAATAATAATATTTGTAAGGATGTAAAACATAAAGAAAAATATGATTTTATTTTTTTGCCATTTAAATTGTCTTCTTATAAAATTGTAGGTAGGAATAGCAATTTGTTTGGAAATAAAATTGCAAGGAAAAGGTGTGTTACATTGAATAATTTGTTAAATAATACAAAGGAGATTTTTGATAGGATGACTATTCCTGGTGTAATATATTGTATCCTTTGTTTTTTTATAAGAAGGTCTACATAGGTCAGAGTAGTTTGAGTTTAAATAAAAGAATAAAGGTTCATAAAAGTAGAGTTACAAATAGATATCTTAGTTATGCTTTGTATGTCCATAAAAAGGCTACAGGCCACACTATTAATTTTGATGGAACTATGTTTATCTTCCTTGAGAGAAATGAAATCAAAAGAAAAATTAAAGAATCTTTGTTATTGAAAATTTATTATTCTGAAGCAATTAACTTATTTAATTGTTCTTTTAATATTAAGGGTGGATGGGAAGTAAATGGATTTGTGGGTAATATTTAATATTATATATATATGGTGCAGTTTTTTGTAATTCTTTACACTTGAGAAGTCTACTTGTAGCAGTGAAACCTTTCATTGTGTTTTATTATTATTTCTTGGCTGGCCTGGTTGAATTTTGGATTTGGGTAATTTTAATTATATATTGACTAGTTTAGCTTTATGCTTGTAATGTTTACATTTTAATGAGTCATGTATATTTATATATAATTTTACGTAATTGAGTTCAGGCAATACAAAAGCTATAAATTCTCTGAGTAATAAAAATTGTTAAATGTTATGCAGCTTTCATTATGCTAGATATATAACTTTGACTGGACATTTTTTGGATAACAATTTCAAAATCTACATTCTTTAGTGATTTGTCACATGTAGATCACCAATAATTCATTAAGCTTTATTATCTGACTGTCATTGTGGAATAATGGAAAATAAACATTTTAATTTTTTTATTGTTTTGCCTTCTTAACTTCTGCTTTTAATCTATTGCATGATTTTTATTTAAGCCTCCCACCAAAGCTGCAGGCAAGCTGAATTATAGCTTTATTGGCAAGAATCTATTTATAGTTTATGAAAATAAAACTTTAAATAAACAAATAGACAAAATTGTTTATTAGGTTAAAATTTTAATTCTATTTATAATCTCTATACATCAACTACCATAAGTAATTCAAAGCAAAAGATATAAAATATATTTTTGAATCTTTACTGAGGAAAAAATGAACTTCTCTTCATTTACTATATAAGCATTTACTGACATCATAATAATAGGTAAACATATTTATACTTTATCTGTTTCTTAATTCTTTTGTAAAATTATTAGACATTTGTTTCTTAACAAATACATGATGTTTTCTTTACATTTTTTTTCATTAATTTGGTTTTATCAGAAAATTAGTCAGCTAAAAAATTATAGATATCTAGCTTATTGTTTTTGGTTATTGTTGCTTTTTGTAATTGGAAAGTTGATTTTTGAAATTTCAACAAATATTTTATGATTTGCGTTTATATATTAACTGAACTTTTTTGAACATACATATTTGATTAAAAACATATAATTTTTCCATTAAATAAATTTTTTTAATCTGAATTCTAAAATAAAAACTTTTGTTTTGATTTAGTTTTCTTACTATTTTATTTGCAAAACTAATAGTTTGTTTTTAAGATTACTTTAATTTTTTGATCTGATAGCATTTAGTAAAAATTGTCAAAATTTGTAAAACTTTAATTGAGGATAAATGTTATTCATGAAAGAGATTCAATTGATAAATTAGCAAATATGATCCATAAGGATGATTACAAAAAGCATTTAAGAGATTAATAATTCTACTGAACAATTAGTAATTGCTAAAACCAATTGGTTGTAATTATCCCAACTGGTATAAGAATTTTTATATTCTAACATTGGACATCTAATTTTAACAACTACAAAAATTAATTTGATTTATTTTTAGAAGACCAAATCAACATATTTTGATGCACTCAAAAAGTTTGATAAACATTATCAATTAATCTTATATTTAATAAAGTGTGATTTCTTCTTTTTCACAACAAATACAATTTAATAGAAAGTTTCAATAATTTAAACAAATTAAATTTGATTTTAGATTGAAATTATAAAAATCTATCAGCATATTTTAAAAATCAAGGATATAATAAAAAATCCAAATTTTACATTAATATGTAAAATGTGACAAAAGTATTCAAATATTTTTTCAAGAATAAAACAGTTAACTAAAAAAGTAAAAAGAAAAAAGGGGAAAGGCGAATAAAAAAGCAAACTGATGAAACAATATTAAAATAACTATATTTAAGTAATTTTAATAGCAATATAATTGTAATAGTGTTTTTACTTATATATTTTTGTGATTATATATATATAACAAAAACAAATGTTAAATTTGTACAATCTAATAAAATATTTCAAAGAATCACTCATTTTTCCAACTCAGTATATGACAAGGTTAAAAAAACTTAAATTACTTTATAGTTGGAAATGATATTATAGAAAATATTTAATCAGTTAAATGATAATACAGTTCTATTTACAAAACAGAATATGAATTATTATAAAATCAAAAAGTGAAATATCGTGGGCTAATGAACTATTGATTTCAGTGTGCAAATTTCTTCCACAAATGTGTAAAGCCATAAGCTTCATCTTTCACAACTCACCTATAAACAAAATTAAATAAATAAAAAAGTAAATGATTTTTAAATAACCTTTTAGCTTGAAAAAAAATCTCCAACAGCTTATTGGATAATGAAAAAAGTCATTACTTATAACAATAGACAACTGCTAGTTAAAGCGAGAATTTGAAGTTTTTTCTTATTAATTTCCATATTTAATATAATAATTGGTAGTGGGGTATCTATGTTTGTTGTTGGTCAAATAAGTTTGAATGTGATGTAAAACATATCTATGTTTCATTTCACCTAAATAGGAGAAATATATCTCTTTTCTGTATGTGAGTGTATATATATATATAATAACCTTAAGATTTGCAAATAGAATTGCTTATGTGTATAATGTGAATATATTTATATTATTTTCTTCCAATAAGTCAATTGATATATTAGACATGGAGAATAGCCTAAAAATATTTTAATTTTAGCTATAAAACTGTTGTTATAGATTATTTTTTAAATAAGTGTAAATAAAAAGAAGTTTAATTAATTTTAAAATATCAGTTAAATTAATTTTGCAATTTTATGTTTTTAGTCTATAGATTTAACATTTCTATTATATATAGTTTACTTTTGGTTTAAAATACAAATTAGACACTAGATGGCGTTTTAAAAAATAAAGTAAGTTTAAATTAAAGCAAACATTTTAAATAAGTTGATAATATTTCCATAGTATTTTATAATACAAATAATGGATTGCAATTTCTTTAAACATTTCAATCTTATAAATGTGTGCATGCATGTAATAGTTATTTTGAATAAGAAAAGTTTAAACAAAATTGATTATATTAAAGTTCAATATTTAAAAGATTTAATATTTAATAATATTTAAATTGCGCTATTGTTATTAAAATTTTATAATTCTTTAAAATATTATATTAATTTTTGAGAATTTCTTAAAAAATGTTAAATAAATGTATTATTATTGTAATATTGTATTTACTAATAAATAACAATTTTATTTTAAATGTAATGTTAATTTATTATGTCTAGCAATCCAGACAGTTTTTTTTTTCTTAAAATCTATTATTTACCTTGACAACTAATTAAAGTCATATTAATTATCAATTAATAATGCCCCAATTCTGTCAATCATTGATATCATTGAGATTACATGACTTATCTTATACATACAGTTTACTATGTGTTGAAAAGTATTCCATTTATTCTGTCTACTTTATTCTGTCTACTTTTCTATCTACTTATTGACTTAATTAACTAGCTAATGAACTGTCTTATTAATTTATGAATTAGTCAATTGTATTTCTAAAATAATAAAAGGCTATATCTATTGTGTGCAGAGAGCCTCTTGCAAATGGCCCATTCATCTCACTGCACTATATCCAAATAAATATTCACAATAAGGAAACTAACAACCTGCTTTACCAATGGAAGGAAACATCAAATTGTAACATGGATTTTCAAACTTCGGAAAAAATATGTATGTAAAAATTGCATTATTATGAGCTATATCAACTATTAATCTATTGTTGTACTCATGCTTGAATTTAAAATGAACATTATTTCTGTTATTCTTGAAATGATTCATTTTGTAATAATTTATTAAGTCTCAATCTTGCAACTACTTATACGCTTGATCATGGTAAGCTATTATAATAATAAATGCACCTTTATATTATGTTTTTCAAAGATAATGTGAAAATTAATTCTTATTTTGCATTCATTTCAATGTGAAACATATTTGCTTAAATGTATTTTAGTGCAATAAAATATTCTATCTGTTGTGTTATATAAAAAAATAAATAGTTTTCTAAACTTTGTATTGCTTAATATTGTATCAGTGCTATGTTTGTTTGCCTCATATTTTAAAGAATTGCTTATCCAATTGTGGATTTTAAGTATTAAGGATATTTTAAATAAAATAATCTGGATTTGAATGGAATCATTATGTGAACTGAAACGCTCTAAAGTGTGTTTTAAAATAAATGACTTAAGAACTTATAAACTATCTAGGAGAGGTTAAAAAAAAGAATTTTTTTAGGTATAAATTTATCTATATGTTTTTCTTTTG
The DNA here is from genome assembly GCA_028023455.1 of Epiperipatus broadwayi. NCBI lineage: Eukaryota > Metazoa > Onychophora > Udeonychophora > Euonychophora > Peripatidae > Epiperipatus > Epiperipatus broadwayi. The sequence continues at coordinate 327,042 of JAQFVV010012987.1, forward strand.
CTTTAAAAATTTTTCAAATAATGTATTTATAGTTTGTATATCACATACAGATATTGGAATTCTCGAAGCATATTTATGTTATTATATCAACGGAGGTAATATGAACATTTGAAATAGGCTTGTTTAATGTATAGTATGAATGAATGGATGCGCATTTGGAGATAATATATTATTTTTGATAAGATATTGATTTATAATGCTTATGCTTAATTTTATTTTAATGTTAATATAATGTGTTTTATCAGTCTTTCATATAGTGTTTATAGTATTTTATTATAAAGTAAATAGTATGTGCTTGCAATTATTTTCATATGTTTATTTGAAGTATGCCTTAATGTACAGTTCATTATAGAGGACTTATATCGTGTTGGATAATGTTTATGATGGTTTATTCTCATCACGTTTATTTAGATTAGTGGTATACTACTAATGCTAATTTTGTACTTGTAGATAATTGTGAATTTTTGATTATCCCATCATTATGCCAATCTTATTTATTCGTGTTAGTGACAAGATGTTGAAGACTTGTGTGTTAAGACCTCCACCTTTATTTGTTCTTGATTCTATAAGAATAATTTTTGAAATGATAATGGTGTTAATATTAATAGCAAGAATATTGTTTGTGCAAAGACTTTGATAAAACATATTCTGTTTAAACTTAAATAGTTATTTTGTATAGGCATAGAAATTTATATATTCTCTTAAATGCATTAGCAACAACATAGTTTGTTGAACAGATTAATGAAAGATTTTTATACTAATGACATACTTGAATGATAGTTAGATTTTGAAATAAAGAAAGAATATTATTTATTCATAATGATAGATATTTTCTATTAGGAATTTAAATCGATTATTAAAATATTATTATAATTATTTTTATTTTAAATATATGAAATTCATAAGATGTTTATAATTATTATATTTGATATTATTAATAAAATATTTATTTTATTTTTACTTTAGGACTTTGTCTTCATTATCATCATCTGTATAATCATAAAATCCAAATCACACAAATATAATGACTATTAATTTATGAGAGTACATAAAAGTCATTTCATTAAAATTCATGTTTGTAGTTATCTTAATGTTTTAAGATTATTTAGATCATATTATCTTTAATTTAATTGTGGAAAAGCTTCACATGATCACGAGTATAAACAAAATATAAACAGAAAAATTGTAACTTTAAATCTCTTTTATTATATATATACACACATATAAAAAAATGTGTATAAATAAAAAGATACTTTTATAATTTATTTTAGTATGTGAAAATTTTTTATCAACATGCCAATTAGGTTACTGTTTTTATATACCATATTTTATTGATTCTAGTTCTAATCAGAAATACCATTTTACTTAATCTTCTGGTAAATAATAATATTATCATTATTATAAAATATTATTGTGCCATAAACATTGAAAGTAGAAATAAGTCTTTTCTATGAATGAAATTATGAATTAACTCCAATATAAAAAAATAAAAATGAGATGCTGAAACCCAGGATTATGATTTGGAAGCCACATTTCGATAGCGTTGATGTGTTCTTTCATTCGTTAAACCACTAAACATCACATGATCACTATCTCATACTAGCACATAATGGAGAGTTTTGCTTTGTTCTTTCATTTGTTTTAATAGTTAAAAAACAGATTTATATATATAATTCTATAATATAACCGAAACGTCTAACTAAATATATAAATATATTTATATAAAAATTTTTGTATAGTATCTGTATGTAGCAAAATGAATTTGTGTAAACAAGATTAATTTATATCGTTATTCAATAAAATAGAAGTTATAATTAAGTTTCTTAATGGTGTAAAATTTTATTGTACAATAACAATGATTTAATAGCATGATTGATGGGTTTAGTAACAAATTGATATTTAATTATATCTGTCATTTTCAGATGTTTTAAAAAAAATATGGAAAAAAATAAGTTATCACAAGTTATCGATTAAATTTATTGTTGATATGTAGACGAATTTATATAAATATCTGTGTATGTGTGTGTGCATATAATGTTTAATTAAAGTGAACAAATTTTGTTTATTCATTTACTTTTAATTTAAGTACATATATATAAAACAATGAAAATATTTATATAAAAGTTATTTTATCTCTAATGTTTATAGAATGCAGTCAAAGCTATACTTTTAAGTCACACAAATTAATTATATATTTAAAATTTCAAAATATATACAATCCACGCACAAACTTCTTTATAAATCTTGAATTAAAGACTATAAAATAATATAGTCGAAACGTGGGAGTATATTATTGTACAATTATAATAGTTTGTATTATAATAAATCAAGATTCTTAAAAAAGTATGTGCGTGGATTGTATATATTTTGAAATTAATGGGCTATTTTTAAAATTGAAGACTGTGTTATTTTTTTAATTTATTTAAAAGTTATAAATATTATTATTTATATTTCATCAGACATTTTCCTTTCTTGAGTTATATAAATATGACGCACTAAACTCAAAAACATGTATAAATACCATATACGTATTATTTTCGCTTTATAAGAGTTGACATATTTAAGTCACATTTTCACAAGAATTGTAAAATTTAATATCCCATTCATTCAAATAAAATATTTGCTTATAAATAACAAGAAAAAAAAAATTTAATGTGTAATTTTTTTTAAATATTTCTTAATTTAAAAATAGATTTTTATATTCATTGGCCAAAATTTATAACTCATAAATTATTTCACAATCTAATATTTTTTAATTTAAAAAAAAAGATTCATTTAAAATATATCATCATCATCATCATCAACCATTATCAATCCATTGCAGGATTAAAGTCTCTCCAAGTTTAATCCATCTTCTCCGATCTTTAACTTCTCTTCTCCACAACACCCCTGCACATTTTCTTATTTCATCCATCCATCTCACATGTGGTCTCTTTCTGGGTCTTATAGTAATATTAACTCAAATTATTTTATTTGTTTTTCAATTTCATTAAAACAAAATTAAAAATAAAACTCTCAGGCACCAAACTTTCTAAAGAGAAAGTTTATCTTCTGATTATTATCATTTACAAGTTATTATTCACAGTCCTACACGTCTGTCAGTGGATTGCATGATTTCTTAGAATTGTGGACATTATTAGCATTTTGGATGTTATAAGCACAATGTTTGGATTGAGTTAGAGAAGCAGATACAGACAAATGAATTAATTTAATAATGTATTAACACAGGATGTATAAAGGTGATCTGAATATACTCACAACTATTAATATGTATACAAAATATTAAATATAATAATAAGATGTTTTTAATTTAAATGTAAGACCTTATAATATCTATAATGATAAGAACTTATCATGTGAAATATTTAAACAGTTCCAAACAATGTTTTTCTGCAGATATTGTTTTTTTAAATATATTTTAGGTTGTCTTCATTAATTTCACCAAATATGGTAGTTTATCTGCTTTAACACTATTTATAATAGAGAGGAAATACAGCAGCATTAATAATGTTGCATATTATAATGTATCAGTAGAACTTGGGTAGTTCTTAAAGAACTGTTCATTTCTTCCTTCATGGCATTAATGAGGCAAGCACTGGCTTGTTTTGGAAAAATTCAGCAAGTTTCTGAGTCCACTTGTATTTTCTGACTGCTTTGGCTGTTGTGGTTTTTGATTATCCAGCTACAAAATGGTAAATAATTTTCTACTAAATAAAATTATAATAGTTGCTGTTATGATTGAAGTATTGAAAAATAGTAAAGAAAAAACTGTCAGCATGATACAGCTATCCAAGTTATTGTGGAAAACACATTTAACCAGTGGTTTCTCTCCCAGCACTGGTTATCTGAAATACTGCTTCTTAAATCGAATCTTCAGAAAACTAGAGTAGACTATACTTACTAGATTGAAATGGAATATATTGCTCTAGTTGCTTGTTTTAGACCTATTATTCCTACCTAATGTTGTTCAACAACATGTTGTTCAACAACATGTTCTTCAAATAATGGATTTTTCACAATTTATTTACAGTATATGATTTACTCAGGTTAGTAATTACACAACATTTTGAGTAGTATTATTCTCCTCTCTTCTTCAGGTGTTGCTGGCCTGATATGCACAGTGATAGTATTCACATAGATGTTACTTTTAGATTCTTGAATATCAAATTTAAGGCAAATACTCTAAACAACCGAGCTGGTCTGGCTTTTGACAGAATAGCTCAGTTGGTTAGAACATTTGCCTTAAATTCAATATTCAAGAATCTAAAGGTGTGAGTTTGACTTCTGTGTAAATACTGCCATTGTGCATATCAGGCCAGCAACATCTGATGAAGAGTGGAGAATAATACTACTGCAAATGTTATGTAATTACTAACCTATGTTAATATATGACCTGTTTCATTAAAACAATTTCATAAATATTATATTATGATTTGATACCTAATACTATTTCAAACTGTAGTTTTCTGTAGATATCATTCTTTTAATATATTTACAGTTGTATTCATTAATTCCTCCAAGGATGATATTTTTTTGGCTCTGGTAATGTTAGAAAAACAAATACATTACCATTTGGTGATGTTATATATGTAAAATGCCACTAATTCTTGGGTAGTTTTCAAGACATTATTCATTTTATCCTTAGCAGCATTGTTGAGGCATGCACTGGCTGGTTTTGAAAAACTCCAGTATTAGTTCCTGGGTCATTTGCATTTCCTGGATGTTTTGGCTGGTGTGGTTTTTAGTTATATGGTTACACATGGTAGATAATTTTCTGCTAGATAAAAATCATATTTGCTTTTCTAAATGAAATATTTAAAAATATTAGCAAACAGATCTTTAAGACATGGCTATTTAATTACAATGACAAAAAGTTTTAAAGAGCTTTTTTTTTCTTTGGCATTCATTCTCAGTCACAATACTTCTTAAGGTGAGCCTTCAAATAAAATATAGTGACTATACTTCCTTGACTAAAATGTAGTATACTGCTCTAGTTGTTTGTTTTAGATCTATTTATTTATACCTAGTGTTGTTTAACAACATGTTTTCCAAGCAACAGATTCATCATTAGCAAATTAAAAGATATGACCTGTTTCCTTGAAACAATTTCACAGGTATTATTTTATGATTTTCTACATAAGTGAACAAAGAAATAGTTTTCTCTCTCTTTATTTACATTAATTTCCAATAGGAAGAAAATAATATTTTTGTATAATCACACATTGTTGTTAAATTAGTAATAAATTGAGAGTTGTCAGTCTCTTGCATGCACTTACTGTTGCTTCTCAGACAGCCAATCAGATGTTAAAACAGCAGTCTGAAGAGTGATCAAGTCTCAATACATGACAGAGTTTTTGATAAGACAAAGATGGCCCCACCCTTCTCTCTACTTAACTTTATATATATATATATATATATATATATATATATATATATATATATATATATATATATATATAAGCCAGTCTTAAGTGATCTTGGCTTGAAAGCATGAAGCTATAAATATATTCGTATATTACTCACTGAGTCTAAAAAAAGTGTGAAATCTTAGATTCACTATGCAGTAATTTTCTAGATGATAATATAAATTATTAGCAATGTATGTAAATAATATTTTTGTATAAATCATATATTGTTGTTAAATTAGTAATAAATTGAGAGATTGCCTTCCTTTTCTTATCAAAAACTCTCATGTGTTGAGGCTTGATCCTCTTCAGACTGCTGTCTTAACATCTGATTGGCTGTCCAAGAAGCAACAGGAAGCACATGCAAAAGGCAGGAAACCTCTCAATTTATTACTAATTTAACAACAATATGCGATTTATACAAAAATATTATTTACATATGTTGTTGATATTTTATATTAATATCTAGAAAATTACAACATAGTAAATCTAAGATTTCATGCTGCAGTATCATAAATTAAGACTCAGTGAGTAATATATGAATATATTTATAGCTTCATACTTTCAAGCCATGATGCTTAAAACTGGCTTATATATATATATTCTAACCGTGCCCATATAAAGTTAAGTAGAGGGAAGGGTAGGACCATCCTTTTCTTATCAAAAACTCTGTCATGTGTTGAGGCTTGATTGCTCTTCAGACTGCTGTCTTAAAATCTGATTGGCTGTCAGAGAACCAACAGTAAGCACATATGAGAGACTGGCAATCTCTCAATTTATTACTAATAGGAAGGAAGAAATAAATAACTACTTCCAACTATTAAATCCCAAATGACAATGTTTAAACACTATCAATTACAAAACTCTAATTCAACATTATCCTTGCCATCAAACATATTATAAAAATGTGAGTGACTTCATCTAAAACTCCATTCGAACAAGGTAAATGAAAAAAGTTCCAAATGGGTCACACTTTCAAAGGTTATGCAATTTTAAATGTCATTGCACCTCAAAACACCTCCTTCTTTTCCCCACATTATAACCCACTATTCTACTGCCACTCACCCTACCATAAAGAAACTCTACAAAACATTTAGTAATATAATTAAATAAATGCATAACTCAATTTTCTCTTAATCTTTTAGAAAGTTTGTATATTTATCACTTAATTTTAACAAGTTTTTTTATTAAACTTTTTTTTTATTCAGCTTTGTAATATAAGTAATTCTAGCTGTCATCAATTTGTTCTAGTTACAATATATATATATATTGTACCAGTATACATTCCTCACACATACATATAATCAACATATGTATACATTATATTTTTATTTCTATTATATTTATAAAAATAAATATGTAATATAGTAAATTAGTATTTTTCATTCTTTAAAATGAAAAACCTTTGTTGAAATACTAATTAATTAATAAAGACAATTGACAAAGTGATCACCTCTAAGTTCACATGTAATTTATCAATTAAAAAGAATGAAATTAACTCAATGATTTAATATAGAATGGTAATATGATATGCTTTACCAAGCTCATGCAACTATAACTAGAAAAATATCAAATAATTTAGTGAAAAATAAAGATTCTATCTTTTTAGCAATATTCTCACAAGGACTTATACTGTGTTCAATTTAAAAGAATAGTGTATAGGATAAAATCTATATTTTTGAACTACTTAATAAGAAAGCTTATTAGAAAAAAAATTTCAATATTTCTTAAAGAAAAGTAATTTCAAAATTACTTAATTGGAATAGAATTTTTGTATTCCATAAAGATCATTTTAGTTGGAGTTCTAAATATAAAGATCATTTTAAAGAGAACATTTTACAAAAACTTCAAGTAAATTAAATTAATGAACTTTACAGTATAAGAAAAATGCAAAGTGAATATAATACCAGTTTTATTGTAGGATATATAAAATGCACTTGTCTAATCAATTATATATATATATATATATGTGTGTGTGTGTTGTGTGTGTGTGACTAACAACTTTTGTCAAATGCCTTTAAAATTATATATAAGCTATATCTTCAAATAGAATTATAATTGCTAATAAAAACTGTATATAAAAGAAAATGCTGTCTATATGCAAGAAGGAAATTAAACATCAACTTGAGATCTCATATTATTTTCTTCAATGTATAATAACCAAGGGATTAAGAATTTTATCTTCTACGGATTTTAATTCATGAATTCCAGGAACATCTAGAACTATTGCATTAACTTGTATATATATATATACCATTCTTAAAAATTAAAATTGGTGAACATTAATCTCATTTCCTTTATCATTGAATTCATTTCATTAAAGAAATCAATAAGATGAAACGATTAATAATTTAAAATATTTTTTTATATTTAATAAAAATTTAGATATGGGATAATAAATATTAACATGGAAAAGGCATATAAATATATAAAAGAGATAGAGTGAACTTAGATGTAAAAAATTAAATTATTCTTCAATTTATATATTATTTTTATGACATGACACTACTTTGCTTGTACTAATTCAAATAGTCTAATAACCATTGTTTATTATAGATGGATAAATGATTAACATTAGTATGAAATATATTTTTATATATATTTTTACTAATAATCAATAATTATATATAATCATTTTAACATATGAAAACATTATATACAAATAATAAGATTATTATTTATATAATATAATTATTATATGATAGTTTTAATATAGTAATCTTAATATATATATATATATATATAAGTTATTAAATTATGTAGTGTTATAAATTAAAAAAAAAAAACATATCTACAATGGGTAAATAGAATATATTTATATGTTGAATATAAGATAGTAGATATATAAATAATTCTTAAATAAATAATTATTATGTTTTATATTAAACAAAATGAAGTCTTTAATTTATTTTTTTATTAATTTAATTTTATAAGATAAGATCAAACATTTAATATATAATATTTATTGATTATTATATTAACTTCATGAAACCCATTTTAAAGAATTAATGAGATTTATTATTATTACTCTAGTATATTGATAGGAACCCCTGAAAAGAGTCAATTACTAAATTTCCCTGAGTTTGAAATCTGAGCGTAATGATTAAATCAAAGTGAAGATAGATTTGATGTGGTTTAGATATAATTTATATTAATAATAAATAATAAATTATTTATTTGGAATAGATATAGTTTCATATTAAAATTAAATCACATCATTCATGGCAGCCTATATGAAGATCTTAAATCTGATTATAGTGAGATGCAACTACCTTTCTTATCTCGTTGAGAGGGTGCATACCGTTACTATATATTATATTGAACTATTTGCAAACACTTTTCTTTATAAATTTAGATAATTTAAGTGAATATTTTTTTTTATTATAAATGACAAGATATTTTATAATTCATATATTAATATTTTATTTTGATGCAGCAAAATAGTTTTTTTTATCTTTTTTACAAATTATCCTTTTTTTCCATACATTAGATTTAATTTACCTATAAATTTCATAATTTTATAGGTAAATGTTAAAAATCATTTCTCAGTCTTAAAAATTTTAAGCCATATCACACAAATACAAATTAATGGTATGAAATCATTTTTACCATTTTAAAGCTATTTGTCAAATCGTACACTTGAATGAAAATAAATTCTTGCTTTAACTCCATAAGTGTTTAAATTAAATAAAGAATGGTATGAAGATTCGTTATCTTAATATAAGTGGGCACTGATTATATATTTATATGGGAAATGATGATGTGGACCAACTGATAAGTGCTGATTCGGCATGAAATATGGATAATGGATATCATTTATCTTTTTTACATGTATGTGTATCAGGTTTATAAGATGGAGTGAATATCTGAAGGAATTCCCTATATTACATCTCAACTTCATGTATATTAATTATACTTGTATTTAAATATTTTTAAAGAATATAAAACAATTGTATTTCAATATATACATATACTATTGATTGTTAATAATATTGAAATTGTTTAATTGTTGACTGCTTTAATTTTATTTCCATAAATGATCGGGTTAGAATAATGCTTATTGTATTCTAAAAATCATAAATCATTATCATAATAAAACCAGTAGGTGGAACACACATGTGTGAACTTTAAAGTTGACTTACTACCTTAGCACTGTTTACTTAAGAAGATAGATAGCCACACAACATAAATATTTTATTTATATTTCAGCCCACTATCAGTTTCATAATGTCATGGAATGATTTTAACCACATCTCAGGTTTATATTTAAAATAAACTGTGCAAGTCATATGGGAATCAGCAATATATTAGTACATTAATATGGAAAAACACACACACATATATATATATATATTATAATAGTAACTTACAGTTGTTATTATTAGTCTAGCGTGTTTTATCTCTTGTGAAATTATTTATAAATATAAATTTTTATTTGACTATTTTATTATGTAACATATATGTACTATTTATATATACATTTAAGTTTTAAATAATATATACCTTAAGCTTTTGAGTAAAATGCCAGATTTGAAGTTAAGAATAAATACTTATATATTTTTTTATTTTATTATTAAATCTTAATGTCAGTGGAACAATTGATAGTTGAATTAAACATGAACTTATATAACACACGAGCAGATTCGTTCGTGCTCTGGAAAATAAAAAAAAAACGAAAGAAAAAGAAAATCTTTTCTCTTTAAAAATAGCATTTTTCTTCTATCAATACTACTATTTAGCGATTGGAATTTAAATATTAACTTTTTCAAATTAAAATAATTTGTGGATTCAAAGTCTGCAAGGAAAATATATTTAATTTTCTACTTAATCTTAAAGGAATAGCAATATAAAGGAAAAGAACGTCTGTTTAAGTTTTGAAACTACGTTGTTTTAACTCTTCCATTATTCTTCGGATATATATAAATTTAAGATAATTATATATATTAAGGATAAAACAATGTGCACTGAGTAGTACACTCATTATATCGTAAAAGGTTTCGAAACCAACCTTGCATGCTATTTTAAAATATTTTGAAATATTGAATATATAGAACGTCTAGTGATAATAGAGAAATGAAGATTAAGAACATCTACATTCGAAGAATATTTATTTTATTTCACATTAATCCGGTCATTGGATGTTATTAACAGTTTATCGTTTAAGGATAAATGGAATCATCATTGTACAAATGGATTGGTGATATGCTTCGTAAGAGATCTTCATTGGGATGATGAACTATAGACTTCAATATCTACTCTCAACTCTCTTATAACTAAGTTTCCTTTATTATTTATTTACATATATTATAATAATGCTTATATTATTTTAATATGTTTATTATTATTATTATTATCTTTATTTCAAATTTGGCATCGCATCATATATATCTTAAAAGGAAAATTATATTTATTATTAAATATAATTAATTGAAAGCTTAACATAATTCATTAAATTAGATGAGGGATATAAAAAATAGTTATTATTTGACAGATATCTTAAACAGGATTGTATTGTGTTTACTACGTAATATTGTAAACGTTTAATGTATTTTTATTTATTAAAAATACATATAATATATAAGTTATACAATGGCAAATAATACTTATATATGGGTAATTGTGAAGCATATAAATAAGAACGGTAAATAAATTAATAAGTTACATAAATTATTAATTTTTGAACCCAGATATTGTTTTTATATATCTGTTAATTTAAGCTATTTTCTTTAATTTTTGAAAGTTTATTATAGTATTGAGTTTTATCATAGGGTATTAAATAAAAAAATATCATTTATTAATATTCTTTTAAAATGATAAAATTCATCCGTATTTATTTATTAATATTTTATTATCTATTCTATTATATTTTTTATTGTTTATTAAATATTGATTTGTTAACGTGATCTCTTTGTCTAATCATTATTGAATTATATTATATATATGCTAGTATTATAAATGTCATATGAATAATAGTTATAATTAATGCTTATATAGAGGCATATGAAATAACTTGTTTTTGAAATTATTCCTGAAAAGAGCTGATTGCAAATTCTCCGTGAGTTTAAATATCGTGGCATAATGGTGACTGAAAGAGGGATGAAAGATGGATGTCCTGGTCTAAATTGTATTTAAACTTATTTAAAGATTAATGAGCTAGCATAATAGAGGTATATATAATCATGGACTTGGTATTTCATCGATTCATTTCTAGCATTCTACTTGAAGACCCAAAGTCCGATTGTAGTGAAATGCGTATCCTCTTTCTAAGGAATTTAATCATCTCTTTATATTTAACAAGACCAACTTAGATTTTAAATATAATCCATTCTGTTATATTTGGCGAACCTAACTATGAAGCATTAAGTTAATGATTTCTAAACATTAAATATAATTGATTATATTACAATTAATACATCAACTGGGATGATTAAATGCCGTTCCGTTATATTTGATGCCTCAACTAAGGCTATCAAATAGGCTGTCCCGTTATAATATATATATATATATATATATATATTATAGAGAGCATGCTAATAGCTCTAAACAAGCTTTTATTATTTTATTTTTTTAACCGATAAATGTAGCAAAAGAGCACATTCAAAATCTCTATCTAGACTTATCCCTTACTTAATAGTTAAGTATTAGATAAATGCTGGGCTTGAGTCTGTATGTTGAATCTGGTGTCTGGATGTCCTAGCTCCTCACTGAAGACAGCCAGTAACTTGAAATCAGTTTGGAATGGGAATAATTTTAGATAGAGATCTTGAATGCATTCTCTTGCTATATTTATTGGTATAAATAAATGAAAAGTTTGCTTAGAGCTATTGGCTGGCTCTTTATACTAATTTGTAAATACAAGCTAAATAAATCACATGATGTATGACTTCATTTTATTAATATATATATATAAAATACCATTATATTATATTTTCCATGGTATTATATTTTCCATTAAATTAAGTTACTTCTTTTTAATATAGCTCCACCATTAATAACAATAATTTTAACTATTTCTTCATTATTTTAATAAAACTATTTTGAATTTAGAACTTAGAATTATAAGTGTATTACTGATATCTCATTAGTAATTTAAACATTAATTATTCCATCCAATATAGAAACAATTTTGTATCCAGTGATATTATAATTAGAAAAAAAAACAATATATTAGGACGCCTATAGTGCACTAGTAATTGACCTCCATTGATATAGTTTAAGTCACAATTATTAATTATTAAACACATGATCATATCCTGTCTGTATGAAAAGAATCATGTTCAAATAAATATTTTACCCCAAATAGAAAATTGATTCAGAAATTATTAACTTCAAACTACCGTTTGAAACTTTATTATTAACTTTGGATATTATTTAACAATTTATGATAAATCTTAATAACATTTTATGTATATATCCACATAAATTTTTATATCAAACCTTCATTGATTCAACATAATTATTTTTATCATGTAACTCAAAAAACTTTATTTTCATTAACAAATTTAAGTGTTACACAAATAAATACTTGTTTAATCATTTAATATTTAGTTTTATTATATCTCAATAAAATATTAAATTGATCTCTGCTATCAGAATGAATGCACATTCAAACACACACATTCTATCTCTCTCTCCCTCTCTCTCTCTCTCTCTCTATATATATATATATATGACGGTGTATATATATGACGGTGTTTTTGGTAAAACACCATCTGTTGATCGTATATATATATATATATGTATTGTAAGTTTATTTATATACGTTGCAAATATATTGGCATTTGGTAAAAGCTAAAAAAAAATAAAAGTAAATTTAGATTTTTTTTGACTATAATTTTTTTTTTAAAAAAAAAAAAACGTACAATGAAAGTTAAATTATTCTTTCTTATTTTTTTTTAATGTAATTAGAAATAAAAGTAGAATTAGAGAGAACAAAAGAATTCCAAAAGCAAGTAAAAAGATAAGCTAAAAGAAAAATATTTTAGCTAATTAAACATGGCCAAAAAACTTGATAAAAAATAGGAACTTAGTAATTGAAAAATGATAAAGACTGTATAAGATTATAAACACAAAACGCCATGATAATAGCATGTGCAGAAGTCTGAAAACTGGACTTTTAGTATAAAAAGGAGGGGTTTAGTTGGAGGAACATCTTGGTTTGCCTGATATTCTTTTGGTTGGTTTTGGATTAAAGAATCCAGACCACTCTATGATGAAAAAGTTCTTCATACGAGAGTAGACCGGAGCTTTAGCTGACATCGTTACCGATGGACACCACAGAAGCTTACGTGACTAGCCTATGGAACCAGCACCAAGATCAATTTATAATCAACGGCTGTGAGCTCCTTTTAACCCCAAAAAACTATGCATAGTTATCCACAACCATCGTGAATTCACTAAAACTTACTGGTAAGTTATGTTTCATTATCCTGATTGTGACAAAAGTAACGTTTGCAAACAATTCTTAAAAATATGTTTAAACAATTCCGGTAGAGACATTAAATTTCTTGTGCAAGAGATATTCATTTTTAAGTAAGTTTCTAGAAGAAATTTGGAAGTGAACTGTAATTGTAAAATTGCTTCATTTTATTAATATTTCACACTGAATTAAGTGTGTTCTCTCCAATTTACTTGATTAATAATTTCCTTTAAACATTTTTAATTTATTAGAATAAAAATATCTCTAATACCAATTTTTCATTTGTGCATTATTCTATAATATTTATTATTTTTTATTATTAAATTTATTATTAGTTGAAGAAGATTTAAGAATGTAATTTACCTTTGCCAATATGTTGGAATAAATCCAGGAATAATAATCTCAAAAAAATAATTCTCGTTACGGTATGATGCAATACCGATTAGTTTAAAAGTATTTTTCTTTTTTTTATTTGTGAGTTGTTACTTGACGAAGTCAGCAGACTCTTTAGAATAAAAGGTCTTGGCACCCATATTAAATAAATTAAAAGCTGATTTCATCGATAGCATAATACTCAACAATTAATGGGCCGAGTTGATCAGGAAATATAGCTATGTTTTTAAAATAAAAATATAACTTTCTTCTTTTTGACATAGCTTGATCAACTTGCGCACAGTTTATATTAGCCTATAGAGGCCTAACAAAATGGAAAATGTTATAATATATATATATATATATTGTACCCTTACTTCTTGATATATAAAATAGTTTAAAATACAACTAGCTCAGTTACATTATTATGTTTAATTAAAATTTGCATATCTATCTTTAATATACTTTTATATTATCATATCTTAATTAAATTTATTATCCATCATCAAAATCAATATAGTTCTATATTATACTAATTAAATAAGTATTTAATAAAATTATGAGACTGTGAAGTAAAGTTACAAAGTAATAAGCAGATTTACACTGAGTCAATATCTTCCAAGATACCGTCTCAATGGCACAAGAATACTATCACTACCTTATTATCTTACCACTACATCTATAGCATTCTTATGACTTTTAAATGAAATAAATTATCTTTAATAATATTAAAATAATTCCTAACTTTTAACTTAAAATATAATTAAATAATCTCAGGTTCTTCTAAGTTTTAAAATAATAATAATTCATGTAAATAAGTATGATGTGGGATTTTATATCAAACTTAAATACACCTAACTTATTTTAATAATAATAATAATAATACTAATCTTAGAGTGTAATTCAATCTCATCTATTTATATGATATAATCAATCATTAAATGAATAAACAATCATATGTATATCTTTTATTTCATATGGTATCTTCATTTTAAAATAGATCAAAATCTTATACTTAATAATCTGTGGCAATACAATACTGTATTCTTATAATGTGCATTATAATCATCTTATGACCATTGGCAAATATTTTCTGTTCATGTCAATCAATTCTTATAAAATAATGTTAAGCAAATATGGTATTCAATTCTAAGTAATAATAACAAATTCATTTTGTGCAAATATTATGTTTATTTCAAATCATCTGATGTCAAAATGCTGTGGTGAAAAATAATGAAACTCGACACACTTTTAAAAACAAATTAACAAATTTATTTACAATAACTTCAAATAAAATTTATTTACACTATTTACCAGTTTTAGAACTTAACAAAACAAATATAAACCGAATTAAGTAAGAAAATAATAATACAATCTGTTTACACTGTTATTAAATCATGTACTTCATAAGTAATTATACATTCTTTCAAATGCCATATTATAATATTACAGTGTGTTTTCAAAAATTTAGATTTAATAAATAATAGTGTACTTTAATTACTACAAATAACAATATATGTCAAGACTATTTATGTAGCATGTGTACATAATGAAATTCTATTAATAAAATAGCTACATTAATTAAGTATTACCATTTATAATATATTATCATGTATTCACTTTGTTATTAGCATTGCCTAATAGCTTTATATAAAATTAATATATCTTTGTAGTGTATAACAAATAATTGACTATAATTATATTCTACTTAATATAATTCCTGTTATATGTTTTATCAAATATGCATTACATATCTGTACTGTTCAAATACTATTATTTAAATCATTTATCAATTTCAAATTCATAAAGCATTACCTTAGATAAATTCTATGATTCTTTTCTATGTAAAAATCATTATTTTACTTTATGTGTTATTTTAATCCTTTCTAATAAATTTCTATCTATAAAACATATTCTAAACTTTATCTAAAATTTCCGGAAAAACAAACATCAACTTTAAATAAAATATTCATCATCCAAATTACCTATACTACATCGTCTATACTTAATAAACTTCAATCCAAATATAAGCTTCTACCCATAACGTAACTTAATTTATTTAATAAAACAAAATACAAAAAAAAATAGAGTCTTTTCAAATCTATTCTTATCTTGTAAATAATAAAATAATTACCTAAAAAAAAAATAAATATAATTCTAATACTATAACATAATATAATATCAAAATTTATTTATGAAAGAATCATATAATTATTTCTAAGCTTCTTACGTAATGTTGTATCATGTTGATATTATAGATTAAAACTCCTGCATATTTTAATAAAGTTCGGTTTGTCAATATAATGTATGTGTTTTCATAAAATATCTATCCATTCATTCTACAACAACATAATACTCAGTTGATCTAAAGAAAAACATATTAAATTCATTAAAAATCATTATACAATATTTTTACCATAATAATAATAATGTCCATTCTGCTATCCAGTATTCTTCGGAATTTGCAGCTTCATAAAATAAAAAAAATCATTCACATTTTCACTCATAAACATTCATTAGAATATTCCGTGTTATATTAATTATAAAAAATAAATTTATGTAATTAATTATTATATTATTTTTAAGTTACTATTTAATAAATGTACCTAACCTACTTTTTAATAGTTTAATAATATTTTAAATTTTATGTTAAATAAATAAAATAAACTATTATATTACGTATTCCAGCGACGCCACTTTTGTTCTACCATAAAAGTTCTAACAAATATCCTACGTATAAAGTCAATAGAACACTATTTCCTGTTCCGTTGTATCACGTGTTTCTTGAAAGTTTATAATAAAAATGATAACGTTCTTTTTTTTAAAAAAAAAATAAGTTCCAATAAGAAAACAAATAAAATTAAAAAATAGTTTATAAGTTCTTTCTGGATCCAGTTCTTCATAAAATATTATTTTTAAAGTTATTATTTTTAAACTAATTTATAGTTTATATATTATTTTTATTAAATTACTTTAATCAACTTGGCTTGCTTGGTTTAGTTTGACTTGATTTGGACATCCATGTATTACTTGCGCATTTATAATTAACATATTCAGGTAAGAATTAATTTCTCCATCTATAACGTCCAGCGTTTTAGATTACTTCAATATAGCAATTTTATTATATTACGATTTTAAATAATCATATTTATAATCTATTTGCCCTTTTCAAATCGGTCAATATTTAGTCTTTAAAGCACAAAGACTTAACGAGGCAAGTATTTATTAAAATTACTACTTCTTATATCTTTACTTAAGATATACATTTTAATCTTTTAAAATCTACAAAATACTTTCTTTCTATAGAAGTATTCATATTTCTTTTAAATATCTATTTACAATAGACAATAGTAATTTAAACTTTTAAAACTATTTATAGTCCAAAATACTACTTTTCTCCATCTCGTAGTTTTATGTACTAATCCAGCGTCTATTATTTCTCTAGCATAAAGTGTCTGATATATTTCTCCGATATGTGATGTTTCCATGATTATTTGTACGTAAATTGAGTTTCGATATTGAGAAAGACTAATAGGAATTATTAAGTTTCTACTGCATACTTATCATTTTTTTTAAAAATTATAAAATTATATACAATAACACTCTTATGATTTTTAAAACTGATTTTAAGAGCGTTTATAAATTTACTTGGCTATTTTCTCAATAGCACGATTAACTTAGAAATTTAATTACAGAGAGCCCCCCCTCAACAATTGAATCCAGCTTTTATACTGCTAGAAACTCCTTATCTGATTGGTACGTTTAAACAATCAAACTTTGCTTATTTACATATTTATCAACTCACTATTAAAAATAAAATAATGACTTATTTAATATTTAATATTATCACATTTTTTAAGAAATAATCTTTATCGTTTATTTAAATCTACTAAACATTCTTTTGAAATACTTCTTTCTCCCTTGATTTTAAATCTTACTTTTATAAGATCATTTTAAAATAAACTAAGTCTTTTTAAATACGTTATATTTTTAAAGTAATAGCCTCCAAAAATCAGATTTAATATTTTACATTAATATCTTTTTTTTTATCTCGTGATAAATCACGTCATTATTTATAAATTTTACAACATGATTTTTTTAAAATAGTTTTGCAACTTTATTAGACAACTTCCACGGATGTTTGTGTATATTTACTTAACATCTGTTTTTTTTTTTTTTATAACACAAGAAACGCTTCATAGTCTAAAAATAAACTAACAATTGCATTTTTAAAATAAATATTTTTTAAATAAATAAGATATTACATCAGATTTTAAAATAATTATTTGATATGATTAAAATCAAATATTAATCTCAATTTAAGTACTTACAATAATTAAAATATTTATATTCTCTTATAATATTATTTTATCAACAATAAACATATGCATTTAATTTTACTTGTCTTTTAAATACTTTTAGCTTTAAATACCTATTTATTATTAAATTTATTAATGCAGTATTACATCATAATCATCATCATCTTAAGTATCTTCTCAATACCAACACACTTCACACACCAAATACTCATAGA